>CM026396.1:36649447-36675368 GCA_014843695.1 Archivesica marissinica
TCTATATATCTACGTACTTTATACACACATCTTTACGATGGAGCCCGGGTTGTTTCTATATATCTATGTACTTTATACACACATCTTTACGATGGAGCCCGGGTTGTTTCTATATATCTATGTACTTTATACACACATCTTTACGATGGAGCCCGGGTTGTTTCTATATATCTATGTACTTTATACACACATCTTTACGATGGAGCCCGGGTTGTTTCTATATATCTATGTACTTTATACACACATCTTTACGATGGAGCCCGGGTTGTTTCTATATATCTATGTACTTTATACACACATCTTTACGATGGAGCCCGGGTTGTTTCTATATATCTATGTACTTTATACACACATCTTTACGATGGAGCCCGGGTTGTTTCTATATATCTATGTACTTTATACACACATCTTTACGATGGAGCCCGGGTTGTTTCTATATATCTATGTACTTTATACACACATCTTTACGATGGAGCCCGGGTTGTTTCTATATATCTATGTACTTTATACACACATCTTTACGATGGAGCCCGGGTTGTTTCTATATATCTATGTACTTTATACACACATCTTTACGATGGAGCCCGGGTTGTTTCTATATCTACGTACTTTATACACACATCTTTACGATGGAGCCCGGTTTATGTTTTCTTATATCAATGTACATTATACCACATCTTTACGATGGAGCCCGGGTTGTTTCTATATAGCTATGTACTTTATACACACATCTTTACAATGGAGCCCGGGTTGTTTCTATATATCTATGTACTTTATACACACATCTTTACGATGGAGCCCGGGTTGTTTCTATATAGCTATGTACTTTATACACACATCTTTACGATGGAGCCCGGGTTGTTTCTATATATGTACGTACTTTATACACACATCTTTACGATGGAGCCCGGGTTGTTTCTATATATCTATGTACTTTATACACACATCTTTACGATGGAGCCCGGGTTGTTTCTATATATTTACATACTTTATACACACATCTTTAAGATAGAACCTGGGTGGTTTCTATATATGAATGTACATTGTACATATGTCTTCTAAGCGAGTGCTTCTGTGTGAACGTCTTGTTGCAGATTTCACAAAGGAAGGGTCTTTCTCCAGTATGAGTTCTCCGATGTCTCTCAAGGTCCGTCTTGCTCCGAAACAACTTCTGGCAAAACTCGCAGCTCTCTGAAACACAAATATACAAGAAGCTAAGCAATGTATTGAAGTACAACTCAAAAATAGGGTGAAAGGTCCGGAGTTCTAGCCCCGCTGGAGCCGTTACGATTTTGCCCTTAGGCAAGGCATTTAAATTCCAGATGCCTCTTCTCTCTCCCTCGTGGCGATGGATTCCATCAGGAATGAAGTCGAGAGAGAGTGATTAATGTAAGCTACACTTGTTTCGCAATCGAGCTTAAATAAATATAGTTTACACAAATTTATTACGCTCGAAGTTAGCTATCATACAGTGGATAAGTAGTGGCCATATCTATCCCACCACAATAGATATTACTGGGACTTCATAGAGATTTAGGTTAATATACTATTATATCTCCATACAAACGACAGCCATTTAGCTATCACGCAGTGGATGAGTAGTCGCCATATCTATCCCACCTCCATATATATTACTGGGACTACATGATATTCTGACCTTTATTATGAATATTGGTTTGGCTACTACATTGTCAATGCATGTCGTATTGGTAATGGCGTCAAGAGGAGCTTCTATGAGGGAAAGGGTTTATGAACGAACATTGGTTTGGCTACTACATTATCAATGTATGTCATATTGGTAATGGCGTCAAGAGGTGCTTCTATGAGGGAAAGGATCAATGTATGTCGTATTGGTAATGGCGTCAACAGCGTTGGACACTCGCCAACTCGCCATGGCGATAACGTTTTTAGACTAGCGAGAAACTTTTACTACGCACTCGACATCGTGGCGAGATGTCTTATTTGATAGCCCTTGGCGAGTTTGTTGAAGTTCATACTCGCCTGAACCAGGACACACAGTATCTTCGCCATTTTAGGCGCTTTTTCTCATCTAATTAACAAAATATCAAATATTCTGTGCCTCCATTTTGGTTTCCGGTTATGACGTCATTTCGGGAAAACCCGTGTTTTCATAGGGATTCCGCTTGTAAGCTACGGCCTCGAGCACGAGCCAAAGTCAATCAGGGGCAGGGTTCCCGCTGTCGATCGCATTTGTCGCCAAATGCACATAAAAATTAAATCTGGCTCCAAATATCTTCAGTTGGCGAAAATCCATTGCGCATGCCATAAATATCGGCAAAATAACATTGTTCAAGAAACTTAATCGGCCGAAAATCCATGAAAGTGAAGGTCGCGTGTGCGGTCACGCGTGCGATGATGACAAGCGTTTGTTTATTGGAAATCAGCTGTTTGGCACTTGATTGCATGGGGTGTTGAGAAGTTGGTGACATTTTAATTACGGATAATTGGATTAAATGGCGGTCTTTAATCATACAACTCATTAGCACAGATATTTCTGTACACCAGAATTTGATAATGCAGTGTTTTCTCACTGTGCGTTTCTTGCGGGGTTGATACAATGAAATGGCCAGAGACGCATTGAATGCATTTTCTGTGACGCAACAATATTTTGACAGCAGATTATATGGACCTTTCTGCAGGGATAAAATGTACAAGATCACCGAGTACTTGTTCATTGACGAGACGCTTTTACTTGTACAACGAAAAACGTTTAAGATGATACAGATAAGTAAGTACGTCATATGTCGGGAAATGCCCGCTACTGCAATAGGTTTAGTTTCCAAGCAGAATATAATTCTGCTAATCCTGAAACCACAAGACAAAAACATAACATGGAAAGGTTTTTAATAAAAAAAGATAAGAAGTTGAATGGGGACAGTCCTAAAAATGATTCAAAATCAACCCCCCTTAGTTAAACAGTTACTTACATAGCAATTTTGAAGAAAAATTATCTAAAAAAGTGACAAAATTTAAGATAAAAAAAGAGGTTGATTTTACCCCAAAGACCCCCAGAATGCACCATTTTGTGTCTACTTAAAACAAATTTCAGGGGTGCATGCCCCCGGACCCCCCTAGCATGGCAATTGCCTGCGGCACATGCATCCGGTGGCAAAGCCACCAGACAGAACCACATTCAATGGCCTGTACCATTTATTTTTGGCCGGAACTAATTCTTAAGTACAGGCCAAAAATTGGCCTGTACAATTTCATCTTAGCCGATATCTTTTCTCAAGTACAGGCCAAGTTGGCCGGAACATATTGAAACGAGTGTCCAACACTGCGTCAAGAGGTGCTTCTATGAGGGAAAGGGTTAACATAGATCACTAGATATCTAGAAGAAAAAAGTCAGACTATGTTTCAATGATTCCGTCTATTCATGTGGTACTGTAACTTTGTTTGTAGACATGTAAATATACTACTACTAAATAAAAGATAATTGACTTGAATTGGTATGTAAAGTAAACAATATACATGAATACATGAGGCTCATAATATTACTAACATAATTATACATATATAGCAATCCTAGAACGCCAGGCCTATCACACCTGAAGCGAACGAGCTACCAAATCGCTATCACACTGTACATGCAAAAGAACCAGAGGAGAATCTGAAATGGGTCTCTTGACTGTAGCATTGCATTATCCTCCAAAAATCTAAAATGACTAATCTCTTCAGGAGGCGTCGCTCATATGGGCAACTGGTAGCGACGATAAATAAACGTTAAAACACACACACATTTTATCCACAAGTGGTATACAGCATCAAAAGCATTGCACCTAGAACGACTTTACAACAACAAGGTGATGGAACACTTTACCCGTAGATTTAAGAAACTTGGATTCTGTAGAAACGTTTAAGAAACACCTTAAAAACATTGTTCTTCGGAAAATTTTATTCATGGTTTTAAAACATTCATGTATTGACAGACTGAACAGGATAGTTGTAGAATTAGTGTAGTGTTAAAAAAGGTTTTAGATGATATAATTTACCAAAGATTATGTTTATAATATAATAATGATTGATCAAATATGTGTTATTGTGTGGTAACATAATTATTTTTAGACCAATGTCTTTTTGTAAATAACAAGAATTTTGTTCAGGTTTTTATGTAAGTACATGGCTATATATTTATTTTACTTCTATTGTAAAACGCCATTACTATGTGTAAAATTAGGCGTTTTATCAAATTAAACAGTTTCAGTTTCAGATTTATATTGTCTGAAAAGACACATTATTCAATATTTACTATACAATGTATAATGGTAGTTTTCCACTACAAAAAGCCATGTATTATGGCTTTACATTTAAAACCTTTTGGTCAGACTAACATTGTGCATGTACATAAATTTATATTCAATCCCATACAGACAAACAGTACAGGAAGATATATGAAGGTTTTGTACAATTAACCCATTTGATTCTGGATACCGTTCAAACAGTATTTGCAAAGAACATAGAGCCAGATCAGCCGCCACGGAATTTTCCGTCTGATCAGGCTCTATGCTGTTTGCTATTCAAGCTAAGACACTTGGCTATGTAGCAAACAACATAGATCATGATCAGCATGCAGCGTCACAATGCGGCTGATCTGGATCTATGTTGTTTACAAAGACCTTTTAAATGTATCCAGAATGAAATGGGTTAATAGTACTTTACCATTATGAATCATTTGTATGTGGTGTGGTGTGATGGTACCTATAGGTAAACTCGAAAATGCAAGTAAAGGAAAACTATGTATGTGAAAAGCACACTTCCCCCTAATTTCTCCTCACTTCCCCCTAATTTCTCCTCACTTCTCCCTTAATTGGCTGGATGGGGGAAGTGATGTCCCCATAAATGCCTTAGTGCATATTATATAAATTATTACACAGTAAGCTACAAAACTTGTATCATAGAAACTGTGTCGCTGCACGTATATCAGTATACAGTCAAATCTGTGTTAATGGTCACCTCTATTATACAGTCAAACCTGTGTTAGTGGTCACCTCTATTATACAGTCAAACCTGTGTTAGTGGTCACCTCTATTATACAGTCAAATCTGTGTTGGTGGTCACCTCTATTATACAGTCAAATCTGTGTTAGTGGTCACCTCCACCTCCATTATACAGTCAAATCCGTGTTAGTGGTCACCTCCATTATACAGTCAAATCTGTGCTAGTGGTCACCTCTATTATACAGTCAAACCTGTGTTAGTGGTCACCTCTATTATACAGTAAAATCTGTGTTAGTGGTCACTTCTATTTTACAGTAAAATCTGTGTTAGTGGTCACCTCTATTTTACAGTCAAATCTCAGGGCTCGACAAATCCTATTGCCCGACGCACGGGGCAAGTCAAAACAATGTTCGGGCAAGTGGCAGTCAACCAGAGTTTAGTCCCAGGCAAGTCAAAATGCTATGGATGTGATTATCGGACAGGTGTCGAATAAACATATCAATTAACAGAATAAACAACTAATCAACTGTTTCTTGTAATGATTGATCCCTATTATCGATTGTAAACCCTGCAGACTACATGCTGTGAATGACAGGTATCGCCCCAAACATTTAACCAATCGAGGCTCTCGTTACGCTTCAATTGTTTTATTTGCACTTATCAAATTAGTCCTATTAAATAGACTACGGCGCTTTTAACATCCGGGCGTTTTCTTAATTTCTACAATTTGCAGTCGCCGGCGAAATATCAAAGAATCTGTCAATGCCTTGCTTATATACTTGTTAATTACACATTAGTCGTAGCAAGGACATTATCCACGAGTACATACACAGTAAGTACATGTTTTCTACACCTATGGTGTTGATTAATCTCGGAAGACAGGCCGATTTCATTGATGCATTGTAAATGTGAAGTTATAATTGATAAAATTAAACAGTTAGAACTCAGGTAATTATCAGATTACAAATGTATACAAATTGTTTTATAATTAAGCCCCAAATCCCCTGTTATCATTCAAATGCACGTTCAATTACAATAAGTTTGCTAAAATTCTTCAACTCCAATGAAAGTGAAAGTAATAGTAAAAAACGGAAACTAGATTTAAAATGTGTGCCTACTTCCAAGAAAGTGAAACTCACCGAGGGTAAAAAGGATATTAAATATGATTCGAAACGCGAAACGACTTTTCATTATATACTATGATGATGTTATTCATAGACTTAACTAGTGTAAGCCATCATTCGACATTTAGCATAATAATTGGGGCAAGTCAAATTCACATTGCAGGGTACCCACAGGATATGAGGAAACAAATTCCCTGATAATTCCCTGATATTTCCCTGATCAATCTCCAATTTTCCCTGACAAATATACGCGTTTACATAGGCCTAGATGACGAAATACTCAAGATGATCAAATATACTCGTTCGCATCTAGATGACGAAATACTCAATCATGACCAAATACACGTGTGCGCATAGATGACAAACTATGCGCGGACGACGACAAAATGGTCGCGGACGACCATGTATGCGCGCGTGCGAGGATGACAAAATAAAATTCCCTGATACTCATGTTTTTAAAATTCCCTGATAATTCCCTGCAGGGAACAGGTTTTGGTCATTTTCCCTGTTTTCCCTGTTTTCCCTGATGCGTGGGTACCCTGCATTGGGGCAAGTCAGTTTGCCAGTGTCACTTGTCCCGGGCAAGTCAGTTTGAAAAGAATTTGTCAAGCCCTGAATCTGTGTTAGTGATCACCTCTATTATACAGTCAAACCTGTGTTAGTGGTTACCTCTATTATACAGTCAAACCTGTGTTAATGGTCACCTCTATTATACAGTCAAATCTGTGTTAGTGGTTACCTCTATTATACAGTCAAACCTGCGTTAGTGGTCACCTCTATTATACAGTCAAACCTGTGTTAATGGTCACCTCTATTATACAGTCAAACCTGTGTTAGTGGTCACCTCTATTATACAGTCAAATCTGTGTTAGTGGTCACCTCTATTATACAGTCAAATCTGTGTTAGTGGTCACCTCTATTATACAGTCAAGCCTGTGTTAGTGGTCACCTCTATTATACAGTCAAGCCTGTGTTAGTGGTCACTATTATACAGTCAAGCCTGTGTTAGTGGTCACCTCTATTATATACAGTCAAACCTGTGTTAGTGGTCACCTCTATTATACAGTCAAGCCTGTGTTAGTGGTCACCTCTATTATACAGTCAAATCTGTGTTAGTGGTCACCTCTATTATACAGTCAAACCTGTGTTAGTGGTCACATCTATTATACAGTCAAACCTGTGTTAGTGGTCACATCTATTATACAGTAAAATCTGTGTTAGTGGTCACCTCTATTATACAGTCAAATCTGTGTTAGTGGTCACCTCTATTATACAGTCAAACCTGTGTTAGTGGTCACCTCCATTATACAGTCAAACCTGTGTTAGTGGTCACCTCTATTATACAGTCAAATCTGTGTTAGTGGTCACCTCCATTATACAGTCAAACCTGTGTTAGTGGTCACCTCTATTATACAGTCAAACCTGTGTTAGTGGTCACCTCTATTATACAGTCAAATCTGTGTTAGTGGTCACCTCCATTAAGTACAGTCAAACCTGCGTTAGTGGTCACCTCTATTATACAGTCAAATCTGTGTTAGTGGTCACCTCTATTATACAGTCAAACCTGTGTTAGTGGTCACCTCTATTATACAGTCAAATCTGTGTCAGTGGTCACATCTATTATACAGTCAAATCTGTGTTAGTGGTCACCTCTATTATACAGTCAAACCTGTGTTAGTGGTCACCTCTATTATACAGTCAAACCTGTGTTAGTGGTCACCTCCATTATACAGTCAAACCTGTGTTAGTGGTCACCTCTATTATACAGTCAAACCTGTGTTAGTGGTCACCTCTATTATACAGTCAAACCTGCGTTAGTGGTCACCTCTATATACAGTCAAACCTGTGTTAGTGGTCACCTCCATTATACAGTCAAACCTGTGTTAGTGGTCACCTCTATTATACAGTCAAACCTGTGTTAGTGGTCACCTCTATTATACAGTCAAACCTGCGTTAGTGGTCACCTCCATTATACAGTCAAACCTGGTTAGTGGTCACCTCCATTAAGTACAGTCAAACCTGCGTTAGTGGTCACCTCTATTATACAGTCAAACCTGTGTTAGTGGTCACCTCCATTAAGTACAGTCAAACCTGCATTAGTGGTCACCTCTATTAAGCAGTCCACCTGAATTAAGCAGCCACTACCCGATTCCAGTATGTTGTTTTTATTATAATTTGACCTCTATTAAGCAGTCACCTGTGCTAAGCAGCCACACACTGTGATTCCCTTGGTGGCTGCTTAAGACAGTTTGACAGTATTGGTAATTGTAATTGTTGCTCATTTTTCTGTGGAAATGAGTATTACATACTTCTATGTTCTCTCAACCCAGATATATTTTTCACACGTGTCATTATTAATGCACAGTATATTGTGTATTTTCCAGACTTTCTACAGTCCTCTATGTTATCAAATTCACAAATGTTTAGCACCCCGACAATTTGTGCACAGTATATCGGTGTATTTTCAGTGTCCCTTTCTGTGTAAACGACTTATTACACACTTCACAAATGTTTAGCACCCCGACAATTTGTGCACAGTATATCGGTGTATTTTCAGTGTCCCTTTCTGTGTAAACGACTTATTACACACTTCACAAATGTTTAGCACCCCGACAATTTGTGCACAGTATATCGGTGTATTTTCAGTGTCCCTTTCTGTGTAAACGACTTATTACACACTTCACAAATGAAGGGCCTCTCTCCAGTATGCACGCGACGATGCCTCGTAAGATCGGCTCGACTGCAAAATGTCTTCTCGCAAAACTCACACTGATGTGCACCGTATCTGGATACTGCAGTCACTGAAAGAACAAGAGGCAAGATGTTTAATGGGGTTAAAGATATATAACCAATAACAAGATCTATCTCAATCATACTCTATATAGCTAATCTTATACAACATTGCCATGGTTACTCATAATACATTTCCTAGATATTTTTTCATACCCAAGTATACAGTCAACCCTGTGCTAGTTGTCTCCTCTATTATACAGTCAACCCTGTGCTAGTTGTCACCTCTATTATACAGTCAACCCTGTGCTAGTTGTCATCTCTATTATACAGTCAACCCTGTGCTAGTTGTCTCCTCTATTATACAGTCAACCCTGTGCTAGTTGTCACCTCTAGTATACAGTCAACGCTGTGCTAGTTGTCATCTCTATTATACAGTCAACCCTGTGCTAGTTGTCATCTCTATTATACAGTCAACACTGTGCTAGTTGTCACCTCTATTATACAGTCAACCCTGTGCTAGTTGTCACCTCTATTATACAGTCAACCCTGTGCTAGTTGTCACCTCTAGTATACAGTCAACCCTGTGATAGTTATCATCTCCAGTATACAGTCAACCCTGTGCTAGTTGTCATCTCTAGTATACAGTCAACCCTGTGCTCGTTGTCTCCTCTATTATACAGTCAACTATGTGCTAGTTGTCATCTCTAGTATACAGTCAACCCTGTGGTAGTTGTCACCTCTATTATACAGTCAACCCTGTGCTAGTTGTCATCTCTATTATACAGTCAACACTGTGCTAGTTGTCACCTCTATTATACAGTCAACCCTGTGCTCATTGTCATCTCTATTATACAGTCAACCCTGTGCTAGTTGTCATCTCTATTATATAGTCAACCCTGTGCTAGTTGTCTCCTCTATTATACAGTCAACCCTGTGATAGTTATCTCCTCTACCTCTATTAACCCTTTCAACACCACAGACCTCTAAATAGACTTACAAAAAGTGTAGATCCAGATGAGCCGTCTCATCAGGATCTGCACTTTTTGCCAGTGATATGACTATTTTTAGACATAATTACCCATTTTGATAAATGAACTTGTCCAAATGTGATTTTCTGATTCATTTATTGGTTTATGAATATCATGGACCAGTCCATGTGAGTTACTTGGTGTTGAATGGGTTAAGCAAGCAGCCAGTTTCAATATTCCCAAACCAGCATTGTCAGTGTTTATAAAACACAACCTTAAAGGTGACTGCTAAAATGGGTGAAACAGAAACAATATATCGACCCCTGATGAGGAGGGACATAATACACTTGCTATTTTTTTTTTAGGCCTTATAGTACACAGCTGCATAACTAAACTTATTAAACTTAGTCTATCTGTTCCAGGAAACGGCACACAACCTGCAAGTCCACATTGTACACCGAAACTGTGCTAACGGTCACGTCGAAAGAGCGGTCACCTGGTGTCAACGGCCAGTTCGAACTCCCCCTAATGAAAAATGAAAATCACTATATTACACCTGGTATTAGTGGTCACCTGGTGTCAACGGCCAGTTCGAACTCCCCCTAATGAAAAATGAAAATCACTATATTACACCTGGTATTAGTGGTCACCTGGTGTCAACGGCCAGTTCGAACTCCCCCTAATGAAAAATGAAAATCACTATATTACACCTGGTATTAGTGGTCACCTGGTGTCAACGGCCAGTTCGAACTCCCCCTAATGAAAAATACTATATTACACCTGGTATTAGCGGCCACCTGGTGTCTGCGGCCAGCTGTCGGTATATTTCATCCCATATGCCATATTCCCACTGCATTAGGCAGCCATGTGTCGTACAAAATGTGTGAACATTCAATTAATCGTGTCAGCTGTTGTGTATCGACCTTGACATTTAGTAAAATTCCATTGTGACGGAGAAATACGAAAATTCCCGGAAATTTATAATTATGAAAATCAGTAGGGTTAGTAAATAGATTGTTTATTGGTGTTTCAGTCAAAGAATCAGTAATTATTTTTGCCCCAATTATCGATCCTTGGCGTAATCATACGGTCTCGTATTGAATGAGGGGTTGAGACGTTTGTTGTCACTTAACCCTTTCAACACCACAGACCTCTAAATAGGCTTACAAAAAGTGTAGATCCAGATGAGCCGGCTCGTGACGAGCCGTCTCATCAGGATCTGCACTTTTTGCCAGTGATATGACTATTTTTAGACATAGTTACCCATTTTGATAAATGAACTTGTCCAAATGTGATTTTCTGATTCATTTATTGGTTTATGAATATCATGGACCAGTCCATGTGAGTTACTTGGTGTTGAATGGGTTAAAGACGTTTGCGGTAGAAAATTATTACGACGTGTACATTTTACACTCACACCGCTTGTCAAATCACAACAAAATAACATGCAAACACATTGATTTAACATTCTGCTTAACTATAACAAAAGGGTTTTCATCCGCTAAAAACTACAATGACTAATCTCTTCAGGAAGCGTCGCTCAAATGGGCAACCGGTAGCGACGATAAATAAAAGTAAAACAAACAAACAAGAGTGACAATGATTATTACTACAACATTCCGCTCGCCCACATGGTTCGCCGGAGGTGAGGGTAAATAAGCTCAATCATCATTACTACAACATTCCGCTCGCCCACATGGTTCGCCGGAGGCGAGGGTAAATAAGCTCAATCATCATTACTACAACATTCCGCTCGCCCACATGGTTCGCCAGAGGCGAGGGTAAATAAGCTCAATCATCACTCAGCCTTTACGCTCGCCCACATGGTTCGCCGGAGGCGAGGGTAAATAAGCTCAATCATCATTACTACAATATTTCGCTCGCCCACATGGTTCGCCGGAGGCGAGGGTAAATAAGCTCAATCATCATTACTACAACATTTCGCTCGCCCACATGGTTCGCCGGAGGTGAGGGTAAATAAGCTCAATCATCATTACTACAATATTCCGCTCGCCCACATGGTTCGCCGGAGGTGAGGGTAAATAAGCTCAATCATCATTACTACAACATTTATTGGCGTCTTATGTTGATGATGATGATAGAGCTATGACGATGATGCGTGTTATTTGATGATTTGGTGGTCGTCTCATATTCAGATGATCCACACCTGCATTAAGTAGTCACCTGCCCTAAGCAGCCAAAATAGTCAATTCCCCTAAGTGTGACAGTTTGACTGTATATTGAAAAATGTAATATACCTCACAATTAAAGAATGTCCTCCCATTCAAACACAATGATCAAAATTTAATCCTCCTTATAAATCATTTATAGGAAAAACAGAGGTAACAAAATAGTCACTTCCCTTGAGTGGCTGCTTAAGACAAGTTTGATTGTACATAATAACTCTTTTTGTGTGTTTTACATTCATTTATCGTCGCTACCGGTTGCCCATATGAGCGACACCACCTGCAGAGATTAGTCATTTTAGATTTTTGGAGGATACATAAATGCAATATCGTCCACTGTGGCTTTTGCAACATGTATGTTGATACACCAAAGCATCTTTTTTGTGACTGCAACTTTAGTCAGAATTTCTGGTCTAGACTAAGCAAGCTATTTCTTGAAAATGGAATAAATATAACAATAAACTACCAGATAGTTGTATTTGTTTATTTTTAAAACAGGGATCATTCTAGAGGGCGATGTGGACGAAATTGTCGCCCTAGGGACCCTGACTTCGCCCTCTGGGGGCCCCACTTCTCCCTAAAAAAAAAAAAAAAAAATTATATTTGGTTTTTACGATTTTCAAACCAAATTTTGTCTAGTAAGATACACTGGCCCATTATAAAGCACTCCTATTCAAATGTTGTATTTAATGGTTGTATTGTGCATTTTAACCCTATTTTGCAGAAGTATATTAACCCTTTCAACCCCACAGGCCTCTAAATAGGCTTATGAAAAGTGTAGATCCAGATGAGCCGCGTCTCATCAGGATCTGCACTTTTTTGCCAGTAATAATTATTACTATTTTTAGATAAAATTACCCATGATAAATGAACTGGTCCAAATGTAATTTTCTTATTAATTTATTGGTCTAAAAATAGCATGCACAAGTCCATGTCAGTTACTTGGGGTTGAAAGGGTTAAATAACACCATTTAAAGACGCGATCACGTGCTTTCTCACTTCTCCCAAAAATTCTGACCTAGAATGAGCCCTGTATTTATGAAGATACGGTTTGAACAGCTTATTAATTTTATAATTAACTTGGATAAATACCATAACTATATCCTTGATGCATAAATAAATCAATCAAAAGTTCACGTGCAAACAGTGACGCGGTCGACTGAAATCGGTGGCAGTTTTGTATACCATTGTATACTACCATTGTATACTACCATTGTATACCATTGTATACTACCATTGTATACTACCATTGTATACTACCATTGTATACTACCATTGTATACCATTGTATACCATTGTATACTACCATTGTATACCATTGTATACCATTGTATACTACCATTGTTACCATTGTATACTACCATTGTATACCATTGTATACTACCATTGTATACCATTGTATACTACCATTGTATACCATTGTATACTACCATTGTATACCATTGTATACCATTGTATACTACCATTGTATACTACCATTGTATACCACCATTGTATACCATTGTATACCATTGTATACCATTGTATACTACCATTGTATACCATTGTATACTACCATTGTATACCATTGTATACTACCATTGTATACCATTGTATACTACCATTGTATACTACCATTGTATACTACCATTGTATACTACCATTGTATACTACCATTGTATACCATTGTATACTATCATTGTATACCATTGTATACTACCATTGTATACCATTGTATACTACCATTGTATACTACCATTGTATACCATTGTATACCATTGTATACTACCATTGTATACTACCATTGTATACTACCATTGTATACTACCATTGTATACCATTGTATACTACCATTGTATACCATTGTATACTACCATTGTATACCATTGTATACTACCATTGTATACTACCATTGTATACCATTGTATACTACCATTGTATACTACCATTGTATACCATTGTATACTACCATTGTATACTACCATTGTATACTACCATTGTATACTACCATTGTATACCATTGTATACTACCATTGTATACTACCATTGTATACTACCATTGTATACTACCATTGTATACTACCATTGTATACTACCATTGTATACCATTGTATACTATCATTGTATACCATTGTATACTACCATTGTATACTACCATTGTATACTACCATTGTATACTACCATTGTATACTATCATTGTATACCATTGTATACCATTGTATACTACCATTGTATACTACCATTGTATACCATTGTATACCATTGTATACTATCATTGTATACCATTGTATACCATTGTATACTACCATTGTATACTACCATTGTATACTACCATTGTATACTACCATTGTATACTACCATTGTATACTACCATTGTATACCATTGCAATTCTTGTTGTGCCGCAATGTGAGGGACTCACATCTGCTCTTGTGCGTGCGTGCGCTCGACTGGTTTGTTTGTACTACCGCGCTATTAGGTCACAGTAATGGACCTTGTCATTGTAGATACGAGAAGAAGCTGCGGCGCCCGTGTCCTATGGATTTATTAATCTAATGATCAGATCGCTTCTGTTCACACTATATAATTATTATTAAATGCATATTATTAGGCGACTTATTGGCCCACTGGGCCGTGTGCATCTTCTTGTTTAATATTTGCTATATATATTTGTTGAAATGTGCACATGTCACTTTAATAAAAACTTACTTTACTTATATTCAAATGTAAAATGAGTAATATTGTTCCAGGGGTTAGAACAGTTTATACACTATTTAAAAGAGAAGATTGAAAATGAAATGTGCACATATCACTTTAATAAAAACTTACTTTACATATTGTTCCAGGGGTTAAACAGTTTATACACTATTTAACCCTTTCAACCCCACAGGCCTCTAAATAGGCTTATGAAAAGTGCAGATCCAGATGAGCCGGCTCGTGACGAGCCGTCTCATCAGGATCTGCACTTTTTTGCCAGTAATAATTACTATTTTTAGATTAAATTACCCATTTTGATAAATGAACTGGTCCAAAGGTAATTTTCTTATTAATTTATTGGTCTGAAAATATCACGCACCAGTCCGTGTCAGATACTTGGGGTTGAATGGGTTAAAAGAGAAGATTGAAATGTGTACATGTCACTTTAATAAAAACTTACTTCACATATTGTTCCAGGGGTTAAACAGTTTATACACTATTTAAAAGAGAAGATTGAAATGTGCACATGTCACTTTAATAAAAACTTACTTTACTTATATTCAAATGTAAAATGAGTAATAATGTTCCAGGGGTTAAACAGTTTATACACTATTTAAAAGAGAATAGAGAAATAGAAAAAACGTAGCCATTATCAGAAACAAAATTACTGTGCACAATAGAAATTCGTATCATTTTGCATTGTAACGTAACATGGATTGATCTTGATCTATAACACTGTAACATATGGTTACTGTTAGTCACAGCCATCTCTCTTACTCTTTCGATCCGTCTTCAATGTCTCTCGAGCCCCGCTGGAGCCGTTACGATTGTGCCCTTAGGCAAGGCATTAAAAATTCCACGTTGCCTCTTCTCTCTCCCTCGTGGCGATGGATTCCATCAGGAAAGAGGTCTCGAGAGTGATTAATATAAAGTTGAAAGAACTTGTTTCGCAATCGAGCTAATATAAATTTGTATAAACTATTAAGTTCCTCGTGTGCTGCAGGTCCCATTTCCTTTACTAAATCACTGTTTTACTAGAGTTGGGAATGTTCCTGTTCCATGTATGTATAGAATCTGTATTTATCTGGTCTCTTTTAAACCCAGCTATAAATGTGTCTCTTTTAAAATCAGCTATAAATGTGTTCCTCATCTATTTGTCTATGTTCTAGTCTATTATCTAGTCTATTTGTCTATGTTCCTCATCTATTTGTCTATGTTCCTCATCTATTTGTCTATGTTCCTCATCTCATCTATGTGTCTATGTTCCTCATCTATGTGTCTATGTTCTAGTCTATGGAACATAATTGGCGGTGCTTAAATCTCTAGAAATGCAATTTATCATCGTTTTCCAATTTGTGACATCGCTAACCTTCATGTTGTCTTTCTACATATTCTACTTGTTTGTCAACATGTCTTCTACGTCTTCAACTTGTTTATCAACATGTCATCTACCTCTTCTACTTGTTTGTCAACATGTCATCTACTTGTTTATCAACATGACAAGTTGTTTATCAACATATCATCTACGTCTTCTACTTGTTTGTCAACATATCATCTACGTCTTCTACTTGTTTGTCAACATGTCTTCTACATCTTCTACTTGTTTATCAACATGTCATCTACGTCTTCTACTTGTTTGTCAACATGTCATCTACTTGTTTATCAACATGTCATCTACGTCTTCTACTTGTTTGTCAACATGTCATCTACTTGTTTATCAACATGACAAGTTGTTTATCAACATATCATCTACATCTTCTACTTGTTTGTCAATATGTCTTCTACGTCTTCTACTTGTTTGTCAACATGTCATCTACTTGTTTATCAACATGTCTTCTACTTGTTTGTCAACATGTCTTCTACATCTTCTACTTGTTTATCAACATGTCTTCTACATATTTGTCAACATGTCTTCTACTTGTTTGTTTGTCACCATGTCTTCTACGTCTTCTACTTGTTTGTCAACATGTCTTCTACGTCTTCTACTTGTTTATCAACATGTCTTCTACGTCTTCTACTTGTTTGTCAACATGTCTTCTATGTCTTCTACTTGTTTGTCAACATGACATCTACTTGTTTGTCAACATGTCTTCTACTTGTTTGTCAACATGTCTTCTATGTCTTCTACTTGTTTGTCAACATGACATCTACTTGTTTGTCAACATGTCTTCTACGTCTTCTACTGTTTGTCAACATGTCTTCTATGTCTTCTACTTGTTTGTCAACATGACATCTACTTGTTTGTCAACATGTCTTCTACTTTGTTTGTCAACATGTCATCTACGTCTTCTACTTGTTTGTCAACATGTCTTCTACGTCTTCTACTTGTTTGTCAACATGTCTTCTATGTCTTCTACTTGTTTATCAATATGTCTTCTACGTCTTCTACTTGTTTATCAACATGTCTTCTACTTGTTTGTCAACATGTCATCTACCTCTTCTACTTGTTCGTCACCATGTCTTCTACATCTTCTACTTGTTTATCAACATGTCTTCTACGTCTTCTACTTGTTTGTCAACATGTCTTCTATGTCTTCTACTTGTTTGTCAACATGACATCTACTTGTTTGTCAACATGTCTTCTACGTCTTCTACTTGTTTGTCAACATGTCATCTACTTGTTTATCAACATGACAAGTTGTTTATCAACATATCATCTACGTCTTCTACTTGTTTGTCAACATGTCTTCTACTTGTTTGTTTGTCACAATGTCTTCTACTTGTTTATCAACATGTCTTCTACATCTGCCCAAGTTGATGTGGCGGGCTGTCTGACAAGCCTGCTTTTAATAGCAAAGCTCACTCCAGTGATATCAGTAAGGGAACTGTTTGTCAGCATGTCTTCTACTTGTTTATCAACATGTCTTCTACGTCTTCTACTTGTTTGTTTATCAACATGTCTTCTACGTCCTCTACTTGTTTGTCAACATGTCATCTACGTCTTCTACTTGTTTGTCAACATGTCTTCTACGTCTTCTACTTGTTTATCAATATGTCTTCTACGTCTTCTACTTGTTTATCAACATGTCTTCTACGTCTTCTACTTGTTTGTCAACATGTCATCTACCTCTTCTACTTGTTTGTCAACATGTCATCTACTTGTTTATCAACATGACAAGTTGTTTATCAACATATCATCTACGTCTTCTACTTGTTTGTCAACATGTCTTCTACGTCTTCTACTTGTTTGTGTGTCACAATGTCTTCTACTTGTTTGTCAACATGTCTTCTACTTGTTTGTCAACATGTCTTCTACTTGTTTATCAACATGTCTTCTACTTGTTTGTTTGTCACAATGTCTTCTACTTGTTTATCAACATGTCTTCTACTTGTTTGTCAACATGTCTTCTACTTGTTTATCAACATGTCTTCTACGTCTTCTACTTGTTTGTTTATCAACATGTCTTCTACGTCCTCTACTTGTTTGTCAACATGTCATCTACGTCTTCTACTTGTTTGTCAACATGTCTTCTACGTCTTCTACTTGTTTATCAATATGTCTTCTACGTCTTCTACTTGTTTATCAACATGTCATCTACCTCTTCTACTTGTTTGTCAACATGTCATCTACTTGTTTATCAACATGACAAGTTGTTTATCAACATATCATCTACGTCTTCTACTTGTTTGTCAACATGTCTTCTACGTCTTCTACTTGTTTGTGTGTCACAATGTCTTCTACTTGTTTGTCAACATGTCTTCTACTTGTTTGTCAACATGTCTTCTACTTGTTTATCAACATGTCTTCTACTTGTTTGTTTGTCACAATGTCTTCTACTTGTTTATCAACATGTCTTCTACTTGTTTGTCAACATGTCTTCTACTTGTTTATCAACATGTCTTCTACTTGTTTGTTTGTCACAATGTCTTCTACTTGTTTATCAACATGTCTTCTACTTGTTTGTTTGTCACAATGTCTTCTACTTGTTTATCAACATGTCTTCTACTTGTTTATCAACATGTCTTCTACTTGTTTGTTTGTAACAATGTCTTCTACTTGTTTGTGTGTCACCATGTCTTCTACTTGTTTGTTTGTCACAATGTCTTCTACTTGTTTATCAACATGTCTTCTATTTGCTGCTTCATGTGTACCACTCTGTGTTTGCTCAGGTTTCCTTTCGTGGTAAATCCCCTGCCGCACGTGTCACAAGTGTATGGTCTCTCTCCAGTATGAATTCTCCGATGTCTCCCCAAGTCTGTGTTACTACGAAATACCTTTTTGCAAAACTCACAGTTGTAGCATGTTGGCATTCGGATCCCTGAAACATAAACGAGCCAGGTATAAATCTGATCATGAAACATAACGAGCCAGGTATAAATCTGATCATGAAACATAAACGAGCCAGGTATAAATCTGATCATGAAACATAAACGAGCCGGGTATAAATCTGATCATGAAACATAAACGAGCCGGGTATAAATCTGATCATGAAACATAAACGAGCCAGGTATAAATCTGATCATGAAACATAAACGAGCCAGGTATAAATCTGATCATGAAACATAAACGAGCCAGGCATAAATCTGATCATGAACCATAAATGAGCCAGGTATAAAAATGATCATGAACCATAAATGAACCAGGTATGAATATGATTTATTATTTATGCAGTGGAATGTTAAATACAAGCATCTATTTAATGTGATGATCTGACAGTGACAAGCAAGTTGTGACGGACGCATCGGCTTCTAATAGTAAGCAGTGTTGCTTAGATGAGAAGGTTTTGTGCTGTTCCCTTATCGATGTCGCTGGAGGGAGCTTTGCTATTTAAAGCAGGCTTGTCAAGACAGCCCACCGCATCAACTTGGGCAGATGTATTAGTGTGTCTTGCTGACAAAACGGCGTCTATATCCCTATGGATTGCTATAAATTCGGACCCATATCTCTAGCCAAAATCCCTATGATTTGCTATAAATATGGACAAGTATCTCAAGAAACTATCTCAATGATTTTCTACAAATTCGGACCAATATCTCTAGCCTACTATATCCCCAAGATTTGCTATAAATACAGACCCATACCCGTTAAATCGAGGTCTCGTTGTTGGTGCTTTACACTGTGCAGTCTCTATCCTTCAAAATCTAAAATGACTAATCTCTTCAGGAAGCGTCGCTCATATGGGCAACCGGTAGCGAAGATAAATAAACGTTAAAGGAAAACATCAACAAGATTCAATTAACCTTGAAAAATAAAGCTCAGCGAAACATAGAATGTGGTGAAATAATTCTGAAAATTGCGCTTCAAAATAAAAGTTATGACAGGTAGGAAGTCAAGTTTTTTACGTAGTTATATGATATAGCTACAGTCAAACCTGTATTAAGCAACCAGCCAAGGGAATCACAGGAAGTGGCTGCTTAGCACAGGTGTCTTCTTTTTTTCAATTTTTATTTCCTGATCAATATACACAATAATTACACATATTCCAAACATGCACATGTAATGAAAACAAAACAACAATATATCAATTTGAATAGACAAGTGCTAATATCCAACAGTATTAACACAAACCATGCATGATATTTCCATGTTATACACAATCATGTTAAATTGTGTAATAACCAGATGTATATTGAAAGGAAAGTTTGGATGATTTTGAATGAAAGAAATAAGACTAGCAAAGGAAAGCTAGCAAAGGAAAGTAAGAAATATTAGTGAAAGATAAGTGTGGATGATTGCCTACATATATTATACATTTATGGACAGGTTAATCAATAAGTGTGGATGATTGCCTACATATATTATACATTTATGGACAGGTTAATCGATAAGTGTGGATGATTGCCTACATATATTATATATTTATGGACAGGTTAATCGATAAGTGTGGATGATTGCCTACATATATTATATATTTATGGACAGGTTAATCGATGAAGATTCATAAAGGTGTCTTCTTAATAGAGGTCAAATTGAATGGCTAATAAAACAACATAATTATTGGGAATCTGGCTACTTATTACAGGTTGGCTACCAGGGGCCACGCTGTCAGTCGCCACAAGAGCCAAATGGCGATTTTGCGATAGAAATGGCTAAAATTTCAATTTGGCGATTTTCAGAAAATTGCACAAAAAATCGGCATAAATAACGTTTGTGCCATATCTTAACCTTTCATACTCGACTGGTTTTATTTACCATTGACGACGGCGCTTTCCAGTTAAAGAAAAATCGATACACAGTCTGTGTTCATTGTATCTTTGACTGGTTACAATTTTTTTGCTCTGATATACGCTATCGTTTGGCGAAACAATCGATTCACAGTCAAAACAGCTGTGTACATGTGCTGGAGGCATATTCCCATCATAAATTGCAATCAAAACAAAACAAACTTGTAAATTAGCGGTATATGATCACACATTTACAGTTTTGTATAATGGGAATGATATGATAATTGAGGTCCTTTATGAAAACGGCAGTACTTGATCGGTGAAATGATGACATTGTTTGAAAATTATGTAAACATGATCGGATGACCGAATGACTGTAACTTGTGTACATAATTAGGTAATAATTATTGGCGTTGTTTTTCACAAATAAGATCAAAGTTAGTAGTCGTGAAAAATATGATTTTCGTGTTCTCAACTATAAAAAGTGAATGAAACGTGTCCAAATCGCCGATAAATAAACGTAAAAAAAATTAATCCAAATCGTCACTTGTCAAAATGGCTACTTTCGGTTTTAAACGTCCGAAATGGACTTAGTGAATGAAACCTAGACAGCCTGATGAAAATTTCCATCGACGGCCCAGACAAGTTCAACTTCAAATTGGCATTTGTAATGTGGTCCAAGAAGAACAGACGCATTTTGAACTGAATGTTGTGCAATTTGTTAGACATAGTGGATACTTGTACATGTATGTAATTCTGATGTATTTTTAAATTATTATGACCAAGAAAATAATTAAAGTTGTAAAAGTTCATTGGATTGTCTTCAAAAATGAATAGTATGCAGGTCTTTTTGAGCTTAAAGTTCATTTGAAATGTAATCCTGTGTTGGCTTCCATTATTAATCATTGTCACAGGGCTACATTGTAAAATAAACGTTTAGCCTTAACAGGTATGCATTCTTTCATTCTAATTTCTATATTAATACTTCTTCCAGAAAAAAACGGGCTAGAATCTCACCATTTACAAATAAAAATACCAAAAAAATCAAACGGGGACGACACTGCTCCTGCACACACCCCATCTTTCAAACAGATAAGTGGCCCCAACTTTTTTCGGCCCAGTATGGGCCCTGGCTACTTAATGGAAGTGACCACTAACACAGGTTTGACTGTACACACAGTTTGCAGCTATAATTAAGAAAAACAAATCAATGCAATTGTCGTCTGCTCCAATTATTAAAACTATTTATAGCCTTTGTTTTTTTTATACAAATTTATTTTAGCTCGATTGCGAAACAAGTTATTTCAACTTATATAAATCACTCTCGAGACCTCATTCCTGATGGAATCCATCGCCACGAGGGAGAGAGAAGAGGCAACGTGGAATTTAAATGCCTTGCCTACGGGCACAATCGTAACGGCTCCAGTGGGGCTCGAACTCCGGATCTTTCACACCTAAAGCGAACGCGCATCCACTGCGCTATCACGACTTCCACAAAGCCTTTGTTTTACTCAGCATGCAAAGAATTAAATAGAAGATTTAGTGTGTTCACAGATTACATGGAACAAAAGGAAGCATCACAGGCGTGCTTAAAAAACATCAACCTCTGTTTGCTCTGTCTGCAGGCCAGACCGCCAGGTATTTATAAACATCAACCTCTGTTTTCTCTGTCTGCAGGCCAGACCGCGGGTATTTATAAACATCAACCTCTGTTTGCTCTGTCTGCAGGCCAGACCGCGGGTATTTATAAACATCAACCTCTGTTTGCTCTGTCTGCAGGCCAGACCGCCAGGTATTTATAAACATCAACCTCTGTTTTCTCTGTCTGCAGGCCAGACCGCCAGGTATTTATAAACATCAACCTCTGTTTTCTCTGTCTGAAGGCCAGACCGCGGGTATTTATAAACATCAACCTCTGTTTTCTCTGTCTGCAGGCCAGACCGCCAGGTATTTATAAACATCAACCTCTGTTTTCTCTGTCTGCAGGCCAGACCGCCAGGTATTTATAAACATCAACCTCTGTTTTCTCTGTCTGCAGGCCAGACCGCCAGGTATTTATAAACATCAACCTCTGTTTTCTCTGTCTGCAGGCCAGACCGCCAGGTATTTATAAACATCAACCTCTGTTTTCTCTGTCTGCAGGCCAGACTACCGGGTATTTATAAACATCAACCTCTGTTTTCTCTGTCTGCAGGCCAGACCGCCAGGTATTTATAAACATCAACCTCTGTTTTCTCTGTCTGCAGGCCAGACCGCCAGGTATTTATAAACATCAACCTCTGTTTTCTCTGTCTGCAGGCCAGACCGCGGGTATTTATAAACATCAACCTCTTGTTTTCTCTGTATTAATTATGAAATGATTGTGTTCTAATCTGTGAGATCAATATATGTCCGTTAACCCTTTCAACACCACAGACCTCTAAATAGGCTTACAAAAAGTGTAGATCCAGATGAGCCGGCTCGTGACGAGCCGTCTCATCAGTATCTGCACTTTTTGCCAGTATATTTTTAGATATAATTACCCATTTTGATAAATGAACTTGTCCAAATGTGATTTTCTGATTCATTTATTGGTTTATGAATATCATGGACCAGTCCATGTGAGTTACTTGGTGTTGAATGGGTTAACATAAGATTCTGTGACATTGCTACGATGTCTAAGTCAGTAACATTTTCTCCTCCCAATTTCAAATATCTACAAATGCCTCCATGATTAAATCAATAACACAACTCCC
Organism: Archivesica marissinica; assembly: GCA_014843695.1. Classification (NCBI taxonomy): domain Eukaryota; kingdom Metazoa; phylum Mollusca; class Bivalvia; order Venerida; family Vesicomyidae; genus Archivesica; species Archivesica marissinica. Next base: position 36,672,931 of record CM026396.1, read on the forward strand.
ATGTTCTAACTTGAAACATTATCTCAATGTTCTAACTTGAAACATTATCTCTGTGTTCTAACTTGAAACATTATCTATGTGTTCTAACTTGAAACATTATATATGTGTTCTAACTTGAAACATTATGTGTTCTAACTTGAAACATTATATATGGGTTCTAACTTGACACATTATCTCCATGTTCTAACTTGAATCATTATATACATGTTCTAACTTGAAACATTATGTGTTCTAACTTGAAACATTATATGTGTTCTAACTAGAAACATTAACTATGTGTTCTAACTTGAACATTATCTCCATGTTCTAACTTGAAACATTATATACATGTTCTAACTTGAAACATGGTATCCATGTTCTAACTTGAAATAGTTGCTCCATGTTATAATCAGCGACATTGTCTCCATGTTCTAATCAACAACATTGCCTCCATGTTCTAATAAGCAATATTGTCTCCATGTTCTAACTTGAAACATTAACTACATGTTCTAACTTGAATCATTAACTCCATGTTCTAACTTGAAACATTTTCTCCATCAACAATATTGTCTCCATGTTCCAATCTACATGTACAAATCTGTAACAGCATCTCCATGTTCTAATGTGTAAAAATGTCTATAATTATATTCCAAAATATGTGACATTTATCATTCTATATTTACATTGCTATTGCATGAAATGTATGTGCCCCGATTGTATCCATTTTCGTATGATTTCCTCACTAATGGTATGCAGCTGACATGCATGCACACTCGACAGTTCATTCCTTAAATCATCATGTTTTCTATTTGCAATTTCATGTGCACCATCCTGTGCTTCCGAAGATTTCCCTTTGTAGTGAATCCCCTATCGCAGGTGACACACCTAAACGGCTTCTCTCCTGTATGAATTCTCATATGCACCTCCAGATGAGATGACCAGGCAAATGATTTCGTACAATACCTGCATACAAACTGCTTTTCTGAAATAGATAACAAACAGACCATTCTAAGCTTACTGTTTTATAGACCATCAAACCTGTATTTATTTTATGAATATTGCTTTAAAAGTACATCAGGCCAACGTTGTTGTTTGCTAGACGGATGCGACAAATTTTGATTTTTGGGTTTTTAAGTCGAACCAAGAGTTTATAAACAATACGCAGTACTCTCAAAATCTCAATGCACACCACTCTAACCCAATCATACAACACTCTACAGCCCTGTACACTCTACATCCCCAATCATACAATACCCTCACAGCCCTGTACACTCTACATCCCCAATCATACAATACCCTCACAGCCCTGTACGCTCTACATCCCCAATCATACAATACCCTCACAGCCCTGTACACTCTACATCCCCAATCATATAATACCCTCACAGCCCTGTACACTCTACATCCCCAATCATACAATACTCTACAGCCCTGTACACTCTACATCCCCAATCATACAACACTCTACATCCCCAAGCATACAACACTCTACATCCCCAAGCATACAACACTCTACATCCCCAAGCATACAACACTCTACATCCCCAATCATACAATACTCTACATCCCCAGTCATACAATACTCTACATCCCCAATCATACAATACCCTCACAGCCCTGTACACTCTACATCCCCAAGCATACAACACTCTACATCCCCAAGCATACAATACTCTACATCCCCAATCATACAATACCCTCACAGCCCTGTACACTCTACATCCCCAATCATACAACACTCTACAGCCCTGTACACTCTCCATCCCCAATCATACAATACTCTACATCCCCAATCATACAATACTCTACATCCCCAATCATACAACACCACACCCACACCACACCCCAACAACAAACCACACCCCAACACAAACCCACACCCCAACACAACACCACACCCCAACACAAACCACACCCACACTCTACATCCCCAATCATACAACACTCTACATCCCCAATCAACAAACCACACCCCAACTACAATACCCTACATCCCCAATCTTACAACACTCTACATCCCCAATCTTACAATACCACACCCACACTCTACATCCCCAATCATACAACACTCTACATCCCCAATCATACAACACTCTACATCCCCAATCATACAACACTCTACATCCCCAATCATACAATACTCTACATCCCCAATCATACAATACTCTACATCCCCAATCATACAATACTCTACATCCCCAATCATACAATACTCTACATCCCCAATCATACAATACTCTACATCCCCAATCATACCATAGTCTACATCCCCAATCATACAATACTCTACATCCCCAATCATACAATACTCTACATCCCCATCTTACAACACTCTACATCCCCAATCATACAACACTCTACATCCCCAATCATACAATACTCTACATCCCCAATCATACATACTCTACACCCCCAATCATACAATACTCTACATCCCCAATCATACAATACTCTACATC
>CM026396.1:36676368-36704145 GCA_014843695.1 Archivesica marissinica
TATACATCCCCAATCATACAATACTCTACATCCCCAATCATACAATACCCTCACACCTGTACACTCTACATCCCCAATCATACAATACCCTCACACCTGTACACCCTACATCCCCAATCATACAATACATGTACACTACACTCTACATCCCCAATCATACAATACTCTACATCCCCAATCATACAATACCCTCACAGCCCTGTACACTCTACATCCCTGTACACTCTACATCCCCAATCATACAATACTCTCACACTACACTCTACATCCCCAATCATACAATACTGTACACTACACTCTACATCCCCAATCATACAATACATGTACACTACACTCTACATCCCCAATCATACAATACCTGTACATCCCTGTACACTCTACATCCCCAATCATACAATACTGTACACTACACTCTACATCCCCAATCATACAATACTCTACATCCCTGTACACTATACATCCCCAATCATACAATACTCTACATCCCTGTACACTATACATCCCCAATCATACAATACCCTCACAGCCCTGTACACTCTACATCCCAATCATACAATACTCTCCAGCCCTGTACACTCTACATCCCCAATCATACAATACCCTCACAGCCCTGTACACTCTACATCCCCAATCATACAGTACTCTACATCCCTGTACACTCTACATCCCCAATCATACAATACCCTCACAGCCCTGTACACTATACATCCCCAATCATATAATACCCTCACAGCCCTGTACACTTACATCCCAATCATACAATACTCTACATCCCTGTACACTCTACATCCCCAATCATACAATACTCTCACAGCCCTGTACACTCTACATCCCCAATCATACAATACCCTCACAGCCCTGTACACTCTACATCCCCAATCATACAATACCCTCACAGCCCTGTACACTCTACATCCCCAATCATACAATACTCTACATCCCCAATCATACAATACTCACAGCCCTGTACACTCTACATCCCCAATTATACAATACTCTACAGCCCCAATCATACAATACTCACAGCCCTGTACACTCTACATCCCCAATCATACAATACTCTACATCCCCAATCATACAATACTCACAGCCCTGTACACTCTACATCCCAAATCATACAATACTCTACATACCCAATCATACAATACTCACAGCCCTGTACACTCTACATCCCCAATTATACAATACTCTACATCCCCAATTATACAATACTCTACACCCCCAATCATACAATACCCTACATCCCCAATCTTACAATACCCTCACAGCCCTGTACACTCTACATCCCCAATTATACAATACTCTACATCCCCAATTATACAATACTCTACACCCCCAATCATACAATACCCTACATCCCCAATCTTACAATACCCTCACAGCCCTGTACACTCTACATCCCCAATCATACAATACTCTACATCCCCAATCATACAATACTCTACACCCCCAATCATACAATACTCTACATCCCCAATCTTACAATACCCTCACAGCCCTGTACACTCTACATCCCCAATCATACAATACTCTACATCCCCAATCATACAATACTCACAGCCCTGTACACTCTACATCCCCAATTATACAATACTCTACAGCCCCAATCATACAATACTCACAGCCCTGTACACTCTACATCCCCAATTATACAATACTCTACATCCCCAATCATACAATACTCTACATCCCCAATCATACAACACTCTACAGCCCTGTACACTCTACATCCCCAATCATACAAACACTCTACAGCCCTGTACACTCTACATCCCCAATTATACAATACTCTACATCCCAATCATACAATACTCTACATCCCCAATCATACAACACTCTACAGCCCTGTACACTCTACATCCCCAATCATACAACACTCTACAGCCCTGTACACTCTACATCCCCAATCTTACAATACCCTCACAGCCCTGTACACTCTACATCCCCAATCATACAATATCTACATCCCCAATCATACAACACTCTACATCCCCAATCATACAACACTCTACATCCCCAATCATACAACACTCTACATCCCCAATCATACAACACTCTACATCCCCAATCATACAACACTCTACATCCCCAATCATACAATACTCTACATCCCAATCATACAATACTCTACATCCCAATCATACAATACTCTACATCCCAATCATACAACACTCTACATCCCCAATCATACAACACTCTACATCCCCAATCATACAACACTCTACATCCCCAATCATACAATACCCTACATCCCCAATCTTACAACACTCTACATCCCCAATCTTACAATACTCTACATCCCCAATCATACAACACTCTCCATCCCCAATCATACAACACTCTACATCCCCAATCATACAACACTCTACATCCCCAATCATACAATGCTCTACATCCCCAATTATACAATACTCTACATCCCCAATCATACAATACTCTACATCCCCAATCATACAACACTCTACATCCCCAATCATACAATACTCTACATCCCAATCATACAACACTCTACATCCCCAATCATACAATACTCTACATCCCCAATCATACAACACTCTACATCCCCAATCATACAACACTCTACATCCCCAATCATACAACACTCTACATCCCCAATCATACAATACTCTACATCCCCAATCATACAATACTCTACATCCCCAATCATACAATGCTCTACATCCCCAATCATACAACACTCTACATCCCCAATCATACAATACTCTACATCCCAATCATACAATACTCTACATCCCAATCATACAACACTCTACATCCCCAATCATACAATACTCTACATCCCCAATCATACAATACTCTACATCCCCAATCATACAATACTCTACATCCCCAATCATACAATACTCTACATCCCCAATCATACAATACTCTACATCCCCAATCATACAATACTCTACATCCCCAATCATACAACACTCTACATCCCCAATCATACAACACTCTACATCCCCAATCATACAATACTCTACATCCCCAATCATACAATACTCTACATCCCCAATCATACAATACTCTACATCCCCAATCATACAATACCTCACATCCCACACTCTACATCCCTGTACACTCTACATCCCCAATCATACAATACTTACACACCCAATCATACAATACTCTACATCCCCAATCATACAATACTCTACATCCCCAATCATACAACACTCTACATCCCCAATCATACAATACTCTACATCCCCAATCATACAACACTCTACATCCCCAATCATACAATACCCTACATCCCCAATCTACAACACTCTACATCCCCAATCATACAATACTCTACATCCCCAATCATACAATACTCTCCATCCCCAATCATACAACACTCTACATCCCCAATCATACAACACTCTACATCCCCAATCATACAATACTCTACATCCCCAATATACAATACTCTACATCCCCAATCATACAATACTCTACATCCCCAATCATACAACACTCTACATCCCCAATCATACAATACTCTACATCCCAGTCATACAACTCTACATCCCCAATCATACAATACTCTACATCCCCAATCATACAATACTCTACATCCCCAATCATACAATACTCTACATCCCTGTACACTCTACATCCCCAATCATACAATACTCTACATCCCCAATCATACAATACTCTCACATCCAAATCTACACCCATACATCTACATCCCAATCATACAATACTCTACATCCCAGTCATACAACACTCTACATCCCCAATCATACAATACTCTACATCCCCAATCATACAATACTCTACATCCCCAATCATACAATACTCTACATCCCAATCATACAATACTCTACATCCCCAATCATACAATACCCTCACATCCCTGTACACTCTACATCCCCAATCATACAACACTCTACATCCCCAATCATACAATACTCTACATCCCCAATCATACAATACTCTACATCCCCAATCATACAATACTCTACATCCCCAATCATACAACACTCTACATCCCCAATCATACAACACTCTACATCCCCAATCATACAATACTCTACATCCCCAATCATACAATACTCTACATCCCCAATCATACAATACCCTCACAGCCCTGTACACTCTACATCCCTGTACACTCTACATCCCCAATCATACAATACTCTACATCCCCAATCATACAATACCCTCACAGCCCTGTACACTCTACATCCCCAATCATACAACACTCTACATCCCCAATCATACAACACTCTACATCCCCAATTATACAATACTCTACATCCCCAATTATACAATACTCTACATCCCCAATCATACAATACTCCACATCCCCAATCATACAACACTCTACATCCCCAATCATACAATACCCTCACAGCCCTGTACACTCTACATCCCCAATCATACAATACCCTCACAGCCCTGTACACTCTACATCCCCAATCATACAATACCCTCACAGCCCTGTACACTCTACATCCCCAATCTTACAATACCCTCACAGCCCTGTACACTCTACATCCCCAATCATACAATACCCTCACAGCCCTGTACACTCTACATCCCCAATCTTACAATACCCTCACAGCCCTGTACACTCTACATCCCCAATCATACAATACCCTCACAGCCCTGTACACTCTACATCCCCAATCATACAATACCCTCACAGCCCTGTACACTCTACATCCCCAATCATACAATACTCTACATCCCCAATCATACAATACTCTACATCCCCAATCATACAATACTCTACATCCCCAATCATACAATACTCTACATCCCCAATCATACAACACTCTACATCCCCAATCATACAACACTCTACATCCCCAATCATACAATACTCACAGCCCTGTACACTCTACATCCCCAATCATACAATACTCTACATCCCCAATCATACAATACCCTCACAGCCCTGTACACTCTACATCCCCAATCATACAATACCCTCACAGCCCACACTCAACTCTACTCCTATTTATTGTGGAATATTATTAACCCAGGCCTCGAAGAATCCACTCGTCAGCTCGTATTGACGAGCAACAATTGAAGCAAGCTCGTCGTGTCGTACGCGAGGGATTTTTCAACTGTCAGCAATCAAATATTCCAAAGAAAAGGCAAGAAATAACCTGCAAAAATGTAACGATTGCTGCCGAATCTTAGAAAATAACCCTGTTTTTTGTGTTTTACAATTTTATCATACTTTCAAATTTGTAGTATTTCCATATTTTATTGTACGTCCATATCTTGCAGCATTTCCATATCTTGCAGCATTTCCATATGTTATTGTACATGATGTCCATATCTTGCAGCATTTCCATATGTTGCACAATATTTTGAAGTCTTTCCATATTTTTTCATTATTTTAATATTTTGCGGTAGTTCCATATTTGCAGTATTTCTAAATGTCCAGATTCAGTACGTCCATATTTTGCAACATTTCCATATTTTGCAACATTTCCATATTTTGCACATGGAATTGGCAGTATTTCCATATTTTGCAGGATTTCTATTAATTTTGCAATATTTTCGTTTGCTGTATTCCAGATTTGTAGAATTTGTAGGTCCCGGTAATAATCTCTATATAATACATATTGTTCTACCTTGGATGATTCGAACACGGACGACTGGAACTCTCGAACCAGATCACTGGTCCCACAAAACAATTACTACTTCAATTAACACCTTTGGGTCGAACACAATTGGCCGAATTTCCAGGTCCGTGTGTTTCCGAAAATGTACACAAAAAGTTTTCTCAACATTCTCCGATATGATTGACATCTCTTTTCATTGGTATTAACCCATTCGTTCATAGAGATTTAGGTTAATATACTATTATATCTCCATACAAACGACAGCCATTTAGCTATCCTGCAGTGGATAAGTAGTGGCCATATCTATCCCATCTCCATAGATATTACTGGGACTCTGGCCTTTATTATGAGCATTGGTTTGGCTACTACATTGTCATGTATGTCGTATTGGTAATGGCGTCAAGGTGTTTCTATGAGGGAACTGGTCTATGAACATTGGTTTGGCTACTACATTGTCATGTATGTCGTATTGGTAATGGCGTCAAGGTGTTTCTATGAGGGAAAGGGTCTATGAACATTGGTTTGGCTACTACATTGTCATGTATGTCGTATTGGTAATGGCGTCAAGGTGTTTCTATGAGGGAAAGGGTCTATGAACATTGGTTTGGCTACTACATTGTCATGTATGTCGTATTGGTAATGGCATCAAGGTGTTTCTATGAGGGAAAGGGTCTATGAACATTGGTTTGGCTACTACATTGTCATGTATGTCGTATTGGTAATGGCGTCAAGGTGTTTCTATGAGGGAAAGGGTCTATGAACATTGGTTTGGCTACTACATTGTCATGTATGTCGTATTGGTAATGGCGTCAAGAGGTGCTTCTATGAGGGAAAGGGTCTATGAACATTGGTTTGGCTACTACATTGTCATGCATGTCGTATTGGTAATGGCGTCAAGAGGTGTTTCTATGAGGGAAAGAGTTAAATATAATTATGAACAAAACAAATAATGTACTCAGGAATTGAGTCACAAAAGGAATGTCACCGTGAACAGTCGCAGCTCAAATCCGACTTCAATAAACATAATACGGCAAATCAGCCGACAATCTGACTTTTTTAAGAAACAAGAAATCAAAAATTGTATGCATCATGTGTTAAATCACATTACATTACCTACTCACTGATTGGTCAACACGTTCTATTTTTAGAATGCATAACTCTACCTGCTGACATGACATTGTGTGGATACACACAGATCTGTAGTCCAGTGGTAACACGCTGGACTGGTAATCCAGGAATCGTAGGTTCGATCCCCAGTCTGACCCTAATAAAATTAACAGTCTTTCAGATGGCACTTTAAACTGAGGTCTTGTGTCAGAGCTGTACATCGTGCATGTAAAAGAACCAGAGGAGACTCTGGAATGGGTCTCTGTCTGTATCATTGCACTATCCTCTAAAATGACTAATCTCTTCAGGAGGCGTCGCTCATATGGGCAACCGGTAGCGACGATAAATAAACATAAAACACACATAACATGTTACCAAATTAAATATAAAAACTTATACTATCATTTAACATGATTATGAAACGCCGTCGTATAAACACGGATTTGTATCAAAACCACGAGAAGGATATATTGGATGTATTGCATAAACCAGTATGCAACAATAAGCTACTAATACAAGTAATTTCTAAATATTATGGGTCTGCCCACATATCGACTCAAACCACCCATCACTCAACCCATTATTCACGGATCCGTCGAGTTGGAGTCAACGAAGTTCGACTGTATATACATTTGGGATTAAAATATACTTCTGATAAACAATACAGATTCACAATAATTTATTGCACATTGATTCACATTTCAACAGTTTTATTGGAACAATTCCAGCTTTAACCCCTTCAACACTACAGGCCGCTAAAATAGGCTTACAAAAAGTGTAGATCCAGATTCCAACTGGCTCGTTACTCAGTATCTGCACTTTTTGCCAGTAATAATTATTACTATTTTCAGATAAAATTACCCATTTTGATAAATGAACTGGTCCAAAGGTAATTTTCTTATTCATTTATTGGTCTAAAAATATCATGGACCAGTCCATGTCAGTTACTTGGGGTTGAATGGGTTAAGTATTGATATTCACCTTCCACATGTTTTAATGGATGCATGGCACGTTTTCTTCCTAGACTCTTGTTATGTTATGTTATATTTCGAGTTTTACGCCTGCATCAGCACCATTTCGGGCTATATCGCCGGCGGGCAGTTTACTTAACAACACCTTTCCTGGGCAGGTTCCAGCTGTTAACCAGTACTTGGGTGCACCAACCTCCGTAAGAAACTGCCAACTTTTTCATATAAATGAGACACTGCCTGAGCGGGGCTCGAACCCGTGACCATCAGTGATGATAGGTTACAGTGGTATACAAGTCAGCGACCGTAACCACTCGACCACGGAGGCGGTCCTGGACTCTTGTACAAGTAGACCACCTGCATTCCAGTCACATATCTTTCACATTTAATATCATGTCTATAGGCTATACAGGATAAACGACTGCATGTTCCTCCATACACATTTACAATCTACTTTTAGTCTCTTTCAAAGTATATTTCGTTCTTTTCAGTCTTTTGCTATATTTACAAATCTTACAAAATATTCATTCTTATGGTCTTAAACTAGCCTGGGAGCAAGTCTGTCGATTTTTTACCAATTCACATCTGGCAAAATGACATCGATATTATCAGAAACTCAATACGGCCCCAATTATTGATCACGGTATTAAAATATATTTATTTCTCTGGCCAGGCAAAATATATCAACGCCTGATCCAAGGCTAGTCTTAAACTATCTGACCAATTGTATATATTTATTCTTTATGGTGTTTTGCTAGGTCTACCATATCCTCGTTCAACAATGTAATTTTAACAAGGTCAGTAAAGACAAGGTCAGTAGACAAGGTCAGTAAAGACAAGGTCAGTAGACAAGGTCAGTATAGACAAGGTCAGTAGACAAGGTCAGTAAAGACAAGGTCAGTAGACAAGGTCAGTAAAGACAAGGTCAGTAGACAAGGTCAGTAAAGACAAGGTCAGTAGACAAGGTCAGTAAAGACAAGGTCAGTAGACAAGGTCAATAAAGACAAGGTCAGTAGACAAGGTCAGTAAAGACAAGGTCAGTAAAGACAAGGTCAGTAGACAAGGTCAGTAAAGACAAGGTCAGTAAAGACAAGGTCAGTAGACAAGGTCAGTAGACAAGGTCAGTAGACAAGGTCAGTAAAGACAAGGTCAGTAAAGACAAGGTCAGCAGACAAGGTCAATAAAGACAAGGTCAGTAGTAGACAAGGTCAGTAGTAGACAAGGTCAGTAGTAGACAAGGTCAGTAGACAAGGTCATGTTATCGAATGTTATATGTTACATGGTCATGTTATCGAATGTTATATGTTATATGGTCATGTTATCGAATGTTATGTTACATGGTCATGTTATCGAATGTTATATGTTACATGGTCATGTTATCGAATGTTATGTTACATGGTCATGTTATCGAATGTTATATGTTACATGGTCATGTTATCGAATGTTATATGTTACATGGTCATGTTATCGAATGTTATATGTTACATGGTCATGTTATCGAATGTTATGTTACATGGTCATGTTATCGAATGTTATATGTTACATGGTCATGTTATCGAATGTTATATGTTACATGGTCATGTTATCGAATGTTATATGTTACATGGTCATGTTATCGAATGTTATATGTTACATGGTCATGTTATGTTACATGGTCATGTTATGTTACATGGTCATGTTATGTTACATGGTCATGTTATGTTACATGGTCATGTTATGCTACATGGTCATGTTATGCTACATGGTCATGTTATGCTACATGGTCATGTTATGTTACATGGTCATGTTATGTTACATGGTCATGTTATGTTACATGGTCATGTTATGTTACATGGTCATGTTATGCTACATGGTCATGTTATGTTACATGGTCATGTTATGTTACATGGTCATGTTATGTTACATGGTCATGTTATGTTACATGGTCATGTTATGCTACATGGTCATGTTATGTTACATGGTCATGTTATGTTACATGGTCATGTTATGTTACATGGTTATGTTATGTTACATGGTCATGTTATGTTACATGGTTATGTTATGTTACATGGTCATGTTATGTTACATGGTCATGTTATGTTACATGGTCATGTTATCGGATGTTATGTTACATGGTCATGTTATGTTACATGGTCATGTTATCATGGTCATGTTATGTTACATGGTCATGTTATCGAATGTTATGTTATGTTACATGGTCATGTTATGTTACATGGTCATGTTATGTTACATGGTCATGTTATGTTACATGGTCATGTTATGTTACATGGTCATGTTATGTTACATGGTCATGTTATGTTACATGGTCATGTTATGTTACATGGTCATGTTATTGTTATGTTACATGGTCATGTTATGTTACATGGTCATGTTATGTTACATGGTCATGTTATCGGATGTTATGTTACATGGTCATGTTATGTTACATGGTCATGTTATGTTACATGGTCATGTTATGTTAAATGGTTATGTTACATGGTCATGTTATGTTACATGGTCATGTTATGTTACATGGTTATGTTACATGGTCATGTTATGCTACATGGTCATGTTATGTTACATGGTCATGTTATCGGATGTTATGTTACATGGTCATGTTATGTTACATGGTCATGTTATGTTACATGGTTATGTTATGTTACATGGTTATGTTATGTTACATGGTCATGTTATGCTACATGGTCATGTTATGTTACATGGTCATGTTATGTTACATGGTTATGTTACATGGTCATGTTATGTTACATGGTCATGTTATGTTACATGGTCATGTTATCGGATGTTATGCTACATGGTCATGTTATGTTACATGGTCATGTTATGTTACATGGTCATGTTATCGGATGTTGTAATTTTATATTTACGCAAAAATTACACGTCTTTTTTTACTATCACACTTTTTATGCAAAGTATCCAAGTAGAGACAAGGTCAGTAAAGACAAGGTCAGTAGACAAGGTCAGTTAACTGGTCACGTTATCGGATGTTATGTTACAATTTATCGGTATGCCTATTCTTCTCATGGCTCCGTATAGAGTCCTTCCTGGCAGACCAGAAATCGCAGTAGTTACACTTGAACGGCTTTTCACCGGTATGAATTCTCATATGTCTACGTAGGTGGTACGTCGTTGGCAGAATCTTTCCACAAAAGTTACAGACAAGATGAGCTAAATTCAGCCCGGATTCGGTCTCCGAACTGTATGTCGTCTGCTGCTGTTGCTGCTGCTTGATGAAGTCTGTTTCAATCATGGGGTCTGTAAAGAGACAGTGAACGACATTTAAATCTATTTTTTGCTTCAATACTGTAACTTAGCATAAAACATCGCTACAAATACCCATCTAGTCTAATGTTGTATTTTAGTTACCTCCGCCAGAAGGTTTATGTTTTCACTCAAAGTTTGTTTTGTTAACTGTCTTGTCAGAATTATATAAAAACTTATGGGTTGTTCCTGCATTTATTTGGAGAAAGTGTGCCATGGGCCCAGGACCAATCCGTTAAAACTTTGGTGATTATCCGGATCTGGATTATCCAGATCTGGAACCCATCGCGGTAGATGTATACGCTCTACCAGGCGCACGCTAGTTTATCATACGCCGGACTGATATAATTTGATTGCTTTGTGATGAACTTTTGTTTCCTAGAAATCCTTAAGAGTAAAACACTTCTAAGAAAAGCTGTTTGTATCCCTGTTATTATTGGGAATTATATTACGTTTTTTTTTTTTTACACTAAAGGACAAAAATTCTATGTTCCAACAAATTTAGTAAAATCATGACAAGACATGGGGTAATCAGTAATCATATTATATGTAATCGATTACAATGAGGGAAACACCTGTAATTGTGGTTATATGTAATCGATTACATTGGATAAATACCTGTAATTGCGATTATATGTAATCGATTACATTGAGGGAAACACCTGTAATTGTGATTAATTGTATATATGTAATTGTGATTAATTGTATAATCGATTACATTGAATAAATACCTGTAATTGTGATTATATGTAATCGATTACATTGAGGGAAACACCTGTAATTGTGATTAATTGTATAATCGATTACATTGAATAAATACCTGTAATTGTGATTATATGTAATTGATTACATTGGGGAAACACCTGTAATTGTGATTATATGTAATTGATTACATTGGATAAATACCTGTAATCGTGATTACTTTATCAAATAAGTACAGAATTAAAACGGCAAACAAATATTTGTATAAAAACAAATCTCGAAATAAATTAATTCAATTTATTCATTTCTTTTTTCAACTGTGAACAATGTTATATATATATATATATATATATATATATATATATATTGGTGTGTTTTTTTTACAGAGATTACAGACTAAATAGTGTGTTCATAAAGGAGCCACTTTGGCCCTTCTTCACCGAGTCGGTTATAAGCAATCTAGTAGTTATGATGTACAAATCTTAAATCGAGATAAACATCTATCCCAGCTCCATAGATATTACTGGGACTACATAGAGATTTAGGTTAATATACTATTATATCTCCATACAAACGACAGCCATTTAGCTATCATGCAGTGGATAAGTAGTCGCCATATCTATCCCACCTCCATAGATATTACTGGGACTACATAGAGATTTAGGTTAATATACTATTATATCTCCATACAAACGACAGCCATTTAGCTATCATGCAGTGGATAAGTAGTCGCCATATCTATCCCACCTCCATAGATATTACTGGGACTTCATAGAGATTTAGGTTAATATACTATTATATCTACATACAAACGACAGCCATTTAGCTATCATGCAGTGGATAAGTAGTCACCATATCTATCCCACCTCCATAGATATTACTGGGACTTCATAGAGATTTAGGTTAATATACTATTATATCTCCATACAAACGACAGCCATTTAGCTATCATGCAGTGGATAAGTAGTCGCCATATCTATCCATATCTGCGGTCCCTGGATTATGTATGTCGTTGTGTTATATGTGATTTATGTCTTGCAATAAATACTGTTTTAAACCAAATCAATTATCTTATTTCTTGATAATAAGGTTTGTTAAATATTTCCTTCAAAGAGATTTAGGTTAATATACTATTATATCTCCACACAAACAACAGCCATTTAGCTATCATGCAGTGGATAAGTAGTTGCCATACCTATCCCACCTCCATAGATATTACTGGGACTTCATAGAGATTTAGGTTAATATACTATTATATCTACATACAAACGACAGCCATTTAGCTATCATGCAGTGGATAAGTAGTCACCATATCTATCCCACCTCCATAGATATTACTGGGACTTCATAGAGATTTAGGTTAATATACTATTATATCTCCATACAAACGACAGCCATTTAGCTATCATGCAGTGGATAAGTAGTCGCCATATCTATCCATATCTGCGGTCCCTGGATTATGTATGTCGTTGTGTTATATGTGATTTATGTCTTGCAATAAATACTGTTTTAAACCAAATCAATTATCTTATTTCTTGATAATAAGGTTTGTTAAATATTTCCTTCAAAGAGATTTAGGTTAATATACTATTATATCTCCACACAAACAACAGCCATTTAGCTATCATGCAGTGGATAAGTAGTTGCCATACCTATCCCACCTCTATAGATATTACTGGGACTACATGAGATTCTGGCCTTTATTATGAACATTGGTTTGTCAATGTATGTCGTATTGGTAATGACGTCAAGAGGTGCTTCTATGAGGGAAAGGGTTAATTATGAACATTGGTTTGGCTGTTACATTGTCAATGTATGTCATATTGGTAATGGCGTTAAGAGGTGCTTCTATGAGGGAAAGGGTTTATGAACATTGGTTTGGCTACTACATTGTCAATGTATGTCGTATTGGTAATGGCGTCAAGGTGCTTCTATGAGGGAAAGGGTTTATGAACATTGGTTTGGCTACTACATTGTCAATGTATGTCGTATTGGTAATGGCATCAAGAGGTGCTTCTATGAGGGAAAGGGTTGATGAACATTGGTTTGCTACTACATTGTCAATGTATGTCGTATTGGTAATGGCATCAAGAGGTGCTTCTATGAGGGAAAGGGTTGATGAACATTGGTTTGCTACTACATTGTCGATGTATGTCGTATTGGTAATGGCGTCAAGAGGTGCCTCTATGAGGGAAAGAGTTAAGGTGACTGCTCAATTATGTACTGGGCTAATTGTTGAACATTGGGAATGTTGTAACTGGCTGTTTAATACAGGTTGGCTGCTTAATAGAACACCACTAACACAGATTTGACTGAAGTGAATTTCACTAAATACTGCCATTTCATTGGTTTATAAGGCAAGCTTTACTGTGAATACATCTCGCATCAGTGGCGATGCATATCACAGGTTCCGTGGAGCGTATGTTTGAGAAATGTCATTTTATTAATCGATGGCTTAATACGCTAATCCAGTCATAACAAAGACACATTAACGACAGGGTTAATACGCTAATCCAGTCATAACAAAGACACATTAATAACAGGCTTAATACGCTAATCCAGTCATAACAAAGACACATTAGCAACAGGGTTAATATGCTAATCCAGTCATAACAAAGACACATTAGCGACAGGGTTAATACGCTAATCCAGTCATGACAAAGACACATTAACGACAGGGTTAATACGCTAATCCAGTCATATCAAAGACACATTAAAGAGACTGTTAATACGCTAATCCAGTCATAACAAAGACACATTAAAGAGGGTTAATACGCTAATCCAGTCATAACAAAGACGCATTAACGACAGGTTTAATACACTAATCCAGTCATAACAAAGACACATTAGCGACAGGTTTAATACGCTAATCCAGTCATAACAAAGACACATTAGCGACAGGTTTAATACGCTAATCCAGTCATAACAAAGACACATTAACGACAGGTTTAATACGCTAATCAAGTCATAACAAAGACACATTAGCGACAGGGTTAATACGCTAATCCAGTCATAACAAAGACACATTAGCGACAGGGTTAATACGCTAATCCAGTCATAACAAAGACACATTAATGACAGGGTTAATATGCTAATCCAGTCATAACAAAGACACATTAACAACAGGTTTAATACGCTAATCCAGTCATAACAAAGACACATTAGCGACAGGGTTAATACGCTAATCCAGTCATAACAAAGACACATTAATGACAGGGTTAATATGCTAATCCAGTCATAACAAAGACACATTAACGACAGGGTTAATACGCTAATCCAGTCATAACAAAGACACATTAACGACAGGTTTAATACGCTAATCCAGTCATAACAAAGACACATTAGCGACATGTTTAATACGCTAATCCAGTCATAACAAAGACTCATTAGCAACAGGTTTAATACGCTAATCCAGTCATAACAATGACACATTAACGACAGGTTTAATATGCTAATCCAGTCATAACAAAGACACATTAGCAACTTGTCCTTCGTATTAATCAATATAATATTACGTCGTTCAACTTTCGCTTTGGTTGGAAATAATTTTCCGCATTTTTCAAAACTGACAAATATGAAGGAATGCACTGACAAATGCAACTGACAAATATAACAGACAAATGTGAAGGGATGCACTGACAAATGTAACAGACAAATGTGAAGAAATGCACTGTAACTGATAAATGTTATGTTATATGTTATATTTCGGGTTTTACGCCTGCATCAGCACCATTTTGGGCTATATCGCCGGCGGGCAGTTTACCTAACAACACCTTTCCTGGGCAGGCTCCAGCGGTTAACCAGTACTTGGGTGCACCAACCTCCGTAAGAAACTGCCAACTTTCTCATATAAATGAGACACGGCCGGGCTCGAACCCGTGACCATCAGTGATGATAGGTTACAGTGGTATACAAGTCAGCGACCTTAACCACTCGACCACGGAGGCGGACAACTGATAAATGTAACAGACAAATGTGAAGGGATGCACTGACAAATGTAACAGACAAATGTGAAGGGATGCACTGACAAATGTAAGGCATTTTTTCAAAACTGACAAATGTGACGGGATGCCCTGACAAATGTAATGGGCATTTTTCAAAACTGACAAATGTGACGAGAGGCACTGACGAATGTAACAGGCAGCCCGTCATCAGCAAGATGGGTAGTATATACTGGGTTCTATGATTCTTCGGGTTGCTGCTTTACACTGGGTGTCGATGGGTGAACTTGACATAATACAAGACTTGTGAAAATAACATGCTACCACCATTAAAGCGACATTACATCACAAAAAGCAAATAAAATGCATTTTTTTCACAAATTCTTCCGAATACATTCGAACACTAACATTGGACCAATAAACAGTGTTTTTGTGATCTACAAACTTACAAAATTGAAAGTAGGATTTCATATAGCGATCATCCACGCTCCTGCAGTGACGTTTGTTTGTCATCGGAGTCAACACTAAATGCGAGATAATGCCGCTTAAAGATAATTTTACTAAGAATAGTCTACAAATAAATATGCATAGGCACACATGTGAGATATAACGGTAAATCTATACCATAAATCGTGCTATTCAGGATACACGAGTTGTATTACGCACGGATGTCGACCCTATTTACATTATTTCGGGACACATTTGGTGTGAACAGAAGGACTCCTGAATTCGGGACACATTTGGTGTGAACAGCAGGACTCCTGAATTCGGGACACATTTGGTGTGAACAGCAGGACTCCTGAATTCGGGACACATTTGGTGAACAGCAAGGCTGATCTAGCACAAGCAACACGAGAGGGGAAAGGAAGCGTTCTATACAGACATGACCATAGTATATGAACGCCTAGAGTAAAACGATATGAAAAACACAACACCTCAATCTCACCAGATCCAATCATGGATACCATTGGTCAGATCCATTTAGTTTATACAAATTTATTTTAGCTCGATTGCGAAACAAGTTCTTACAACTTACATTAATCACTCTCGAGACCTCATTCCTGATGGAATCCATCGCAACGGGGGAGAGAGAAGAGGCAACATGGAATTTAAATGCCTTGCCTAAGGGCACAATCGCAACGGCTCCAGTGGGGCTCGAACTCCGGACCATTCGCACCTGAAGCGAACGCGCGCATCCACTGCGTATCACGACTTCCACATTCAGATCCCTTTAATCTGTACTCGCAACCGTTTATTTCAGTCAGTATCTACTGTGTACATATTCCGAGAATACTGAATATTTAGCATCAATTCTATTACAATGTTCCGGACAGAACATTCCACTCTTAACCCATTCAACCCCAAGTATCTGACATGGACTGGTGCGTGATATTTTCAGACCAATAAATTAATAAGAAAATTACCTTTGGACTAGTTCATTTATCAAAATGGGTAATTTTATCTAAAATTAGTAATAATTATTACTGGTAAAAAAGTGCAGATCCTGATGAGACGGCTCGTAACAGCCGGCTCATCTGGATCTACACTTTTCATAAGCCTATTTAGAGGCCTGTGGGGTTGAAAGGGTTAAAGCTGCCAATTAGCTTTCTGTCCAATACTTTTTGTGTTTGACGCGAAAAATATATAATTTATGTTTAACCCATTCAACTGACATGGACTGGTGCATGATATTTAACCCATTCAACCCCAAGTAACTGACATGGACTGGTGCATGATATTTAACCCATTCAACCCCAAGTAACTGACATGGACTGGTGCATGATATTTAACCCATTCAACCCCAAGTAACTGACATGGACTGGTGCATGATATGTTTAGACCAATAAATTAAGAAGAAAAATTACCTTTGGACCAGTTCATTTATCAAAATGGGTAATTTTATCTAAAAACTAATAATTATTACTGGCAAAAAGTGCAGATCCTGATGAGACGGCTCGTCTGGATCTACACTTTTTTAAGTCTATTTAGAGGCCTGTAGTGTTGAAAGGGTTAAACCATACATATTTGCCATTAGTTATCTTTACATGGCTCCATTCTTTTTTTTAGAAGCGTCGTGGTTGGTTGTACTTTCAAGCACACTGCTCATTTTTTTAGAAGCGTCGTGGTTGGTTGTACTTTCATGCACACTGCTCGGTTTTTTAGAAGCGTCGTGGTTGGTTGTACTTTCATGCACACTGCTCATGTGCCGTGCAAGGTAGTCTTTCCTAGAACATTTATATCCACAGAGTTCGCAATGAAACGGCTTCTCCCCGGAATGAGTGTATATATGTCTTCTCATTGTGTACTTTGAATGAAATTGCCATGTACAGGCTTCATATGGACACAAAAATACAGTTTTACCATTAATTCTTGTGGTAATAAAAGGGACTTCCTCACTGGCATCGATATCTCTAGATGGGTTGCCAGGTTCGGAGTCATCAGGTGGAACATCATGTATTGGTTCCATACAAGATGGTGCCGGCGGTGGATGGAAGTTATCAAGCATTGCCGGCGGTGAATGAAAGTTATCAAGCATTGCCGGTGGTGAAGTGCAGGTCTTGGACATTGTTGCCGGTGGTGAAGTGCAGGTCTTGGACATTGTTGGCAGTTGAGGACAGGTCTTGGACATTGTTGGCGGTTGAGGGCAGGTCTTGGACATTGTTGGCGGCTGAGGGCAGGTCTTGGACATTGCTGGCGATTGAGGGTTGAACTGAAACATTCCATGCGGTAGCAGACAGGTGCAGCTACGCTCGACAGTCATATCTGGCGGGCAACTTCTTTTAAATGCCAATAAATCTTTCACAGTAACACGGTCGTGTAGCAGGCAAGGGAGGCATTCTGAAAATACATTTAAACAGCATGTAAGTACAGTCAAACCTGTGTTAGTGGTCACCTGCATTAAGCAGCCAGTTTTCAGATTCAATATGTTACTTTGTTATATATTTAACCTCTATTAAGCAGCCACCTGTGCTAAGCAGCCACTTTCTGTGATTCCCTTGGCTGGCTCCTTAAGACAGGTTTGTGATTCCCTTGGCTGGCTCCTTAAGACAGGTTTGACCGTATGTCCAAATGCAGCACAAGATCAAAAGTGTACACCACAGAATAATGAAATAAAAATATATACAATTTATAAATAAAGAAAGGGTTAAGTTGAAGCACTATAACCAAGCATGGTTAACTATTCACGTACCTTATATACACGTACCTTATATACACGTACCTTATATACACGTACCTTGTATACACGTACCTTATATACACATACCTCGTATACACGTACCTTATATACACGTCCCTTATATACACGTACCTTATATACACGTACCTTGTATACACGTACCTTGTATACACGTACCTTATATACACGTCCCTTATATACACGTACCTTATATACACGTACCTCGTATACACGTACCTTATATACACGTCCCTTATATACACGTACCTTATATACACGTCCCTTATATACACGTACCTTATATACACGTACCTCGTATACACGTACCTTGTATACACGTACCTTATATACACGTACCTTATATACACGTACCTTATATACACATACCTCGTATACACGTACCTCGTATACACGTCCCTTATATACACGTACCTTATATACATGTCCCTTATATACACATACCCGTATACACGTACCTCGTATACACGTCCCTTATATACACGTACCTTATATACACGTCCCTTATATACACGTACCTTATATACACGTACCTTATATACACGTACCTTGTATACACGTACCTTATATACATGTACCTTGTATACACGTCCCTTATATACACGTACCTTATATACACGTACCTTATATACACGTCCCTTATATACACGTACCTCGTATACACATACCTCGTATACACGTACCTCGTATACACGTACCTCGTATACACGTACCTCGTATACACGTACCTTGTATACACGTACCTTGTATACACATACCTCGTATACACGTACCTCGTATACACGTACCTTGTATACACGTACCTTGTATACACGTACCTTGTATACACATACCTCGTATACACGTACCTCGTATACACGTACCTTATATACATGTCCCTTATATACACGTACCTTATATACACGTACCTTGTATACACGTACCTTATATACACGTACCTTGTATACACGTACCTTATATACACGTCCCTTATATACACGTACCTTATATACACGTACCTTGTATACACGTACCTTATATACACGCCCCTTATATACACATACCTTATATACACGTACCTTGTATACACATACCTTATATACACGTACCTTATATACACGTACCTCGTATACACGTACCTTATATACACGTACCTTATATACACGTCCCTTATATACACATACCTTATATACACGTCCCTTATATACACATACCTCGTATACACGTACCTTGTATACACGTACCTTATATACACGTCCCTTATATACACGTACTGTGTATACACGTACCTTATATACACGTACCTTGTATTCACGTACCTTGTATACACGTACCTTGTATACACGTACCTTGTATACATATACATGTACCTTATATACATGTACCTTATATACACGTACCTTGTATACACGTACCTTGTATTCACGTACCTTGTATACACGTGCCTTATATACGTGTGCCTTATATACACATATCTTGTATACACGTACCTTATATACACGTACCTTATATACACGTACCTTATATACACATACCTTGTATACACATACCTTATATACACGTACCTTGTATACACATACCTTATATACACGTACCTTATATACACGTACCTTATATACACGTACCTTGTATACATATACACGTACCTTGTATACATGTACCTTGTATACCCTTGTATACATGTACCTTGTATACACACATACCTTGTATACACACGTACCTTGTATACACATACCTTGTATACACACGTACCTTATATACACATACCTTGTATACACGTACCTTGTATATACACATACCGTGTACCTTATATACACGTACCTTGTATACACACGTACCTTGTATACACGTACCTTATAAACACAGCCATAAGTTCACCTCACTCGTCAATGGAAGAGGGTAGGTACTTGGGGGGGTTGAGGTTGAAAACATATATTTTACACACATTTGCAACATTTTCAGAATGTTCCTCCTGTTCCTTGAAATCTCTCAAAGCAGTTTATGGAATTTACATTGCTTAAATCTATAATAAAACACGTTTTAGTTTGTGATGGCAAACCATACTTCATTTTATTAACAATTTTATAATTTTGTGACATCATTAAATTTTACGCTTTCTGGAAAATAACACAAACTAGTTGTGCGCTTCTCTCTAATATTTTGGTAATGTTAGAATCGAAATACTATTTGTATGTGCGCTATTTATAGTCGAATAAAACATGGTATGTCATTCAAGAGCGTTGGTATTAAACCACTTAGTCATATTGCCTGCTTGGTTAATTCCTACTCCAAACCATGTATTATTCGCCAAAAATAACTGAAAGACAAATATTTCTCAATTATATAATGATGAAAATACACGACTGGTTTAGTGGGGATTTTTTTCTTAGAATATTTTCTGTGACTCACAGGTCATACGTGCATGGACAGCCCCAAGCTGAAAAAAACTTCCAACAAAACTTTGCAATGGACCTGGCTCTTCAAACAACGTATCTCGTAACATTACAGAATGTAACTGCGGTTATTTCTGGGTGCACAAACTGCTAAAAATAATAATTTCTGGGTGCACAGACTGCTAAAAATAATAATTTCTGGGTGCACAGACTGCTAAAAATAATAAAAATCAGAAAACAACTACAATTGTAAATGATTTATTGATTTACGCAATCAACGCAATCTTTCCAAAATTATACAGTACAGACATACCGGTAATGGCCCACGATGATGCGATGGAAAACTGCTTTGGATCGAGGAGTGTCATCACAATTCATAGCAGATATCCATCGCGACTTCATCGCGCAGTAAATTAGTCATTGCAACAGGTTCCGATAAAAACCATTGTTACTTGGCAGATAACAACATCACCACAATATCACGACAGACTACTGGTTGTCAAACATGTCCATTTTTAATTGTTTAATACAATAAAGCAAATATGTGTTGATATTACTTGTTTGCAAACACAATGCCTACTTTTTCTCCGGATCATAAACATTGGACATAACATGTACAATGAAGGACGAGTGACCCTGAAAACATACTTCAGCACCTAAAGTCATATTATAAACCTTACATGTACCGGATACTAAACCGTACGTGTATTTCTGAAAGTCGAATCGTAGAAAATCATTTTTCACATATATCCTCAATGTATACCATACGTGCAAACCGACACTAATCCGTCCCCGATTGTCAGATGCTAATATTAACCCATTCAACACCAAGTAACTCACATGGACTGGTCCATGATATTCATAAACCAATAAATGAATCAGAAAATCACATTTGGACAAGTTCATTTATCAAAATGGGTAATTATGTCTAAAAATAGTAATATCACTGGCAAAAAGTGCAGATCCTGATGAGACGACTCGTCACGAGCCGGCTCATCTGGATCTACACTTTTTGTAAGCCTATTTAGAGGTCTGTGGTGTTGAAAGGGTTAAGCAACAGGGGAGCATGCTGGGTATTTTCATGCACTCTAAGGTAGTCTTTTCGCACACATTTATATTCACAAAATCTACACGCAAATGGTTTGTTTTTCAGATGAATTTTGATGTGTCGTTCTATCAAGTACTTGCTCGAGAAGTATTTCCCACAATTCATGAAAGTGCAGGTGAATACAGATGAATCTCCAGTCCTCAATGATGTATATGGCTCTGGTTCCATAAGCATGCACTGATATGTAGGTAAAGATTTCAAATTCTGCATCCACAGGGGCACTGAAATATACATAGAGATAGAACTTTAAAGCGACATTACATCGCAAAAATCAAATACAATGTATTTTGTTCACGTATAAATACATTGCTACAACAAATTCTGCTCAATACATTCGAACACTAAACATTGAATCAATAAACAGTGTTTTTATAGTCTACAAACTTCAAAAGTGAAAGTAGGATTTCATGTAACAGTCATCCACACTCCTGACGTTTCTTTTGTCATTGGAGTAAATACTAAACTTACGATACTTTCGTTTAGAGATAATTTAACTAAGATTAGTCTACAAATAAATATGCATATGCACAATGTGAGATATAACGGTAAATATGTAACATAAATCATGTTATTCCGGATACACGCGTTGTATTACGCATGATTGTCGACCCTATTTACATTATATTGTTATGTCAACAAACCGCGTATACGACATTTGTTTATTTGTTGAAATACTCACGTTTTACAGGGATCATTTCTAGAGGGCGATGTGGGCGAAATTGTCGCCCTAGGGACACTGACTTCGCCCTCTGGGGGCCCCACTTCTCCCTAATTATTTTTTGGTTTTTACGATTTTCAAACAAAATTTTGTCTAGTAAGATATAAATCACTCAAAATTCTGACCTAGAATGAACCCTGCACAACATGTTAATTATCAGCTTTGCCATATGTAGAGTTGGACATATTGAGATTAACTGGGCCAGCGATGACGTATCTCAAGAATTAACAGATATCATATGTTCAACTGCACAAGGTGAAACTGATGCAGATCTTGATATGAATGCTGAGACTGACAGTGGCGACATAGAACTGACAAGTATGATGTTTGAAGTCTAATCATAGGACTACATTGTTGTCTCTTACGAGTGCATTTTTTTTATTATTTAAGTTTATTTAACGTCGCTACCGGTTTTCCCATTTGGGCAACGGGCAGTTTACCTAACAACACCTTTCCTGGGCAGGCTCCAGCTGTTAACCAGTACTTGGTGCACCAACCTCCGTAAGAGACCTCCAACTTTTTCATATAAATGAGACACGGTACGAGTGCATCCTAGTCATCAGTCCTTATGTTGGGCATAGTGATTAGAATGATTCAGTGTGAAATTCCATTTTACAGGGTAACTTGCAAAATTCATACATGAAGAACTCTGAATATATTTCAACTATCATATATAAATGTGCAGCTATGCTTTTCATTTTATGTTAAAATACATATTTATTCATTCATAATGTTCGGTGCATATCTATTGTATACAGGGTCCGCCTCCGTGGTCGAGTGGTTAAGGTCGCTGACTTGTATACCACTGTAACCTATCATCACTGATGGTCACAGGTTCGAGCCCCGCTCAGACCGTGTCTCATTTATATGAAAAAGTTGGCAGTTTCTTACGGAGGTTGGTGCACCCAAGTACTGGTTAACCGTTGGAGCCTGCCCAGGAAAGGTGTTGTTAGGTAAACTGCCCGCCGGCGATATAGCCCAAAATGGTGCTGATGCAGAACTCTGCTGCATATTAACCATTTCAACCCCAATAACTAACATGGACTGGTGCATGCTATTTTTAGACCAATAAATTAATAAGAAAATTACTTTGGACAAGTTCATTTATCAAAATGGGTAATTTTATCTAAAAATAGTAATAATTATTACTGGCAAAAAAGTGCAGATCCTGATGAGACGGCTCGTTACGAGCCGGCTCATCTGGATCTACACTTTTCATAAGCCTATTTAGAGGTCTGTGGGGTTGAAAGGGTTAAAATGTAAGATAGAGCCATGTGTTTGGCGATCCTTAATATAAAGGATTTGGTTCATATACCGTTAAAACCTTACATTTGTGTGTTGTTCCTCTATACCAGTTACAAATGAATGAATGGTGTTTTACGGCGCATCGACATCTAAGGTCATGTAGCGCGCATTAAAGTTATGTTTATTGTCGAGTGTATGAAATAAAATTCTATATAAGTATATGCATTACGTAAAAATTAATACTAAGAAGTTATAAAGACGTAAGATTAATTACAGGTAATATATGAATGAATGATTACTACAAAGGCATGATTAACAATTGATATCACAGCTTATTATAAATTCCTATTGCCTTGATAAATGATATGATGGACTCTACTCTGATAGAGTCGAAGAGTTTTTTAATGTTGTCCACATTGTAGTACTGCAACCGGATTGGTTGAAGGTCAACACAGTGTATTAAGATATGCTCCACCGTGTATAGAGTATTGCATGGGACACATTCTGGTGCATCATCTCGTGACAACAGCCATGAATGTGATATTCGAGAATGACCAATCCTGAGACGGGCAAGAATGACTTCTTCTCGACGAATAGGCCTGTAAATTGGGCACCATTCGCCAAGTGTTGGTTTGACCGAATGAAGTTTGTTAAAAATTTCACCATCCCATTGGGCCTGCCAAGAGGATTGAATTAAGGTAAGATTTAAAATCGGTATAACACACTTTAATCCTAGAAATTGATAATGACAAAGCCAGCTTTGCATTCTGGTCAGCCATTTCATTACCTTTTATTCCCATATTACAACAGCATATGTTCATAAGTGCTAATTGCATAGCTTTATATAGTTTATACAAATTTATTAATTTTTAGCTCGATTGCGAAAAAAATTCTTTCAACTTATATTAATCACTCTCGAGACCTCATTCCTGATGGAATTCATCGCCATGAAGAAGAGAAGAGGCAATGTGGAATTTAAAGCACAATAGTAATGGCTCCAACGGGTCTCAGACTCCGGACTATTCGCACCTGAAGCGACTGCGCTATCACGACTTCCACCAGGTGGTCCTTATGGACAAGCTTGACTTAACGCAACAAATGCTGTGAAATTGACAAGTGAAAGATTCTTTGTTAATGTGTGTATTTGCAAATAAAATTATATCTGAATGTGAAATAGTAATGAGCAATAGTACAGGGATCATTCTAGTGATGTGGGATGAAATTGTCGCTCTAGGGACCCTGACTTCGCCCTCTGGGGGCCCCACTTATCCCTAAAAAAAAAACATTCAACCCCAAGTAACTGACATGGACTGGTGCATGATATTTTTAGACCAATAAATTAATAAGAAAATTACCGTTGAACCAGTTCATTTATCAAAATGAATGATTTTATCTAAAAATAGTAATAATTATTACTGGCAAAAAGTGCAGATCCTGATGAGACGGCTCGATACAAGCCGGCTCATCTGGATCTACACTTTTTGTAAGTCTATTTAGAGGCCTGTAGTGTTGAAATGGTTAATGCCCATTTAAGATTGTGTATTTTATTATCAGTTCACCAATGTATGTGCATATTGCAATTCAAATACTCCAGTGCTAGATGTTCATTAATGTTTAACTTTGAATAGCTTAACCCTTTCCCTCATAGAAGCACCTCTTGACACCATTACCAATACGACATACATTGACAATGTAGTAGCCAAACCAATGTTCATAAACCGTTTCCCTCATAGAAGCACCTCTTGACGCCATTACCAATATGACATACATTGACAATGTAGTAGCCAAACCAATGTTCATAACCCTTTCCCTCATAGAAGCACCTCTTGACACCATTACCAATACGACATACATTAACAATGTAGTAGCCAAACCAATGTTCAATAAACACTTTCCCTCATAGAAGCATCTCTTGACACCATTACCAATACACATTGACAATGTAGTAGCCAAACCAATGTTCATAATAAAGGCCAGAATCAAATGTAGCTCCAGTAATATCTATGGAGGTGGGATAGGTATGGCAACTACTGGTACTTATCCACTGCATGAGAGCTTAATGGCTGTTGTTTGTGTGGAGATATAATAGTATATTAACCTAAATCTCTGTGAAGGAAATATTTAACAAACCTTATTATCAAGAAATAAGATAATTGATTTGGTTTAAAACAGTATTTATTGCAAGACATAAATCACATATAACACAACGACATACATAATCCAGGGACCGCAGGTTCGATCCCCCGTCTGACCCAAATAAAATTAACAGTCTTTCAGATGGGACTTTAAACCGAGGTCTCGTGTCGGTGCTTTACACCGTGCACGTAAAAGAACCAGAGGAGATTCTAGAATGGGTCCCTGTCTGTATCATGCAATATCCTCCAAAATCTAAAATGACTAATCTCTTCAGGAGGCGTCGCTCATATGGGCAACCGGTAGCGACGATAAATAAACGTAAACACACACACACAGATTTAAAATGTCGTCGAACCGTATTCGATCCGTTTCGTGCATAATAAAATTAAATGCAGATCAGCTTCTCTTTTTTTTGCATAATCAACATTCTTATTGGTTTAAGATAAGATTGTCAAGGTTAATCTGGGTGCAGGGCCCAGAAGACTCAGATGTTGAACTTAACTACTCCTGATCATTTGGTGACCTTTGCAACTGGGATACAACGTAGAACTATACAAGTTACAAAGTAACATGAAACTTAGTTGTACGGTCCTAATACCAACTCCGCAAACTAGTCTATGTTTTCTCTCCGATAAAAAATTAGGTCTGGTTGGTAGAGTTAGGTCAGGGAAAAGTTACCTGTACGGAAAGTACCAACATTCATATTGACTTTTTGAGATTTGACCTCAAGGGTCATCGACTCCTGACTTTCAAAGTCTAGTGCAGCTTTTCTACATATATACAATAGTTCCTATATCCTGCAAACCTCGACTAAATATGGTTTCACTATTTGCAGTCATTGAAAAGTCTCCCCACTTCTCCCCAAATTTTCTCACTTCTCCCTAAATCATCTGGAGGGAGCTGTGACTTCTCCCAAGAATTTTATTCTAGCTAGGGTCCTGTTCATTCCAGTGTTTCATCAGTTTCATTCCAGTGTATTGTGAGTTTCATTTGTCAGCGCCAATAATTATTGCCAGATGGTCTGACGACACACTGCATATACACTGGCAAACACTGAAACGGTTAAAACCCCACTTAAAACCCCAGTGGCAAACAATGAAACGGTTAAAACCCCACTTAAAACCCCAGTGGCAAACACTGAAACGGTTAAAACCCCACTTAAAACACCAGTGGCAAACACTGAAACGGTTAAAACCCCACTTAAAACCCCAGTGGCAAACAATGAAACGGTTAAAACCCCACTTAAAACCCCAGTGGCAAACACTGAAACGGTTAAAACCCCACTTAAAACCCCAGTGGCAAACAATGAAACGGTTAAAACCCCACTTAAAACCCCAGTGGTAAACACTGAAACGGTTAAAACCCCACTTAAAACCCCAGTGGCAAACAATGAAACGGTTAAAACCCCACTTAAAACCCCAGTGGCAAACACTGAAACGGTTAAAAC
>CM026396.1:36705145-36835514 GCA_014843695.1 Archivesica marissinica
AAACGGTTAAAACCCCACTTAAAACCCCAGTGGCAAACAATGAAACGGTTAAAACCCCACTTAAAACCCCAGTGGTAAACACTGAAACGGTTAAAACCCCACTTAAAACCCCAGTGGCAAACAATGAAACGGTTAAAACCCCACTTAAAACCCCAGTGGCAAACACTGAAACGGTTAAAACCCCACTTAAAACCCCAGTGGCAAACAATGAAACGGTTAAAACCCCACTTAAAACCCCAGTGGCAAACAATGAAACGGTTAAAACCCCAGTTAAAACCCCAGTGGCAAACACTGAAACGGTTAAAACCCCACTTAAAACCAGTGGCAAACACTGAAACGGTTAAAACCTCATTTAAAACCCCAGTGGCAAACAATGAAACGGTTAAAACCCCACTTAAAACCAGTGGCAAACACTGAAACGTTTAAAACCCCACTTAAAACCAGTGTATTATCATTATATCGTCAAGTAAAAACTGTGGCCAGTCTGTACCCAGTCAATTATCGTCGGATATCTATATATTGCCAGATGGTCTGGCGACACACTGCATAATTATACACTGGCAAACACTGAAAGGTTTAATACCCCACTTAAAACCAGTGTATTATCATTATATCGTCAGGAAAAAAATGTTGCCAGTCTGTGTACCCTTTGTGGAAGTCGTGATAGCGCAGTGGATGCGCATTCGCTTCAGGTGTGAACGGTCCGGAGTTCGAGCCCCACTGGAGCCGTTACGATTGTGCCCTTAGGCAAGGCATTTAAATTCCACGTTGCCTCTTCTCTCTCCCTCGTGGCGATGGATTCCATCAGGAATGAGGTCTCAAATGTGATTTATATAAGTTAATATAAGTTAATTATATAAGTGATTTATATAAGTGATTTATATAAGTTATATAAGTTAATAACTTGTTTCGCAATCGAGCTAATATAAATTTGTATAAACATATCCTGTCAATTATCGTCGAATATCTATATATAAAGTTAAGAAATGTAACAGTACCATTTCATGATCCAAATATACACTGTTAAAACAGCAGTCTTCACACTTAAATTGTTACTCCCCACAATTATAATCTTTCCAGTTCTGTTTTCTTCTTCATATTTCAATCAGTCTATTGTCAGATCTGCCAATAGACCAAACGTGTCGGTAATACACTGACATGTACATGACAGTAATCTGGCATTCTTAAATCCAGCTTCCGGTCAGTTCTCGAAACAGACATATTATCAACTCGTATTGTTTTCTGACAAACTGAATAGCAACACTGACAATGTACCCTTTTTTCCGTTAAGGGTATACCTTCACAGAACATAAAAACCGCTTTTTTCCGTTAAGGGAGTGTACCTTCACAGAACATAAAAAACTCAACAGAGTTCAAATTATTTTTACAATGCCACTACTCTCTCGCCTCATGCTGAGAAGCAATATGTTTTTTCAAATTGTCCTTCCGTGTACACCGGAACCCGCAGTAAATACAAACAAACGGTTTCTCCTTAGTATGTATCCTTAAATGGCGCACCATCATACACTTAGAGGGAAACATTTTCCCGCAATTTTCGAACTGACAAAAGAGCAAGTTTAATCCTTTCTTTTTCAATTGTACATATGGTTGACTTTCAAAATCTTCTTTCGTAGCTCCGAATTGGTCCAATTCCACGTCAGGGCGTGTCCATTGGTCATCAGTTCTGGCCTGCATAATATCTGTCAGCATTGAACTATAGTTTTCTGGATTTCCGATACGGCCATACTCTGAAAGGATATAGCCTGAATCTGAAAGAAATGTGATATAGTATTTAAAATGTAAAATTCAATATATAATGTAAAACTAAGTCATAAAATGATTATCAATGCTAATAATTGGGAATAATATCAATGTTGTTAATTTAATAATTTAATCGTCGCGCTACAATCACTAGGCAACAATGGAAATCCAGTATAAAAATGTACACGTTCACCCACTATTATTATTCATTAACTGTTCACAATACTCTGGTGCGGGCCGGTGTCCAAACACTAATGCTGTTAAAACTGGTGGCCCAAACAATTTGTATTTTCATGCTATGTAATGTATCTTATGTGTTTGACATAATAATTATGTACTATTGATTTGCAATAAAATATGATTAAATTTTTTTAAAAATCAATATTCATATACTGTTCAATTAGTTGGCAGAAGCACTTATTTTCGACCTACATTAACCCATTTCATTCTGGATACATTTAAAGGCTTTTGCAAACAACATAGATCCAGATCAGCCACAACGTGATGCTGCGTGCTGATCAGGATCTATGTTGTTTGCTACATAGCCAAGTGTCTTAGCAAGATCATCTGAATAGCAAACAGCATAGAGCCTTATCAGACAGAAATACTGTTTGAACGGTATCCAGAATGAAATGGGTTAACACTGGTGTAGATTTTACACATCGTTTTTAATAACGACGTTGGAAAAACGTATTTGTTGACAAGATAGCCTTTCTCTAATTGTTTCCCAACTAAATACTAAAGCCTTTCTCTAATTGTTTCCCAACTAAATACTATAAGAATGCACCAAGTTTGGTTATATCTTTGCAAACATTGGTTATTAAAGCGGCATTACATCGCAAAAAACAAAGAAAATGCATTTTTTCACGTATAAATGCATTGCTACTGCAAATTCTTCCGAATACATCCGAACACTAACATTGAATCTAAGTGTTTTTGTTGTTGTATTATGCATGGATGTTGACCCTATTTACATTATTTTGTTATGTCAACAAACAGCATATACGTTTGTTTATTAGTTGAGGCAAATATTTGGGAAAACATTATACCAGAAAATACATTCTGTAGAAATTTGCGTTTTCACTGATGTAATGTCGCTTTAAACTGTTCCACCCCCCCCCCCCGACAGAAATCACAAACTATGAAAACTCAACATTCGTTCTATGCTTTTGCTAAGAAGTTATTGAATAGAAAAATTGTTATTTAGCAAAAATAACATTGACCCTAGTGAATTAATCCTTTCCCTCATAGAAGCACCTCTTGACGCCATTACCAATACGGCATACATTGACAATGTAGTAGCCAAACCAATGTTCATAAACCATTTCCCTCATAGAAGCACATCTTGATGCCATTACCAATACGACATACATTGACAATGTAGTAGCCAAACCAATGTTCAAAATAAAGGCCAGAATCTCATGTAATCCCAGTAATATCTATGGAGGTGGGATAGATATGGCAACTACTTATCCACTGCATGATAGCTAAATGGTTGTCGTTTGTATGGAGATATAATAGTATATCAACCTAAATCTCTATGAAGGAAAGGGTTAAACTGCATAATTATGTCTTGTTTGTATTTTGACATATTTGGCAGAATACTGGACAATCTTGGGACATCAGTTTCGAAAATTCATTCTTGTCACTTGACTGATTCCTTTTTTTCACTCGTGTGATGCCTCGATTGATAGCTCTAGCATCAGTCTAAATTACACCACTACTATTGTTATAATTATGCTGTTGGGCTCAATCGTGCTCTAATTTTGTTATATATATATATTTTATATTTCGGGTTTTATGCCTGCATCAGCACCATTTTGGGCTATATCGCCGGCAGGCAGTTTACTTAACAACACCTTTCCTGGGCAGGCTCCAACGGTTAACCAGTACTTGAGTGCACCAACCTCCGTAAGAAACTGCTAACTTTTTCATATAAATGAAACACGGTCTGAGCGGGGCTCAAACCCGTGACCATCAGTGATGATAGGTTACAGTGGTATACAAGTCAGCGACCGTAACCACTCGACCACGATCACTTGACTATCGACCAATTCCTAACACCTTTTTTTCACTCGTGTGATGCCTCAGCAATTGATAGCTCTAGCATCAGTCTAAATTACACCACTACTATTGTTATAATAATGCTGTTGGGCTCAATCGTGCTCTAATTTTGTATCACATTTCTAATACAATGTATTTATTTGGGCTAGCCCATTTGTATATGTAGGACAAACTATTACCCAGGTGACACTCCTATGTACAATCAAAATGTTTGTCTTCAAAAGTGACATTCACTCCCACTCTCCCAGAGACCACAGCATTTACATTCAACAACACATTCTTTTTACAACAGTTACTTTCCAATATTACACTGCAAACAGAAGTATGCGGGTACTGCTTTTTTAGTTGTAGAAACGGCACCCTGGACTCGGGCTCCAGCGAACCAACCCAACAGTCGCCCAATCATGCAAGCCCAGCCAGCCTTTGCCTTCAACTGACTCAATATTATACGATTACTATGCACAACCATTGATTGTAAGTTAGTGATTAACTAGCGGAGAACATAGCAGTCAAATATGTCATGCAATTTTATATATCCAGCATTGTCAGTACAAATAAGAAAAACCACTAACGAATTGTCGTCTGCAACAAGTATTTGAACTATTTATAGCCTTTTATCCAGCATTCTATTTATAGCCTTTCATCTAGCATTCTATTTATAGCCTTTTATTCAGCATCCTATGTATAGCCTTTTACATAGCATTCTATTTATAGCCTTTTATCCAGCATTCTATTTATAGCCTTTTATCCAGCATCCTATGTATAGCCTTTTATCCAGCATCCTATGTATAGCCTTTTACATAGCATTCTATTTATAGCCTTTTTATCCAGCATTCTATTTATAGACTTTATCCATCATTCTATGTATAGCCTTTTACATAGCATTCTATTTATAGCCTTTTATCCAGCATTCTATGTATAGCCTTTTACATAGCATTCTATTTATAGCCTTATAAGTTATGCAGGAAATCACTCTTCTATTTTCAGCGACACTCCTCACCTACTTAACCCTTTCCCTTATAAAAGGACCAATGTTCATAATAAAGGCCAGAATCTCATGTAGTTCCAGTAATATCTATGGTGGTGGGATAGATATGGCGACTACTTATCCACTGCATGATAGCTAAATGGCTGCCGTTTGTATGGTGATATAATAGTATATTAACCTAAATCTCCATGAAGGAAAGGGTGAACCTTTAGCATACTGTAAGTGAAATGTGCAGATATTGGTGGATTTGAATGAAAAATAACAAAAATATTACACATTTGTTATCTGCTCATTTTGCCTAAAGCGTGCTAAAG
Source organism: Archivesica marissinica (assembly GCA_014843695.1). NCBI lineage: Eukaryota > Metazoa > Mollusca > Bivalvia > Venerida > Vesicomyidae > Archivesica > Archivesica marissinica. Next base: position 36,710,273 of record CM026396.1, read on the forward strand.
GTTAATATATGTTGGGGGGGGGGGCTATTGACAGGAGTATTGTGTGTGATGTGGGGGGGGGCTATTGACAGGAGTATTGTGTGGATGGGGGGGGGGGGGGGCTATTGACTAGGGGTGACATATTTACCATCGACTATTGACAGGAGTATTGTGTGTGAACATAGGCTAAATTTGGTTTAAACATATTTTATTTGTCATTATAATAACATTCAACAAATGGATTATAATTATGCACAACACCGAATCGACAGCTTCAAGCATATCGAGATTTCTCTCCAATGTATTCTAGACATTGGTAAATTTGTCAAGAGAGTAAGTGTCGGGGTTTTTTACAATTATTTTACCTGGAAAAAAAGGTTATACCGTATATTCCCTATTTACCCCCCCCCCCTCTCCTAATGAACGCTCATTTTTTGAAAAAAGGTGAAAATTAAAAAAACTTTCCAATTGCATCACCATTTTTAAATGATAATTCCAATTTCCAGCACCGATTGATAAAGCCAAGCACAGATAGAACACACTTTAAACATGTTTTTAATTTGCTACAACACATTTTAAATATGTTTTTATAAAGCAAATTGATCAAAACTGTACGTTCATAATGAAAACATCTCAAATATATATTCCAGTTCTATCAAAACACACGTGTATCACCAAGATTCATTTAAGATCATTCTAAATATAAACACACTGAAAAATAGGTCGTACACAACCCGTCGCAATTAAATCAAGACCAGTCTAAATAAAAGTGTGCACTCTACACGACACATCATAGAGCACAGTACGCACAACTGTCTGATTTTATATGTTATATTTCGGGTTTTACGTCTGCATCGGCACCATTTTGGGCTATATCGCCGGCGGGCAGTTTACCTAACAACACCTTTCCTGGGCAGGCTCCAGCGGTTAACCAGTACTTGGGTGCACCAACCTCCGTAAGAAACTGCCAACTTTTTCATATAAATGAGACACGGCCTGAGCAGGGCTCGAACCCGTGACCATCAGTGATGATAGGTTACAGTGGTATTTTAGATATGCTTTCTGCAAATAGACCTACCTAAAAGTTAGCTAACTACCTAAAAGTTGGCTCAATTTGTTTATATTTACTGTTGCATAATATTCACTCGACCACGGAGGCGGACTCTGTCTGATTTTACTATTACAACGCTGGAATGACCCTCCCCTCCAGTGCCTGGTTTGTAAACATCTAAGCCGTAGATTTATATCAACACATTAATTTTCGAAGTGCGTAATTATTTTAATGAAAGCGTTAAATAGGGAATATACGGTATTCAATTAATATACCAACATCAAAAACTCCTGACTAGCATAATGAACAAATATACTGATGTTCATAAAAAGAGGTGTCTCAGAAGTCAGAAATGGCTGACTCTTTCAATAGGGGAAACACAGATGTGTGTGTTTTACGTTTATTTATCGTCGCTACCGGTTGCCCATATGAGCGACGCCTCCTGAAGAGATTAGTTATTTTAGATTTTGGAGGATAGTGCATGATACAGACAGAGACCAATTCCAGAGTCTCCTCTGGTTCTTTTACGTGCACGGTGTACAGCACCGACACAAGACCTCGGTTTAACGTCCCATCTGAAAGACTGTTTAATTTTATTAGGGTTAGACGGTGGATCGAACCTGGGGCGACACTATAATAAACAAACACTGTTATGCTAGCCTAATCTGTTTAACAAATACAAAACTGTCGCCTTGAAAAACTCCAAACTAATATTCTTTGTGGAAGGTGTGGTTGGGTGTTGTTTGTTAGGGGTGGGTGGGGTTTGTTGCTTAGGTTCTAAAATAGCTTTGAAAATTTGATCAACTTCAGTTTTCTTTCATTCGAAGACGAAAGCACAAGGAGTGAACAGTAAAAATGCCATACACTACTACAATGAACATCATGCATTTACCGAACAAAGTTCTCAAAAACACTTCCTTAAAAGAACAATTTGCAACAAACATTCACATTTTCAGAAAATGCTTCGATTCGTGTATTTTCAACGAGTCCTTTCGCGAACACCGGTGTTCACACAGGCTACATTTGAAAGGTTTCTCCTTTGTATGTGTCCTGATATGTCTCTCGATGCCTTGACGACTTCCGAACTTCTTGCCGCAAAATTCCATCATACACATAAAGATGCTCATTTCTCCGTCCTTTATTATACTGTACCCTAATGGTGAAGAACCGTCACAAGAACCGTCTCCAAACACTCCAGAAGATTGGTTTGAAAAAGCTTCAGAATACATATCTGAAATAGAAGGTAACAGTAGTTTCAACCATTATTTATAAATACAGTCTACATCCGCTATGTCAGTCGCTTAGGCCTAAAAAAAAAAAAAAAATAGTTTGGTTCGGGAAACATGCCCGTAGGGTAGGTCAGATTTTTTTTTGGTTGTTCAATTTTTCAGTTGACAGAAGCATGTATAAGAGCAAAGCAATCACTAAATACTCTATTTTGTCTCACCTAGGCCTAAAAAAATGGTTTGGTTCGGGTAACATGCCTGTAATTGCTAGGTAGATTTTTTGGCTCGTTCAAATTGGTCCATGGTTTGTGGGCGGTTTTTGCCATCGACACCTCTGACAATCCATCAGTGATATTCTTCATCGATTTGTGCGAATGTTGTTGTTGGTGATAAAAGTTTAAAAACACGCCTTTCGGGGGTGTTATGTTGACTGCAATGCGTTTTCCAAATATTTATAACCAACATTTTTATTTTGTTGTTCAGTGTTACAAGATGCTTGACGCACAGCAGGGCGTTCATAGACACAGCGTATACGTGATACGGAGGGGAAAGTAGCAAAAAGTACAATAAAACAAGAAAAGGACAACAAAAAAAGAAATTAATGGTGTTTCTTCTTTTTCGGATCGGTCTCTAAAAACGCTAGGGTCGGCTGATTTTATAGATTACCCGAACCAAACCATTTTTTAAGGCCTTATGTCGATTCTCCGGTTATCTCGAAGTCGGATCAAACATACAAATATACAAGCTATCCAGATATCGTGAACATACAAGCTATCCAGATATCGTGAACATATAAGCTATCCAGGTATCGTGGACATAAAGCTATCCAAATAGCGTGAACATACAAGCTGTGCAGGTATCGTGAACATACAAGCTATCCAGGTATCGTGAACATACAAGCTATCCAGATATCGTGAACATACAAGCTTTCCAGGTATCGTGAACATACAAGCTATCCAGATATCGTGAACATACAAGCTATCCAGATATCGTGAACATACAAGCTGTCCAGATATAGTGAACATACAAGCTATCCAGGTATCGTGAACATACAAGCTATCCAGATAGAGTTAACATACAAGCTATCCAGGTATTGTGAACATACAAGCTATCCAGGTATTGTGAACATACAAGCTGTCCAGATATTGTGAACATACAAGCTATCCAGATATCATGAACATACAAGCTATTCAGGTATTGTGAACATACAAGCTATCCAGGTATCGTGAACATACAAGCTATCCAGGTAGTGTGAACATACAACAACCTATCCAGGTATTGTGAACATACAAGCCATCAAGGTATCGTGGACATACAAGCTGTCCAGGTATTGTGAACATACAAGCTATCCAGATATCGTGAACATACAAGCTATTGAGGTATTGTGAACATACAAGCTATCCAGATATCGTGTGAACATACAAGCTATTCAGGTATTGTGAACATACAAGCTATCCAGATATCGTGAACATACATGCTATCCAGGTATCGGGAACATACAAGCTATCCAGGTATTGTGAACATACAAGCTATCCAGGTATTGTGAACATACAAGCTGTCCCGGTATTGTGAACATACAAGCTGTCCAGGTATAGTGAACATACAAGCTATCCAGATATAGTGAACATACAAGCTATCCAGGTATCGTGAACATACAAGCTATCCAGGTATAGTGAACATACAAGCTATCCAGGTATTGTGAACATACAAGCTATCCAGGTATTGTGAACATACAAGCTATCTAGATATCGTGAACATACAAGCTATCCAGGTATCGTGAACATACAAGCTGTCCAGCTATCGTGAACATACAAGCTACCCAGATATCGTGAACATACAAGCTATCCAGGTATCATGAACATACAAGCTATCCAGGTATCGTGAACATACAAGCTACCCAGGTATTGTGAACATACAAGATATCCAGATACCGTGAACATACAATCTATCGAGGTATCGTGAACATACAAGCTATCCAGGTATCATGAACATACAAGCTATCCAGGTATCGTGAATATACAAGCTATCCAGGTATTGTAAACATACAAGCTATCCAGATATTGTGAACATACAAGCTGTCCAGGAATTGTGAACATACAAGCTATCCAGATATCGTGAACATACAAGCTGTCCTGGTATTGTGGACATACAAGCTGTCCAGGAATTGTGAACATACAAGCTATCCAGATATCGTGAACATACAAGCTGTCCTGGTATTGTGGACATACAAGCTATCCAGGTATTGTGAACATACAAGCTGTCCAGGTATTGTGAACATACAAGCTATCCAGATATCATGAACATACAAGCTATTCAGGTATTGTGAACATACAAGCTATCCAGGTATCGTGAACATACAAGCTGTCCAGATATCGTGAACATACAAGCTATCCAGATATCGTGAACATACAAGCTATTCAGGTATTGTGAACATACAAGCTATCCAGGTATCGTGAACATACAAGCTATCCAGGTATCGTGAACATACAAGCTATCCAGGTATCGTGAACATACAAGCTATCCAGATATTTATAACATACAAGCTATCCAGGTATTGTGAACATACAAGCTGTCCAGGTATCGTGAACATACAAGCTATTCAGGTATCGTGAACATACAAGCTGTCCAGATATTGTGAACATACAAGCTATTCAGGTATTGTGAACATACAAGCTATCCAGGTATCGTGAACATACAAGCTGTCCAGGTATAGTGAACATACAAGCTATCCAGGTATTGTGAACATACAAGCTGTCCAGGTATCGTGAACATACAAGCTATCCAGGTATTGTGAACATACAACAACCTATCCAGGTATTGTGAACATACAAGCTATCCAGATATCGTGAACATACAAGCTATTGAGGTATTGTGAACATACAAGCTATCCAGATATCGTGAACATACAAGCTATTCAGGTATTGTGAACATACAAGCTATCCAGATATCGTGAACATACATGCTATCCAGGTATTGTGAACATACAAGCTATTGAGGTATCGGGAACATACAAGCTATCCAGGTATCATGAACATACAAGCTGTCCAGCTATCGTAAATATACAAGCTACCCAGATATCGTGAACATACAAGCTATCCAGGTATCATGAACATACAAGCTATCCAGGTAATGTGAACATACAAGCTACCCAGGTATTGTGAACATACAAGATATCCAGATACCGTGAACATACAATCTATCGAGGTATCGTGAAAATACAAGCTATCGAGGTATCGTGAACATACAAGCTATCCGGGTATCGTGAACATACAAGCTATCCAGGTATCGTGAACATACAAGCTGTCCAGGAATTGTGAACATACAAGCTATCCAGATATCGTGAACATACAAGCTGTCCAGGTATCGTGAACATACAAGCTATCCAGATATTTATAACATACAAGCTATCCAGGTATTGTGAACATACAAGCTGTCCAGGTATCGTGAACATACAAGCTATTCAGGTATCGTGAACATACAAGCTGTCCAGATATTGTGAACATACAAGCTATTCAGGTATTGTGAACATACAAGCTATCCAGGTATCGTGAACATACAAGCTGTCCAGGTATAGTGAACATACAAGCTATCCAGGTATTGTGAACATACAAGCTGTCCAGCTATCGTGAACATACAAGCTATCCAGGTATTGTGAACATACAACAACCTATCCAGGTATTGTGAACATACAAGCTGTCCAGATATTGTGAACATACAAGCCATCAAGGTATTGTGAACTACAAGCTATCCAGATATCGTGAACATACAAGCTATTGAGGTATTGTGAACATACAAGCTATCCAGATATCGTGAACATACAAGCTATTCAGGTATTGTGAACATACAAGCTATCCAGATATCGTGAACATACATGCTATCCAGGTATTGTGAACATACAAGCTATTGAGGTATCGGGAACATACAAGCTATCCAGGTATCATGAACATACAAGCTGTCCAGCTATCGTAAATATACAAGCTACCCAGATATCGTGAACATACAAGCTATCCAGGTATCATGAACATACAAGCTATCCAGGTAATGTGAACATACAAGCTACCCAGGTATTGTGAACATACAAGATATCCAGATACCGTGAACATACAATCTATCGAGGTATCGTGAAAATACAAGCTATCGAGGTATCGTGAACATACAAGCTATCCGGGTATCGTGAACATACAAGCTATCCAGGTATCGTGAACATACAAGCTGTCCAGGAATTGTGAACATACAAGCTATCCAGATATCGTGAACATACAAGCTGTCCAGGTATTGTGGACATACAAGCTATCCAGGTATTGTGAACATACAAGCTGTCCAGCTATAGTGAACATACAAGCTATCCAGGTATCGTGTACATACAAGCTATCCAGATATTGTGAACATACAAGCTATCCAGGTATCGTGAACATACAAGCTATCCAGATATTGTGAACATACAAGCTATCCAGATATCGTGAACATACAAGCTATTCAGGTATTGTGAACATACAAGCTATCCAGATATCGTGAACATACATGCTATCCAGGTATTGTGAACATACAAGCTATTGAGGTATCGGGAACATACAAGCTATCCAGGTATCATGAACATACAAGCTGTCCAGCTATCGTAAATATACAAGCTACCCAGATATCGTGAACATACAAGCTATCCAGGTATCATGAACATACAAGCTATCCAGGTAATGTGAACATACAAGCTACCCAGGTATTGTGAACATACAAGATATCCAGATACCGTGAACATACAATCTATCGAGGTATCGTGAAAATACAAGCTATCGAGGTATCGTGAACATACAAGCTATCCGGGTATCGTGAACATACAAGCTATCCAGGTATCGTGAACATACAAGCTGTCCAGGAATTGTGAACATACAAGCTATCCAGATATCGTGAACATACAAGCTGTCCAGGTATCGTGAACATACAAGCTATCCAGATATTTATAACATACAAGCTATCCAGGTATTGTGAACATACAAGCTGTCCAGGTATCGTGAACATACAAGCTATTCAGGTATCGTGAACATACAAGCTGTCCAGATATTGTGAACATACAAGCTATTCAGGTATTGTGAACATACAAGCTATCCAGGTATCGTGAACATACAAGCTGTCCAGGTATAGTGAACATACAAGCTATCCAGGTATTGTGAACATACAAGCTGTCCAGCTATCGTGAACATACAAGCTATCCAGGTATTGTGAACATACAACAACCTATCCAGGTATTGTGAACATACAAGCTGTCCAGATATTGTGAACATACAAGCCATCAAGGTATTGTGAACTACAAGCTATCCAGATATCGTGAACATACAAGCTATTGAGGTATTGTGAACATACAAGCTATCCAGATATCGTGAACATACAAGCTATTCAGGTATTGTGAACATACAAGCTATCCAGATATCGTGAACATACATGCTATCCAGGTATTGTGAACATACAAGCTATTGAGGTATCGGGAACATACAAGCTATGCAGGTATCATGAACATACAAGCTGTCCAGCTATCGTAAATATACAAGCTACCCAGATATCGTGAACATACAAGCTATCCAGGTATCATGAACATACAAGCTATCCAGGTAATGTGAACATACAAGCTACCCAGGTATTGTGAACATACAAGATATCCAGATACCGTGAACATACAATCTATCGAGGTATCGTGAAAATACAAGCTATCGAGGTATCGTGAACATACAAGCTATCCGGGTATCGTGAACATACAAGCTATCCAGGTATCGTGAACATACAAGCTGTCCAGGAATTGTGAACATACAAGCTATCCAGATATCGTGAACATACAAGCTGTCCAGGTATTGTGGACATACAAGCTATCCAGGTATTGTGAACATACAAGCTGTCCAGCTATAGTGAACATACAAGCTATCCAGGTATCGTGTACATACAAGCTATCCAGATATTGTGAACATACAAGCTATCCAGGTATCGTGAACATACAAGCTATCCAGATATTGTGAACATACAAGCTGTCCAGGTATTGTGAACATACAAGCTATCCAGGTATCGTGAACATACAAGCTATCCAGATATTGTGAACATACAAGCTGTCCAGGTATTGTTAACATACAAGCTATCCAGATATTGTGAACATACAAGCTGTCGAGGTATTGTGAACATACAAGCTATCCAGATACCGTGAACATACAAGCTATCGAGGTATCGTGAACATACAAGCTATCCAGGTATCGTGAACATACAAGCTATCCAGGTATCGTGAACATACAAGCTATCCAGGTATCGTGAACATACAAGCTATCCAGGTATCGTGAACATACAAGCTATCCAGATATTGTGAACATACAAGACATCCAGATACCGTGAACATACAAGCCATCCAGGTATCGTGAACATACAAGCTATCCAGGTATCGTGAACATACAAGCTATCCAGGTATTGTGAACATACAAGCTATCCAGGTATTGTGAACATACAAGCTGTCCAGATATTGTGAACATACAAGCTGTCCAGGTATTGTGAACATACAAGCTATCCAGGTATTGGGAATATACAAGCTATCCAGGTATTGTGAACATACAAGCTATCCAGGTATTGTGAACACACAAGCTATCCAGATATCGTGAACATACAAGCTGTCCAGGTATTGTGAACATACAAGCTATCCAGGTATCGTGAACATACAAGCTATCCAGATTCCAGATATTGTGAACATACAAGCTGTCCAGGTATTGTGGACATACAAGCTATCCAGGTATTGTGAACATACAAGCTGTCCAGCAATAGTGAACATACAAGCTATCCAGGTATCGTGAACATACAAGCTATCCAGATATTGTGAACATACAAGCTATCCAGATATTGTGAACATACAAGCTGCCGAGGTATTGTGAACATACAAGCTATCCAGATATCGTGAACATACAAGCTACCCAGATATCGTGAACATACAAGCTATCCAGGTATCATGAACATACAAGCTATCCAGGTATTGTGATCATACAAGCTACCCAGGTATTGTGAACATACAAGCTATTCAAATACCGTGAACATACAAGCTATCCAGGTATCATGAACATACAAGCTGTCCAGCTATCGTAAATATACAAGCTACCCAGATATCGTGAACATACAAGCTATCCAGGTATCATGAACATACAAGCTATCCAGGTAATGTGAACATACAAGCTACCCAGGTATTGTGAACATACAAGATATCCAGATACCGTGAACATACAATCTATCGAGGTATCGTGAAAATACAAGCTATCGAGGTATCGTGAACATACAAGCTATCCGGGTATCGTGAACATACAAGCTATCCAGGTATCGTGAACATACAAGCTGTCCAGGAATTGTGAACATACAAGCTATCCAGATATCGTGAACATACAAGCTGTCCAGGTATTGTGGACATACAAGCTATCCAGGTATTGTGAACATACAAGCTGTCCAGCTATAGTGAACATACAAGCTATCCAGGTATCGTGTACATACAAGCTATCCAGATATTGTGAACATACAAGCTATCCAGGTATCGTGAACATACAAGCTATCCAGATATTGTGAACATACAAGCTGTCCAGGTATTGTGAACATACAAGCTATCCAGATATCGTGAACATACAAGCTATCCAGATATTGTGAACATACAAGCTGTCCAGGTATTGTTAACATACAAGCTATCCAGATATTGTGAACATACAAGCTGTCGAGGTATCGTGAACATACAAGCTATCCGGGTATCGTGAACATACAAGCTATCCAGGTATCGTGAACATACAAGCTGTCCAGGAATTGTGAACATACAAGCTATCCAGATATCGTGAACATACAAGCTGTCCAGGTATTGTGGACATACAAGCTATCCAGGTATTGTGAACATACAAGCTGTCCAGCTATAGTGAACATACAAGCTATCCAGGTATCGTGTACATACAAGCTATCCAGATATTGTGAACATACAAGCTATCCAGGTATCGTGAACATACAAGCTATCCAGATATTGTGAACATACAAGCTGTCCAGGTATTGTGAACATACAAGCTATCCAGGTATCGTGAACATACAAGCTATCCAGATATTGTGAACATACAAGCTGTCCAAGTATTGTTAACATACAAGCTATCCAGATATTGTGAACATACAAGCTGTCGAGGTATTGTGAACATACAAGCTATCCAGATACCGTGAACATACAAGCTATCGAGGTATCGTGAACATACAAGCTATCCAGGTATCGTGAACATACAAGCTATCCAGGTATCGTGAACATACAAGCTATCCAGGTATCGTGAACATACAAGCTATCCAGGTATCGTGAACATACAAGCTATCCAGATATTGTGAACATACAAGACATCCAGATACCGTGAACATACAAGCCATCCAGGTATCGTGAACATACAAGCTATCCAGGTATCGTGAACATACAAGCTATCCAGGTATTGTGAACATACAAGCTGTCCAGGTATTGTGAACATACAAGCTATCCAGGTATTGGGAATATACAAGCTATCCAGGTATTGTGAACATACAAGCTATCCAGGTATTGTGAACATACAAGCTATCCAGGTATTGTGAACACACAAGCTATCCAGATATCGTGAACATACAAGCTGTCCAGGTATTGTGAACATACAAGCTATCCAGGTATCGTGAACATACAAGCTATCCAGATTCCAGATATTGTGAACATACAAGCTGTCCAGGTATTGTGGACATACAAGCTATCCAGGTATTGTGAACATACAAGCTGTCCAGCAATAGTGAACATACAAGCTATCCAGGTATCGTGAACATACAAGCTATCCAGATATTGTGAACATACAAGCCATCCAGATATTGTGAACATACAAGCTGCCGAGGTATTGTGAACATACAAGCTATCCAGATATCGTGAACATACAAGCTACCCAGATATCGTGAACATACAAGCTATCCAGGTATCATGAACATACAAGCTATCCAGGTATTGTGAACATACAAGCTACCCAGGTATTGTAAACATACAAGCTATTCAAATACCGTGAACATACAAGCTATCCAGGTATCATGAACATACAAGCTGTCCAGCTATCGTAAATATACAAGCTACCCAGATATCGTGAACATACAAGCTATCCAGGTATCATGAACATACAAGCTATCCAGGTAATGTGAACATACAAGCTACCCAGGTATTGTGAACATACAAGATATCCAGATACCGTGAACATACAATCTATCGAGGTATCGTGAAAATACAAGCTATCGAGGTATCGTGAACATACAAGCTATCCGGGTATCGTGAACATACAAGCTATCCAGGTATCGTGAACATACAAGCTGTCCAGGAATTGTGAACATACAAGCTATCCAGATATCGTGAACATACAAGCTGTCCAGGTATTGTGGACATACAAGCTATCCAGGTATTGTGAACATACAAGCTGTCCAGCTATAGTGAACATACAAGCTATCCAGGTATCGTGTACATACAAGCTATCCAGATATTGTGAACATACAAGCTATCCAGGTATCGTGAACATACAAGCTATCCAGATATTGTGAACATACAAGCTGTCCAGGTATTGTGAACATACAAGCTATCCAGGTATCGTGAACATACAAGCTATCCAGATATTGTGAACATACAAGCTGTCCAGGTATTGTTAACATACAAGCTATCCAGATATTGTGAACATACAAGCTGTCGAGGTATTGTGAACATACAAGCTATCCAGATACCGTGAACATACAAGCTATCGAGGTATCGTGAACATACAAGCTATCCAGGTATCGTGAACATACAAGCTATCCAGGTATCGTGAACATACAAGCTATCCAGGTATCGTGAACATACAAGCTATCCAGGTATCGTGAACATACAAGCTATCCAGATATTGTGAACATACAAGACATCCAGATACCGTGAACATACAAGCCATCCAGGTATCGTGAACATACAAGCTATCCAGGTATCGTGAACATACAAGCTATCCAGGTATTGTGAACATACAAGCTATCCAGGTATTGTGAACATACAAGCTGTCCAGATATTGTGAACATACAAGCTGTCCAGGTATTGTGAACATACAAGCTATCCAGGTATTGGGAATATACAAGCTATCCAGGTATTGTGAACATACAAGCTATCCAGGTATTGTGAACATACAAGCTATCCAGGTATTGTGAACACACAAGCTATCCAGATATCGTGAACATACAAGCTGTCCAGGTATTGTGAACATACAAGCTATCCAGGTATCGTGAACATACAAGCTATCCAGATTCCAGATATTGTGAACATACAAGCTGTCCAGGTATTGTGGACATACAAGCTGTCCAGCAATAGTGAACATACAAGCTATCCAGGTATCGTGAACATACAAGCTATCCAGATATTGTGAACATACAAGCTATCCAGATATTGTGAACATACAAGCTGCCGAGGTATTGTGAACATACAAGCTATCCAGATATCGTGAACATACAAGCTACCCAGATATCGTGAACATACAAGCTATCCAGGTATCATGAACATACAAGCTATCCAGGTATTGTGAACATACAAGCTACCCAGGTATTGTGAACATACAAGCTATTCAAATACCGTGAACATACAAGCTATCGAGGTATCGTGAACATACAAGCTATCGAGGTATCGTGAACATACAAGCTATCCAGGTATCGTGAACATACAAGCTATCCAGGTATCGTGAACATACAAGCTATCCAGGTATCGTGAACATACAAGCTATCCAGGTATTGTGAACATACAAGCTATCCAGATACCGTGAACATACAAGCCATCCAGGTATCGTGAACATACAAGCTATCCAGGTATCGTGAACATACAAGCCATCCAGGTATTGTGAACATACAAGCTATCCAGATATTGTGAACATACAAGCTGTCCAAGTATTGTGAACATACAAGCTATCCAGGTATTGGGAATATACAAGCTATCCAGGTATTGTGAACATACAAGCTATCCAGGTATTGTGAACATACAAGCTGTCCAGGTATCGTGAACATACAACCTATCGAGGTATCGTGAACATACAAGCTATCGAGGTATTGTGAACATACAAGCTGTCCAGCTATAGTGAACATACAAGCTATCCAGGTATCGTGAACATACAAGCTATCCAGGTATTGCGAACATACAAGCTATCCAGGTATCGTGAACATACAAGCTATCCAGGTATCGTGAACATACAAGCTATCCAGGTATCGTGAACATACAAGCTATCCAGGAATTGTGAACATACAAGCTATCCAGGTATCGTGAACATACAAGCTATCCAGGTATCGTGAACATACAAGCTATCCAGGTATCGTGAACATACAAGCTATCCAGGTATTGTGAACATACAAGCTATCCAGATACCGTGAACATACAAGCCATCCGGGTATCGTGAACATACAAGCTATCCAGGTATCGTGAACATACAAGCCATCCAGGTATTGTGAACATACAAGCTATCCAGGTATTGTGAACATACAAGCTGTCCAGGTATCGTGAACATACAAGCTATCCAGGTATCGTGAACATACAATCTATCCAGGTATCGTGAACATACAACCTATCGAGGTATTGTGAACATACAAGCTATCCAGGTATCGTGAACATACAAGCTATCCAGGTATCGTGAACATACAAGCTATCCAGGTATCGTGAACATACAAGCTATCCAGGTATCGTGAACATACAAGCTATCCAGGTATTGTGAACATACAAGCTATCCAGATACCGTGAACATACAAGCCATCCGGGTATCGTGAACATACAAGCTATCCAGGTATCGTGAACATACAAGCCATCCAGGTATTGTGAACATACAAGCTATCCAGGTATTGTGAACATACAAGCTGTTCAGGTATCGTGAACATACAACCTATCGAGGTATTGTGAACATACAAGCTATCCAGATATTGTGAACATACAAGCTGTCCAGGTATTGTGAACATACAAGCTATCCAGGTATTGTGAACATACAAGCTATCCAGGTATTGTGAACATACAAGCTGTCCAGGTATCGTGAACATACAACCTATCGAGGTATCGTGAACATACAAGCTATCGAGGTATTGTGAACATACAAGCTGTCCAGCTATAGTGAACATACAAGCTATCCAGGTATCGTGAACATACAAGCTGTCCAGCTATAGTGAACATACAAGCTGTCCAGGTATCGTGAACATACAAGCTATCCAGGTATCGTGAACATACAAGCTGTCCAGAAAACACAAACATACAAGTTGACCGGGAATATGTAGCGTACAAACCTTCCGCGACAGAACATTCAAGTAAAGGACTTCTGGAGAAACATGTTCTTGTGCAATTAATAAGTTTTTGACGTCAAATTTCTCAAGCGGCATTAAACTTCAACTAAATAGGACAGCCCGATGCCCCTCAAAATCCAAATTTGGGCCTGTCTCTCTTTAAATCTGACAAGCCCGCAGGCTTGTGTCTAAAAAAATCTCAGACTGGTAGACATTTTTTAATGTCAAGTTTAATTTCCGGTCTCGGAGACAACATTCTGGGGCCTGGTAACTAAATCAATCAATTATATCAATCTTTTGTCCTCTGTTTACAGCACATTATACCTCTTTTGTCCTCTGTTTACAGCACATTATACCTCTTTTGTCCTCTGTTTACAGCACATTAGCTACTGCAACACTTAAATTATAGCACCCAATAAAGCAATTAAATAAACAAAGACTTCACTAATTGCTCATGCTGAGAAATCCCTGATACATTAGCATACAACTCGCTGATTGGCTGTATCGATGACAGTGAAAGACAGTGTTTAGCAGGTTTAATTAGCAGATTAGCGGCGAGATACGATATATTAACAAAGTGTAGAAGGAACCTTAACAGATGTTTATACAAATTTATTTTTTAGCTCGATTGCGAAAGAAGTTCTTACATCTTATATTAATCACTCTCGAGACCTCATTCCTGATGGAATCCATTGCCACGACGGAGAGATAAGAGGCAATGCGAAATTTAAATGCCTTGCCTAAGGGCACAATCGTAACGGCTACAGCTGGCTCAAACTCCAGACCTTTCGCACCTGAATCGAACGCGCATCCACTGCGCTATCACGACTTCCACAGATGTCAAGTGGACAAACAGGGGCAGGGCATGCCACAAACAGGCGAGGTATTGTACTTCTCAGGGGTGGCGGGCAAGTAGATTTTCGAATGTAACTTGGCAGTGGACAAGTAAAAATACCGGCGAGTGCATTTACTTCATGTTCCCATGGCATTTAAATCGTATTTTAATGAGAAAGCATCGGCGAATTTTCTTGTTTATTTTCCTGCGGAACTTCCGCAATGAACACAAGCCAGCTGACAACGGTGGCGGACAACAATTCCCAGCCGACCTGAATAAGAACCGAAAATGTCAAGAGTGATCGTCCGTCACATAAAAACGGTGTAAAATGCGGTGCGTATGTAATTTATTTTCCGCTCAAAACAAGCCAGCTGTCAATAAGAAAAACTACTGTCGAAAATGGCTTCTTTGGTACTGAATAGTGAGCAAAGTAGGCGATGTGACCCCATAATCCCGGGTATGGGTAATTTAAAGTGCTATAGCGCATGCGTCAGTTACAAGTATACTACGTGGTCGCTAAATCGATATACGGGAACTGATAGGTGACGCAGCCTTATTATTGAAGACGACAGGTAAACAATCATGTAACTTAGCGGGACTGTGTATCGATTTTTAAATAAGTTTGGTTTCCAGTCTTTTGTTGTTTTGCAGACGAATTTTAAAAATAAAGTTACAAATTCTGAGAAAATATGGATCGTTTTATTATTCAAAAAAGAAAAGTACCGAATGAACGAAGGAAACTGAACCCAATGATGTCCCCTCAGTGTCCAAAAAAAATTGTACGATCAAAAATATGACAAAAAACGTGTTATACGGATATACGGGCAAGTGGGATTTCACTACGGACAAGTAAATTTTCAAATCTACTTGTCCATGGACAAGTAGAAAATTCTCTGATTTCGCCACCCCTGCTTCTATTAATTGTTTGTTTTGTTGTCTGGAGCAAGACGATCACATATCATTCATAACAATGCATCAATTAACCCATTCAACACCAAGTAACTGACATGGACTTGTCCATGATATTTTTAAACCAATAAATTAATAACAAAATTACATTTGGATCAGTTCATTTATCAAAATGGGTAAAAAAAATTCTAAAAATAGTTATATTACTTGAAAAAAGTGCAGATCCTGATGAGACGGCTCGTCACGAGCCGGCTCATCTGGATCTACACTTTTTTGTAAGCCAATTTAGAGGTCTGTGGTGTTGAAAGGGTTAAGGATTATAATTAGTGACACAATTTGTCA
Organism: Archivesica marissinica; assembly: GCA_014843695.1. NCBI lineage: Eukaryota > Metazoa > Mollusca > Bivalvia > Venerida > Vesicomyidae > Archivesica > Archivesica marissinica. The sequence goes on from CM026396.1 coordinate 36,726,882, forward strand.
AACTGAAGTTATCCACTAGCAGGGATTGCAGGTGCGATTCCCCGTCTGACTCTAATAAAATTAACAGTCTTTCAGATGGGACTTTAAACCGTGTACATAAAACAACCAGAGGAGACTCTGGAATGGGTCTCTGTCTATATCGTTGCACTATCCTCCAAAAATCTAAAATGACTAATCTCTTCAGGATGCGTCACTCATATGGGCAACCGGTAGCGACGATAAATAAATGTAAAACAAAAATTGTTTGTAGACGAACAAAAATTGTTTGTAGACGATAGTTTAAACATAATCAACATGTGTCGCCAAAATGAAAGTGAAAGTAGAAAACGTAAACACAATGTTGAACAAGGCGACAGTAAAAAAAAAACATTAACGTTAGAACTTGTTGATTATACGATTCAACACAACAACAAGGATTAATGAAATTGCATGCTTGTATGACTGTTGCTGATATGTTTTGCTTGTATGACTGTTGCTGATATGTTTTGCTGTCATGATGTTGTTTCACTTTCATTTTGCATAGATGACATATTGCCAGAAATAATAGGTTGTTATTTCTTTTGTTTAAAATATTCCTACAGTCTACAATACATCTATATACTACAAAGTCAACCATATTGATATAACATGCATACATATGGTCCGATCAACTATTAAATCGGGGCCTGTCCACTATTAAATCGGGGCCTGTCCACTTTTAAATCAGGGCCTGTCCACTTTAAATCAGGGGCTGTCCATTTTCAGAGGGGACAAGCCCTGGGCCCGTCTGTTAAAAATATTTTCCATGAGCACTGTAAACGTATCCGGATGATAGGCAACAGCCTCTCTCAAAGCAGTCCGGTCATTCTTAGTTTAGTTTATACAAATTTATTTTAGCTCGATTGCGAAACAAGTTCTTAACAACTTATATTAATCACTCTCGAGACCTCATTCCTGATGGAATCCATCGCCATGAAGGAGAGAGAAGAGGCAATGTGGAATTTAAATGCCTTGCCTAAGGGCACATTCGTAACGGCTCCAGCAGGGTTCGAACTCCGTACCTTTTCGCACCTGAAACGAACACGCATCCACTGCGCTCTCACGACTTCCACCGGTCATTCTTCTTACATGTTCTGAAAGAAAATCTATAGAAACGCCTCAAATACACTCGGGATCTGAAAGAAAATCTATAGAATTGTGAAACGCCTCAAATACGCCTCATTAACCACCATGCTTTTACGACACGTTTTCTATTCATGTGAGGTGAAAGGTGTTAAGTATCAATCCTAGCTAGTCTTGCTCCGTTCCGAGCACGACTGAAATTGTAAACATAAATGAATTCATTGGCACGATACAACTACCGGTATTTACCATGCTGTCAATACAGCTGCAAGGATATGTTGTCAATACAGCTGCAAGGATATGTTGTCAAGGCAAGGATCAATACAGCTGCAAGGATCAGTACAGCTGCAAGGATCAATACAGCTGCAAGGACCAATACAGCTGCAAGGATCAATACAGCTGCAAGGACCAATACAGCTGCAAGGACCAATACAGCTGCAAGGATCAATACAGCTGCAAGGATCAATACAGCTGCAACGATATGCTGTCAATACAGATGCAAGGATAACAACAATTGGCCCGACATTTTGTGTAGTCTTTATTTTCCAAAACATACATGTACATGTATCAAGACACAGCAAGGCAAGAAGACAGGTGAAGCATACATCCAACGGCACACACTGTATGGAGGACCTTCCTGTATGCTACATGTAGCGGCAACACTGACAAACACACCCTCTGCATCGCTACGCATCCTTTCCCTCCAAATAAAACGTACATTTCCGCTGGACAAAAAAAAACACGCTATTCTTTGTCCATTCTCATTCAACTCCACATTAATTTTCTAGTGTCGTTTAAATATTGCGCATCGTAATACCGACAATCGCCTACTGCATTCCGAGAACCAGATTTCTGGGAATATGAAAATCTGGGAATATCAGATGGCATAATGTTAGCACCCTGAAGAAACTGAGCTAGAGATGCATAATGTTAGCACCCTGAAGAAACTGAGCTAGAGATGCATAATGTTAGCACCCTGAAGAAACTGAGCTAGAGATGCATAATGTTAGCATCCTGAAGAAGCTGAGCTAGAGATGCATAATGTTAGCACCCTGAAGAAACTGAGCTAGAGATGCATAATGTTAGCACCCTGAAGAAACTGAGCTAGAGATGCATAATGTTAGCATCCTGAAGAAGCTGAGCTAGAGATGCATAATGTTAGCACCCTGAAGAAACTGAGCTAGAGATGCATAATGTTAGCACCCTGAAGAAACTGAGATAGAGAGGCATAATGTTAGCACCTTAAAGAAGCTAGAGATGTATAATGTTAGCACCCTGAAGAAACTGAGATAGAAAGGCATAATGTTAGCACCTTAAAGAAGCTAGAGATGTATAATGTTAGCACCCTGAAGAAGCTGAGCTAGAGATGTATAATGTTAGCACCCTGAAGAAACTGAGATAGAGATGCATAATGTTAGCACCCTGAAGAAGCTGAGCTAGAGATGCATAATGTTAGCACCCTGAAGAAACGTATGGTAGATAGATTTAGATGATGCATAATGTTAGCACCCTGAAGAAGCTGAGTTAGAGATGCATAATGTTAGCATCCTGAAGAAGCTGAGCTAGAGATGCATAATGTTAGCATCCTGAAGAAGCTGAGCTAGAGATGCATAATGTTAGCATCCTGAAGAAGCTGAGCTAGAGATGCATAATGTTAGCATCCTGAAGAAGCTGAGCTAGAGATGCATAATGTTAGCACCCTGAAGAAGCTAGAGATGCAAAACACTGTTTTTCTAATACAGCCATTCCTTTAAGTGGTGCAGAAATAATGAAATATAACAACCATATTGCATTCTATGTCACACATGGGCAGTAGCATGCACTGGTATATATATATATATATATACACAGTATTAGGCAGAGAGCCGTCGGGCCGTCTTTTCGACGGCCTATCACCTAATAAGACGGTCAATTATATTGGCGACGGTTACCGACGGCCAGTTAAAAAAATGGCTGATAACAGTTTGTTTTTGTTTTTTTTCTCCGAGACCTCACTAGGTTTGTTAACATATATATGCAGCTGTAAAACAATGACAAGAACTGGACCCTATAATAGGCTAATATTGTTCGCACTTCCTTTTTGGAGAGGCTTTCCCAGTTTCTTCCGCATTTCGATCACGTCAGTTCGCCGTTCTCACATCGAGTCCGTGCGGCAATTTCCGTCATCATTCGGGTCCCGCTCTGGGGCTGGACTTATTTTTTTAGACTCCCATTTGGATATTTCTGCCTAATACTATGTATATATATATATAATTACATTGGTATCAATTTCTAAATACATTGTAATTCATACTATCTCATGTGTGACTGGCTCTCATTCTAATACTGTAGTTTTCGCTCTACAGAATGGTCTTCCTGTACTACAGTGTTCATCACTATTTTAGACAAATGTTCGATTACACCCCCACCCACCCCCCTCTCCCCCCCCCCCCAATACTCGAGAATACGCAGGACTTATGAACCATGAGAAAATAAGTTATGGACCGTGCCTTAAGTATAATGTTTATGACAATCTTAATCTAATGTTTATGACAATCTTAATCTATACAGTTATTAACCTATTAACTCTCAACCTGCCATCACGACTAAAGTCGCTTTTGCAAACAGCATAGAGCCAGATCAGACTGCACAGAATGTCAGAATGGCAAACAGAATAGAGCCAGATCAGACGGCACAGAATGTCAGAATGGCAAACAGCATAGAGCCAGATCAGACGGCACAGAATGTCCGAATGGCAAACAGCATAGAGCCAGATCAGACGGCACAGAATGTGCTGTATGGTCAGGCTCTATGCCGTTTGCTATTCGGATAATGGAACTAAAACACTTGAATAGAAAACAACATACCGTATACCACCCTTTAAACGCCCCCACGATGCAATTTACGACAAATAATATGCAAAGTATGTCTGGGACACCTTTAAACGCCCCCACTTCTTTAAACGCCCCCACTTCTTTAAACGCCCCCACTTCTTTAAACGCCCCCACTTTCTTCATACCTCTTGACATCAAAATGGGGGGGGTATTAGGGAGGGGGACGTTTAAACGGGGGTATACAGTAAATCCTGATCAGACGCAGCATTATGCCACAGCTGATCTGGATCTATGTTGTTTCCATAGTCCGTTCAATTTAATCAGCACGTTAAGGGTTAATGCTAACGTATCAGTTAAAATGCATATGCTTGTCAATCATTTGTTTTCAGGGAGGTACTGGACACAAATTCACCCCAAACTCTGTTACACCCACAAAGACACATGCATACAGCCTGTTGCACCCACAAGCACACCCAACAAACCAATTCAACCTCACAAATCATGTCCACCCACCCAGTTATGCCTCCAAATCATGTCCACCCACCCAGTTATGTCTCCAAATCATGTCCACCCACCCAGTTATGTCTCCAAATCATGTCCACCCACCCAGTTATGTCTCCAAATCATGTCCACCCACTCAAGTTATGTCTCCAAATCATGTCCACCCACTCAGTTATGTCTCCAAATCATGTCCACCCACTCAGTTATGTCTCCAAAGGATGCCCACCCACCCAGTTATGTCTCCAAAAATCATGTCCACCCACTCAGTTATGTCTCCAAAGGAGCCCACCCACCCAGTTATGCTCCCAAATCATGTCCACCCACCCAGTTATGTCTCCAAATCATGTCCACCCACTCAGTTATGTCTCCAAAGGATGCCCACCCACCCAGTTATGTCTCCAAAACCATGCCCACCCACTCAGTTATGTCTCCAAATCATGTCCACCCACTCAGTTATGTCCCAAACCATGCCACCCTCCCAGTTATGCCTCCAAATCATGTCCCCCACTCAGTTATGGCCTCCAAATCATGTCACCCTACCCAGTAGTCTCAAATCATGTCCACCCATCAGTTATGTCTCCAAATCATGTCCACCCAAGTATGTCTCCAAACCATGCCCACCCTCCCAGTTATGCCTCCAAACCATGCCCACCCTCCCAGTTATGCCTCCAAACCATGCCCACCCTCCCAGTTATGCCTCCAAATCATGTCCACCCACTCAGTTATGCCTCCAAATCATGTCCACCCACTCAGTTATGTCTCCAAATCATGTCCACCCACCCACCGTCTCCAAATCATGTCCACCCACTCAGTTATGTCTCCAAAGGATGCCCACCTGGCATCCACCCTGTTAGACCATTCAGACTCGCCTATAAGACGACCCCCCTACTTTGGTCCTAAAATCTATGGGTTTTGCCATTCCCAATAATTATAAAAAGGGTTCATAAAATGGACTCCAGACCAAGTATAAACTGCATGTGTGGCCATTGAAACTTGAAGAAATGTTCATTAAAACTTTAACGAGCAATTTAAGCTGTGAACAGACAAAGAACAACAGCTTACATTACTTATACCGGATTACACCAACTTGCTAAATGCTCCATGTAGGAGAGCAATTTATATAAGATTGTATTTATCTTGTTTTCCAATCCTTTATATCTTCCTGCAACCTGTTTGTTTACAATGTCCATGCATAAAAAGAAGAACAATAAATAAAGTTTAAACTAAATATCCAGTGTCAAGGTGCTTTCTTTTCTAAAACATAATGATGGATACCATTTCAGGGATCATTCTAGAGGGCGATGTGGGCGAAATAGTCGCCCTAGGGACCCTGACTTCGCCTTCTGGGGGCCCCACTTCTCCCTAAAAAAAATGTTTTTTTGGTTTTTACGATTTTCAAACAAAATTTTGTCTAGTAACATACACTGGCCCATTATAAAGCACTCCTATTCAAATGTTGTATTTAATGGTTGTACTGTGCATTTTAACCCTATTTTGCAGAAGTATATTAAAGAACACCATTTAAGGAAAGGAAGCGATCACGCGCTTTCTCACTTCTCCCAAAAATTCTGACCTAGAATGAACCCTACCATTTAACACATTTACTGACGTATCAACATATTAACATTGTTCACGGTTACAGATTAATCAATGTTTTCGCGTCTTGTCAGCGAACTTCAAAACATGTTGCCCGACAATGTTTGAAAACTGTCCGACATGAAACTTCAATGCATATAAATATCTGGATTCGAAGTCGTGATAGCGTCGTGGTAGCGCGTTCGCTTCAGGTAGCGAAAGGTCCGGAGTTCAAGCCCCGCTGGAGCCGTTACGATTGTGCCCTTAGGCAAAGCATTATAAAAATTCCACTTTGCCTATTCTCTCTCCCTCGTGGCGATGGATTCCATCAGGAATGAGGTCTCGAGAGTGATTAATATAAGTCGTAAGAATCAAGCTAATATAAATGTCACCTTGACACGTAAATGCTCAGATTATTGACACATAGGAGTTTATTTTATATATTTTATTATTATGTTATATTTCGGGTTTTACGCCTGCATCAGCACCATTTCGGGCTATATCGCCGGTGGGCAGTTTACCTAACAACACCTTTCCTGGGCAGGCTCCAGTGGTTAACCAGTACTAGGGTGCACCAACCTCCGTAGGAAACTGCCAACTTTTTCATATAAATGAGACACTGCCTGAGCGGGGCTCGAACCCGTGACCATCAGTGATGATAGGTTACAGTGGTATACAAGTCAGCGACCGTAACCACTCGACCACGGAGGCGGTCCTGGACTCTTGTACAACTTTTTCATATAAATGAGAAACGGCCTGAGCCATTTGACACGTTTACATAGTTACATGATGCAGGCTTCCAGGATAAAACTACAGTCTTTATAGCATTCACCTTGTAAATAGCCTAACTACCTAAAAGTTAGCTAACTACCTAAAAGTTGGCTCAATTTGTTTATATTTAATGTTGCATAATATTCATACAAATGATATATGATCTCATCTAAAAATAAATGTGCTTGAATGAAATATAAAAAGCATGCATATATTTGATTATAAATAAAGAACATTTGAAATATGATAAGTTTCAATAAAAGGGAATCCTGCGGACAAAAAAAGGGTAAATAAGCTCAATCATCATGAAAAAAAAAAGTTAGTCGGCAATTTAAACTGTCTAATAGCTGATTTTGACCTTGGAAATCTTGGGGTTAACATTTGCTATCCGCTTATAAAATGGATCCCCAAATAAGACCAAAAGATGAAATTCTTGTCTTATAGTTGTGTATGGATGGTTCCAAGTTCACCCACCTTGTTACACCTCCCTAGGAAGTCCAACCACAGCTCTACACCCAACTACCCGTCCACATGTACACCTCAAATACACGCCCACCCATCCAAACACACCACTACTTGCATAAAACATGACTTTGTGCATACACCCCCCTCCCTCCCCCCGTTACATCAACCACCCATAAATACCGCATTCAGTAATTAGTCCGCAAAAACAAATGATTATATACAGTCAAGTTAGCTCAAAAGGCTATTAGGAAACCACTTTTTCAGTTCCTGTTTATGTTGTTACAAAAGTACCCTGTATTAAGATGTCATTGCTCCAAAGTACCCTGTATTAAGATGTCATTGCTCCAAAGTACCCTGTATTAAGATGTCATTGCTCCAAAGTACCCTGTATTAAGATGACATTGCTCCAAAGTACCCTGTATTAAGATGGCATTGCTCCAAATTATCCTATATTAAGAAGCCATTGCTGCTTAGAAACTGCTAATTGCCTGCCCATTGGTGGTCTCTTAATACAAGTTTGACTGTATATACAACATTCTTAACTCTTAACCTGCTGAATAAATTGGATGGAATGTGCAAACAACATAGATCCAGATCAGCCACAGCATAACGCTGCATCTAATCAGAATCTATTTTGTTTGCTATTCAGATAAGCGCTTTAACTCCACTATCTGAATAGCAAACAGCATAGAGCCAGATCAGTTATATTATATTTCGGGTTTTACACCTGCATCAGCACCATTTTGGGCTATATCGCCGGCAGGCAGTTTACCTAACAACACCTTTCCTAGGCTAGAGCCAGATCAGACGGAACAGAATCAAACAGCATAGAGCCTGATAATACGGCACATTCTGATCACATTCAATCTGATCTGGCTCTATGTCGTTTGCAAAAGCGACTTGAGTCGTGATTGGCAAGTTATGGGTGAAAACTACAAATTGAGATGGTAAGGACTTTCCAGGACAATCTATCAGACTGCAATGCTAATATGTATGTATGTACACGTATATATTTGTCAAGGTAGCAGCTGTAGCATTTGGCCATATGGTACAGAAGATCACCCACCACATTGGCTCGGAGACGCCCACCTGAGTCGTTGTACATTAAAACATGTAAATGGCCGATACATTGTGCTTTGTTTACGGAGCTGAAGGACGGCATTGCCAGGATGTTTCTGGCCAGGTCAAGACAACGTCTATTGCTCCCCGAAATTAGAACTCTACATGCAACATTAAGAATACTACTATAAAATAATAGACCATACATGTATACACGTTTTCATTATATTCAGTTGAGAACGTTCCTCAAAAGGTGTTTCTTGCCATTACAAATGCCTACTCAGCGATGCCTAGGTAAACAATATTATCCTCTGCTGTATTTTAACAAAATTCCTGCACTTTTCCTGCGCTGTCGGTCAGAGATTCGTACTTTAATGCCTCTGGCTCTGTACTTCAGTCCTGCTATACATGGCTTTGACTGGCTCTGTACTTCAGTCCCGCTATACCTGGCTTTGACTTGCTCTATACTTCAGTCCCGCTATACCTGGCTTTGACTTGCTCTATACTTCAGTCCCGCTATACCTGGCTTTGACTTGCTCTATACTTCAGTCCCACTATACCTGGCTTTGACTTGCTCTATACTTCAGTCCCACTATACCTGGCTTTGACTTGCTCTATACTTCAGTCCCGCTATACCTGGCTTTGACTTGCTCTGTACTTCAGTCCCGCTATACCTGGCTTTGACTTGCTCTATACTTCAGTCCCACTATACCTGGCTTTGACTGGCTCTGTACTTCAGTCCAGATATACCTGGCTTTGTCCGGCTCGGTACATTAGTCCATTATACCTGGCCTGGTATGGCTCGGTACTATCGCGGCATTATACCCGACAGTGTCTGGCTCAATACTTTAGCCTACTTCTTGCAGTGTCAGGCCATGTGGGGGCCAGGCGTATAAATGACCGGTACATTAGCAAACAAATGAATTCGTTTGATTCCACGTTTGATGATATATGACATGGATTTCGAAGACAGAATATTTTTGTAAGCTAGTAACTGCTGATAATAACAATAACGCCTTTAAATGTTATTCTGTCGACTTCTTCAAAATACCAGCAAATTAACGCTGGCTACATGTATAAGGGGCCACCTGGAATCGGGGTCATTTAATGGCACAGGAGATTCTGATTGATATGTTGACTGAGAACGACCGACGGTGGGACACCGGAAACTCCACCTATACTAATAACTCGCCATGAGGTTATGTTCAGATGAGCTAAACAACGAATCCAGTCGTCCCGAATTCTGTAGGACCACCTGAGAAGGCAAACAAAAAACCTTCGGAAGTCAAGACAAAATAAACTGCGACTCTTTAATGTATATTAATCATTGTACCGACAAGTGTCTGGACAATTTCTGGCAACATTTTTTGCAAGACTGCATAATTATAATATGGTTTATAGCTGTAGTCCAAAGTAAATAGTACTAAATACGGATAATGTGTAATAGTGGCAGTATCAGATTGCATCCGTGTGTCCTGCAAAATCCTTCAAATTATACAAACTCAACGCACTATAATATTTAGCAATAACTGGTATTTTAGTAAATAAACAAGCTGCACATAAAACGCAAGTAAACGCAACAAAAACTAATCTTCAAATTGTGCCAAAGTGAAAAAAGACGACTAGATGTCAGCAATTACGACATGCCTAGATGTCATAAATTACGAGATGCCTAGGTGTCATAAATTACAAGACGCCTAGGTGTCATAAATTACGAGATGCCTAGGTGTCATAAATTATGAGATGCCTGTGTCATAAATTACGAGATGCCTAGGTGTCATAAATTATGAGATGCCTAGGTGTCATAAATTATGAGATGCCTAGGTGTCATAAATTACGAGACGCCTAGGTGTCATAAATTACGAGATGCCTAAGTGTCATAAATTACGAGACGCCTAGGTGTCATAAATTAGTCAGTGTCAGCTTCTTTATTTACAACAGACTGCAAACAATATAGAACAATGCTCTCTGCATCTCTGGCAGTTCCAGAACCAGGACTAGAAACAGGACATCTACAAGGACAATTAAACATGATAATCCAGGGATGGCAGGTTCGATCCTCCGTCTGACCCTAATAAAATTAACAGTCTTTCAGATGGGACTTTAAACCGAGGTCTTGTGTCGGTGCTGTACACCGTGCACGTAAAACAACCAGAAGAGATTCTGGAATGGATCTCTGTCTGTGTATCATTGCACTATCCTCCAAAAATCTAAAATGACTAATCTCTTCAGGAGGCGTCGCTCATATGGGCAACCGGTAGCGACGATAAATAAACGTAAAACACACACACACACAATGAAACATTCTACAACTGTGAGCCTAGCTTAAATTGTCTGCAACAAATAAATCTCTCTGATAAGTTTTCCTGTTACACGGCGGTTGCACTACACCCAAGAGGAGCGAGTAGGTAGGTATAGCCCCCCATATGCTATGCGATACAACAAATTATACCTAAAATACTACACTCGGTCGGGAACTGGAACCAAACATGCTTATTATTTTGTTTGGCCTTAAGGAAGTAAAAAGTGTAAACGTTATTTGTGAAACAAGCTTAACAACTTATATTAATCACTCTCGTCATTGCGGATGACAGCGTACGTGCATGTGTGATTGTGTGGTCATTGATGCGGGAGGAAACTTATAGAGTACCCGGAGAAAACCCACCTGTACCACACATACTTCCCGGACCGAGGATCGAACCTGGGTTGAAATGGTGAAAAGCGGCCGCGCTAACGACAGCCCTAGAAGTAGTTCCTGCTAGTAAGTAATACCAATGTAAATCAGTACTCTGATAATGGACAACATACATGAGATGGACAATAATATCCAACAAGACGAACTTACCTGTACTGCGTGCGTTGCATCCTCTGCGATGATTTCATGGTCGCGCTCCGCTCTCTATTCATGTTCAAATCTAACTAAAACCACAGGTCCTGGGTTGGAGGTCATTGAGGTTTGCTTCATCAATCTCAAACTCAATTGCAAGCAAGCTTTACGATTGGTTGACTCAACCAGACGATATTGCTTGAGCACGTGTTTTGAGGAAAATGTTTATAACCCCGAATAAGGAAACATAATCCAGGTAGCGTGCGTATATGGACAGTTGGATATTTTTGCTAACGTCTCATCACTTGATACAAGTTTACGGCTTAAAAGCAATAATTTACATGTATCGTCATCACTCTGTCTCTTGTTCGCGGGATGGCCTCATTTCCTAGACATTTCCATTGGTGTTTACTGGTCACACGTTGATGGATGGACGAATGGGTAGATCGATGGTCCCGGGTAATTTGTTGTTGTTGTTGTTTTGGGAACACCCATATTCTGTAATGGGCTCATTCAACTATCTCACTTCACAGAATGCTCTACAGCCAGTAAGTTAACAACAGCCAGTTAACTTTTAGTAAGTTAACTACAGCCAGTAAGTTAAATACAGCCAGCCGGCTACATCCGACAAATGTGTCCAGGTATCTTATCTATTACATTTACATAACACAATAAGACAAAATGGTGGGTATAGCATTGTGTATTATATCACAATAAGACATAATGGTGGGTATAGCATTGTGTATTATATATTTGCAGCCTGTTAACCACTTGTCAACCTCTTACAACAGTGAAAAGTCTTGCACAACAACATCATCCACAGCGTGTACAGCACAACAGAGCATTCTACAACATTGTTCTCTCATTTGACAAAGGGGTCCTGGCATTATTAATAAGAAGTATCAGCATTGCTCCCGATAAGCGGCGTAATTCACTCTCAAAATTATACGAACACGCGAACAATTGAATTCTGATGCATACAGTTTTATATCAGAGATCTATCTATCCTCATGTAATGTCAGTTAAAAGTATTATCCTCATGTAATGTCAGTTAAAAGTATTATCCTCATGTAATGTCAGTTAAAAGTATTATCCTCATGTAATGTCAGTTAAAAGTATGAGTAGTTAACCCATTCAACACCAAGTAACTGACATGGACTGGTGCATGATATTAACCCATTCAACACCAAGTAACTGACATGGACTGGTGCATGATATTAACCCATTCAACACCAAGTAACTGACATGGACTGGTGCATGATATTAACCCATTCAACACCAAGTAACTGACATGGACTGGTGCATGATATTAACCCATTCAACACCAAGTAACTGACATGGACTGGTGCATGATATTAACCCATTCAACACCAAGTAACTGACATGGACTGGTGCATGATATTAACCCATTCAACACCAAGTAACTGACATGGACTGGTGCATGATATTTAACCCATTCAACACCAAGTAACTGACATGGACTGGTGCATGATATTTAACCCATTCAACACCAAGTAACTGACATGGACTGGTGCATGATATTAACCCATTCAACACCAAGTAACTGACATGGACTGGTGCATGATATTAACCCATTCAACACCAAGTAACTGACATGGACTGGTGCATGATATTAACCCATTCAACACCAAGTAACTGACATGGACTGGTGCATGATATTAACCCATTCAACACCAAGTAACTGACATGGACTGGTGCATGATATTAACCCATTCAACACCAAGTAACTGACATGGACTGGTGCATGATATTAACCCATTCAACACCAAGTAACTGACATGGACTGGTGCATGATATTAACCCATTCAACACCAAGTAACTGACATGGACTGGTGCATGATATTAACCCATTCAACACCAAGTAACTGACATGGACTGGTGCATGATATTTAACCCATTCAACACCAAGTAACTGACATGGACTGGTGCATGATATTTAACCCATTCAACACCAAGTAACTGACATGGACTGGTGCATGATATTTAACCCATTCAACACTAAGTAACTGACATGGACTGGTGCATGATATTTAACCCATTCAACACCAAGTAACTGACATGGACTGGTGCATGATATTTAACCCATTCAACACCAAGTAACTGACATGGACTGGTGCATGATATTAACCCATTCAACACCAAGTAACTGACATGGACTGGTGCATGATATTAACCCTTTCAACACTAAGTAACTGACATGGACTGGTGCATGATATTAACCCTTTCAACACCAAGTAACTGACATGGACTGGTGCATGATATTAACCCTTTCAACACCAAGTAACTGACATGGACTGGTGCATGATATTTTCAGACCAATAAATTAATAACAAAATTACATTTGGACCAGTTCATTTATCGAAATAGGTAATTTTTGTCTAAAAATAGTAATATTACTGACGAGCCGTCTCATCAGGATCTACACTTTTTTGTAAGCCAATTTAGAGGTCTGTGGTGTTGAAAGGGTTAAAAGCATAAATATAAGAAAGTCATTCAAATAAGTTCAAACTGTTTGAATTGACATTGAGGTTCAAAACGAGTGCATAATTTGTTAATGAGGTTCAAAACGGGTGCATAATTTGTTAATGAGGTTCAAAACGGGTGCATAATTTGTTAATGAGGTTCAAAACTGGTGCACAATTTGTTAATGAGGTTCAAAACAGGTGCATCATTTGTTAATGAGGTTCAAAACTGGTGCATAATTTGTTAATGAGGTTCAAAACAGGTGCATAATTTGTTAATGAGGGTCAAAACTGGTGCATAATTTGTTTAATGAGGTTCAAAACTGGTGCATAATTTGCTATTGAGGGTCAAAACTGGTGAATAGTTTGCTCTTGAGAGTCAAAACTGGTGCATAATTTGTTAATGAGGTTCAAAACTGGTGCATAATTTGTTTAATGAGGTTCAAAACTGGTGCATAATTTGTTAATGAGGTACAAAACTGGTGCATAATTTGCAATCGTCGTATTCCTGTTCAGATCTTGCAGACAACAAATAAGAACATTTGACCTTCATATCTGTGACCTTGCTGATAGTGACCTGCGTGAGAGGCGCGTTTTAAGTTTATTTATTGTAGCTACCGGTTGCCCCATATGAGCGACGCTTCATGAAGAGATTAGTCATGTTAAATTTTGTAGGATAGCACTGTGCAATGATAGACAGAACAATTTGAGTCTCCTCTGGTTCTTTTACGTGCACAGTGTAAAGCACCGACACAAGACTTTGGTTAAAGGTCTGAATATCAGGGTCAGTCGTGGGATCGAACCTGCGATCCCTGGATTCACAGACCAATGTGTTAACCATCAGCCTACTGACCAATCTATACATGTATATTTAAAACATATCATTACGATTGTGCCCTTAGGTAAGAAGGCATTTAAATTCCACGTTGCCTCTTCTCTCTCCCTCTCCCTTGTGGCGATGGATTCCATCAGGAATGAGGTCTCGAGAGTGAATAATACAAGTTGTTAAGAACTTGTTTCGCAATCAAGCTAAAATAAATTTGTATAAACTAAACTAAAACATATCAGTTCTAACGCATTATTTTGCTAGCAGACAAAAATGCTTAACAATACCACGATGTCATTGCTATAAAGCAGAGAGCACAATTTATGCATTATGATATATACAGTCGAGACTTTTCACACACAACAAAAGATTGACAAGTGGTCGTAATATAAAGAATACGCAAGTGTTACTTACTGTAGCCTGAGGATGCCAAATCGCCTATGTTCCCTGTAGCACCGGTGGGGTCAAAGTTCATCCCCATGGAAATATTAGGGTCCCAGTTATCTTGAGACACAATAGGTCTACCGGGCTCAACGCCCGTAATTTCTAACTCCATTTCATTTTCAGTTATTGCCTCTAATTTAACACTAACATCTGGGTCTACCTCGTCACCCTCAATACTCTGCTGTTCGCTAGGTCCAGAGATCAAATTGGACAAGTCTGAGTCTAATCCAAGTCCTTCTGACGTTGGTTCATTCGGAATGGTAGATGTAGTAGAGGAGTCTGACCCGCCGTCTTCATCTTTCTCGCCAGATTCAGGCTTAACACTAGACGGAGGGTTAGATTGCTGACTAGACAGTATATCTTGGTCCGCAGAATCACTTACAACACTCTGATTGGATGCTTCATTTTCTGGTTCAAGTTTGATTATTTGTCCATTGTCTGTATTCGACGACGCAGATAATCCCGCTGCGTTCGGAATCGACTCTATACTTGGTTTTCTGGGTGGCCGAGTCATTGGATAGGGTTCGTGTCTAGCACCTGGGGATCTCATGCGATAACCCCGAGGTGCCCGTGTCATTGCTACAGGATGTATCATCCCAGGGCGATGAGGGGATGGAAACCTCATGGATCGCGATGGATATGCGCCACGAGGACCATATCGCATGGGACTCGCCTGCATGCTCTGTTGCAACGCTTCAACTTCCTGTCTCTCCTTCTCTTCCTCTTTCTTTTTGTGGTGTTCTGAAGAAATATATATGAATATTTCTTATTATTATATTTCGGGTTTTACGCCTGCATCAGCACCATTTTGGGCTATATCGCCGGCGGGCAGTTTACCTAACAACACCTTTCCTGGGCAGGCTACAGCGGTTAACCAGTACTTGGGTGCACCAACTTTTTCATATAAATGAAACACGGTCTGAGCGGGGCTCATACCCGTGACCATCAGTGATGATAGGTTACAGTGGTATACAAGTCAGCGCCCTTAACCACTCGACCACGGAGGCGGACTTATATGAATGTAAATGTACTGTAGCAAAATCTCTCAAACAATGAACTATCCCATGACTCAAGCTCTCAAACAATATATAATTCAATGAACTGTCCCATGACACAAGCTCTGAAACAATATATAAATAAATGAACTGTCCCATGACACAAGCTCTCACACAATATATGATTCAATGAACTGTCCCATGACACAAGCTCTCACACAATATATGATTCAATGAACTGTCCCATGACACAAGCTCTGAAACAATATATAAATAAATGAACTGTCCCATGACACAAGCTCTGAAACAATATATAAATAAATGAACTGTCCCATGACACAAGCTCTCAAACAATATATAATGCAATGAACTGTCCCATGACACAAGCTCTCAAACAATATATGATTCAATGAACTGTCCCATGACACAAGCTCTCAAACAATATATAATGCAATGAACTGTCCGTCCCATGACACAAGCTCTAAAACAATATATAATGCAATGAACTGTCCCATGACACAAGCTCTCACACAATATACGATTCAATGAACTGTCCCATGACACAAGCTCTCAAACAATATATAATTCAATGAGCTGTCCCATGACACAAGCTCTCAAACAATATATAATTCAATGAGCTGTCCCATGACACAAGCTCTCAAACAATATATAATTCAATGAACTGTCCCATGACACAGGCTCTCAAACAATATATAATTCAATGAGCTGTCCCATGACACAAGCTCTCAAACAATATATAATTCAATGAACTATCCCATGACACAAGCTCTCAAACAATATATAATTCAATGAACTGTCCCATGACACAAGCTCTCAAACAATATATGATGCAATGAACTGTCCCATGACACAAGCTCTCAAACAATATATGATTCAATGAACTGTCACATGACACAAGCTCTCAAACAATATATAATTCAATGAACTGTCCCATGACACAAGCTCTCAAACAATATATAATTCAATGAACTGTCCCATGACACAAGCTCTCAAACAATATATAATGCAATGAACTATCACATGACACAAGCTCTCAAACAATATATAATTCAATGAACTGTTCCATGACACACTATATATCAATACATGCACATTATTTTAGACGGATCTGTAGTCCAGTGGTAACACGCTGGACTGGTAATCCAGGGATCGCAGGTTCGATCCCCCGTCTGACCCTAATAATATTAACAGTTTTTCAGATGGGACGTTAAACCGAGGTCTCGTGTCGGTGCTTTACACTGTGCACGTAAAAGAACCAGAGGAGATTCTGGAATGGGTCTCTGTATCATTGCACTATCCTCCAAAATCTAAAATGACTAATCACTTCAGGAGGCGTCGCTCATATGGGCAACCGGTAGCGACGATAAATAAACGTAAAACACATTTTATGCTTTCCAACGAAGCATAGAAATTTATCAGTAGAATAAAAAATGTGTTATTCCACTGGTTGAAAGCAGTCGGCCAGGCCAGGTATGCAGTGTCATTGAGCAATGCAACTTACACACATTGCTTCGTACTGGTTAACCGCTAAGGTCGGCTAAACCTACCCAGGAAAACATGTCTCACAACTGGCACAAGCGCGAACTACTTGCTACATTGAATATATACGACGTAGTCTATAAACTTGTTATTATGTTATAGTTTGGGTTTTAAGCCTGCATCAGCACCAATTTGGGCTATATCGCCGGCGGGCAGTTTACCTTACACAGACATGATTGTGGGGTGAAACCAAAAAAGCTGAAAATAACGAGTCGCAAAGCGGCGAGCAGGGTGGGTGCGGGAGGGGTTACCCCTCCTTTAAGGAGGGTTTGGGGGATCACCCCCAAGAAATTTTTAAAATGACTACTTCAAATCCTGCATTCTGGTGCATTTTAAAGGTCTATATTTGAAAAGTTTATATGAAGAAGTTTAGTAAGTAAATGTTGTCTTTTAATATATGAAATGCATAACTTTCTATTGAACAGGTCCATGCTGCATGCCTAAATGCTGAAAACCGTACCAGACAGACTATAATTGGTACGCCGCACCTTCACATTATCTCGGTGCAGCTTTTTGAACACATGTTGTTCCAGGCTTTTCCAACCTCGGCCTGCGTAATTCAGGTCTTTTCGGCACAATTCGCAAGTAGCTAGCCCCCTTACATTTAGCTTCCTGATATAGGTACCGAGGTATTCGTCATCAACCTTCTTTTCTAACCATTCCCATCGCCATGAATTTCTCAAACCATTCTCGATTTTTGAAAGATCTACACTTCTATCTACAACACTTAGAGGACGACATCTTGCAATGGATATTATCCGAGGATATCCGATTATCCGCTTTTAAACGAAATGGTTATTAACGAAAATAAACAACGGAAATGTTCCGAAAAGAGCGGAACGTAAACGAAAATAGGAAAAAGAAAAAAATATCGGAACGAGATCGACTAAAAAGCGGATTTCCGCTAAAAAACGGAGGAAAATCATGTCTGCTTACAACAACACCTTTCCTGGGCAGGCTCCAACAGTTAACCAGTACTTGGGTGCACCAACCTCCGTAAGAAACTGCCAACTTTTTCATATAAATGAGACATGGCCTGAGCGGGGCTCAAACCCGTGACCATCAGTGATGATAGGTTACAGTGGTATACAAGTCAGCGACCGTAACCACTCGACCACGGAGGCGGACGACGACGTAATCTATAAACTTGTAAAAATGTGAATGCTTATAACTTTCAAAGGAAGAGTTGGAAAGAACAGTATTACAATAAATGTAATTCAGTGGCCACCCATTTCTAAATCGGTATATGCAAATTGTACATTGTACAAGACTTAGTATTTACATATATTATATGCCGTCTATTGCTGCAACCGTACATAAAATAATATACATGTATTATTTACTTTTCACAGCCATCATAGGATGGGGTAAAGCTTAATTTTTTTTTAATTTATCCAAATTTATTTTAGCTCGATTGCGAAACAAGTTCTTTTAACTTATATTAATCACTCTCGAGACCTCATTCCTGATGGAATCCATCGCCATGAGGGAGAGAGCAGAGGCAATGTAGAATTTAAATGCCTTGCCCAAGGGCACAATCATAACGGCACCAGCAGGGCTCGAACTCCTGACTGTTCGCACCTGAAACGAACGTGCATCCACTGCGCTATCAGGACTTCCACAAAAAGTTTATAAACAGTCACCATGTCCACATACGGAATGCACCAGCAAAATGAAACTGTGTTGTTTTAGACCCCAAGCGTCTGTTGGCATAAATAATTAAATATTATTAATATATGTTAAAGATGTCAAATATGAAATTATTCCAATTAAGTAACCAAACATCAATTTATTAAATTAATAATTCTGTTGTGAATTCCTATTACTGTGTAATCTGTCGCGCATAAGTTAATCTAGGTCATAGTCATTGGAAATACTCACTTGTTTCGCAAACAAGCTAAATAATAAATTGTATAAACTTTTTTTATAAACTTTTTATGTTTGTGAAAGTTGAATAAACTGAATAACGGTATGTTTCATTTTCCTGGGTTTAGCCTAATTATTACAATCAGGGATCATTTTAGAGGGCGATGTGGGCGAAATTGTCGCCCTAGGGACCCTGACTTCGCCTTCTGGGGGGGGCCCCACTTCTCCCTAAAAAAATGTTGTTTTTTTTATTTTCAAACAAAATTTGGTCTAGTAAGAAGCCAAGGAATTGAGATTTTGAATTGGTCAAAAATCAAAAATATGATCCCAAAAATCAAATGACCATTTCCGAATACTCGATCGGAACCATGTCCGAGTACTCGAGTATCAAAATTGCTACTCGTTGTCATCCGTAAAACAAAATACTTACTTTTAAGACAGAAGCCAAGGAATTGAGATTTAATATCTTCATGGTCCTCCAAGAAGCCTTTCCCAGACTCGGATCCCAGGTGACTAAGTGTACCATCCGCTACACTGGCAGTGAGGATAACAGACTCCTCGTCTGTACTAGATGCCAACTGTTCAACCTAACAAGGAAAGCATATGGTTATTAGAGCTCTACACTGGCTTGGTGGATAACCGACTCCTCGTCTGTACCAGATGCCAACTGTTCAACCCATAGTATTAGGCAGAAATATCCAAATGGGAGTCTAAAAAAATAAGTCCAGCCCCAGAGCGGGACCCGAATGATGACGGAAATTGCAGCACAGACTCGATGTGAGAACGGCGAACTGACGTGATCGAAATGCGGAAGAAACTGGGAAAGCCTCTCCAAAAAGGAAGTGCGAACAATATTAGCCTATTATAGGGTCCAGTTCTTGTCATTGTTTTACAGCTGCATATATATGTTAACAAACCTAGTGAGGTCTCGGAGAAAAAAAACAAAAACAAACTGTTATCAGCCATTTTTTTAACTGGCCGTCGGTAACCGTCGCCAATATAATTGACCGTCTTATTAGGTGATAGGCCGTCGAAAAGACGGCCCGACGGCTCTCTGCCTAATACTGTGGTTCAACCTAACAAGGAAAGCATATGGTTATGCTCTACATTGGCTGTGAGGATCACAGACTCCCTGCCTGTACTACATGTAGATGCCAACTGTTCAACTGTTTTGGGCTATATCGCGGGCGGGCAGTTTACCTAATATCACCTTTCCTGGGCAGGCTCCAGCAGTTAAACAGTACTTGGGTGCACCAACCTCCGTAAGAAACTGACAACTTTTTCATATAAATGAGACAGACACGGCCCGAGCGGTATGCAAGTCAGCGACCATAACCACTCGACCACGGAGGCGGACACATTGAAACTTGATCTTTGGGACATATATACAATATAAATATAAAATAGATATTCACCAATTGCTGAATCTGGCTCTTGAGAACTGACTTCAGTATGACCTTGTAGCCAGGTATCTCCTTAATGATGTCATAATCGGGTGTCCCCATCACAACTGAAAGTCCACTCCACGCAAGTATATCCGCAGCAAATTACTTTCTCCAACACCACCGAGTATTGTTAATAAGTTTCTCTCTATTCGCAACTGTGTTCCGATTAAAGGTTTCCAAAACCCACTCCACACACGAGTATGTCAGGCAACAACGCTACTGTTAAAAAGGTCACATCTATATTTTGCACTGTATTTTTGATCAAACGCTTCCTATTTTTTTTAATTGTTTCAACATGCAGATTTCTGTAGCGAGTAGTAACTGGTGGCCACATGCATCCTTTCAATGTGTTGGCAAGATGTCGCTTGTCTGTTTGCTACCTGAACTGCCACGCAGAGGAGCCTGGTTCTAAAATAGAAACATAACAGTATGCACCTCCAATAAACGAGTCATTTCATTACCTCCAGAGAGATTTTCCTGTATATTTGACCTCTATTTGACAGGTCACCTCATTTTCCACTAGAAACGGTCATTTTCCTTTCCCACTAGAAACGGTCATGAAACGGTCATTTTCCTTTTCCACTACAGGGCGTTCATTTGACCCGAGCTCCCGGGTTTTGACGCATGAAAATAGGTAAAGGCGCTTGTTTGACTCTTGGTGAAAATGCGTGGTGCGTCAACTTTGACCCGGGGCGATGAGCGGTCAAGCGTCATCGAACATTAATTTTTATCAACAGGGTAATTATCCTAATCTGCCTGTCAAATGCGATCGGAGAGGGTGGAGTCCATCTAAAAATAAACGCCGTAACTCCGGCTTCGGCCAATGAACGAAGATGTCTGTAAAATTTGCCAACAACCATAAGCCTAGATATATTCTCGTAAAATTGGAGCCAAATTTACATGAAAATACGACTTTTCTGCTGATTTAATGAATTTTATTAAAAGGTCATGCTTTTATCTTATTGTCGATACTAAAATCATGTTCCGGAACAAACAATAAGCTACCCGAATTTTGTTTTGAAATCGGTGACTCTAGCCGTAAATCTAAGCGCGTCCATTTTGAATATACTGATGCCGCATATTATACGACGCCAGTGAATGATAAAACTTCTTTGTAGCCAATACACAATTTAATTTACGAGTTTATATGATTTATTGCAATTCGTAACTAAATATATTTTATGAAAATCACTTCTTTTCATAGTAATTCCGAGTATTCACGTCGTTATTTTACATTATGAACATTTTCAGATTCGTCCCAGTTTGGGAACAGCTGATCAATAACTCAGAATTTTAGTTGATTTCGCAAATGATAATAATTATACATATAACATAAACATATGCATAAAAATGTGCTAAAATTCAAAAATGCATAGATATTTAAATGAATATGTCCCCTTTATATAAGAAATTCATGTTTTACAATGACATGGAACCGTACTCGATCCGTTTCGTACTCGATCCGTTTCGTACCAATTTCATGAAATATATATATATGCAGATCAGCTATTTTGTATAATCGACATTTCTATTGGTTTGTCAAGGCTAATCTGGATGCAGCCCCCCAGAAGGCTCATGTTGAAACTAACTACTCTTGATCATTTGGTGACCTTTGCAACTGGGATACAATGTAGAACTATGCAAGTTGTATGTCTGTATGACTACATTTATGTCAAACCACTTGCGGGGACCTAGAAATGCTTTCCTGGGCAGAATTAGTCGACCTGAGTGGTTAACCAGTACTAAGGATTTTGTGTGAGGTATCAAATCCGGACTCTTCTATTCCATATCCTATGCTCTACATGTACCACAAAGTAACTTAAATACTTGTAAGGTTGAACCGTTCTAAATCCAGATGCAAAGCTCAGCAAACTAGTCAATGTTTTCTCTAATTATGATAACAAAATTACTGGTTGCACCTAAGACACACCTTGGTCCAGAGGTTATTATATGTCGGGAAAATGTTATATGTACGGAAAGTACCAACATGCATGCATATTGACTCTTGAAAAATCCAGTTTGACTCTTGAAAAATCCAGCTTGACTCTTGAGATTTTGACCTCAAGGGTCATTGACTCTTGACTTCCAAAGTCTAGTGAACGCCCTGCACTAGAAACGGTCATTTTCCACTAGAAACGGTCATTTTCCTTTTCCACTAGAAACGGGTCATTTTCCACTAGAAACGGTCATTTTCCTTTTCCACTAGAAACGGTCATTTTCCTTTTCCACTAGAAAAGGCCTTGACGCTGATTAAATAGGACAATATCAACACCGTACGTAAACTGTTGAAAACGAAAGTAGATTATGCAAATTACCATAACATTTTATTTTTCAAGAAAACACGACTCGTGATCGGCAGATTATATGTATGAATGTATCTATGTTCCTTTAATGTCAAACCCCTCTCGGGGACTTAGACATGTTTTCCTGGGCAGGCTTAGCCGACCTAAGCGATTAACCAGTACTAAGCAATGTGTATGAGGTGCCTTGCTCAATGACACTACATACGTGGCCTGACCGAGTATCGAACCCGGGACCGTTCGATTCCAAATCCGACGCTCTACCACTGGGCCACGGATGCCACACTATGCTCAATTAGTCACTTTACTTTAAACCCAAGATCTTTTGATCCAATGAAAGAAAGTATGTACAACCACAGGAACGTGAAAATTTAATCCATAAGCCACCAAAGGTCTCGTACCTCTATCATAGGACACCCCCCTCTATTAAAAAAAAGACAGGAATGCAACGTAAACAATACCCCACCCACTACTCACGACATATAAAAACCAACTAACAGCATGTGACAGCCACACTCCCGGGGCTTGTTAGTTGAAGGAAACAAAAATATACCTCGAGCAGTCTTTAATATCTACCCGCTGAACAAAAGATAATCGATTTTTTCTACACAATTTTGCAATTCTGCCACCAAGACACGTTAACGATAGCAGCCGTAATAAAGTGACCAAGCAAAGAAAGAGGGGAAAAGTTAGTGACCCGACGTGGGGCTCTAACCCACAACCTCCCGAACACTAGTCGGACAGTTCTATCAACTGAGCTAGCCAGGCTGATGTTCTACCCACGCCGAAATACATTACACTCTTCCCTCTTGTATTCTTTTGGTGCCACACTCCGATTCCTGGATCCGCACTCCTACTCCTTTGCCCGTACCATCCTATCCTCATCGCCATTAAAGTGACCAAGCAGAAAGGAAAAGTTAGTGACCCGACGTGGGACTCTAACCCACAACATGCCGTACACTAGTCAGACAGCTCTACCAACTGAGCTAGCCGGGCTGATGTTCTACCCACGCCGAAATACACTACAGTAACGAAATATACATTGGGCAGTAATATTGAGACAGTTGGCAGTAATATGGACATTAGAGTTAG
Organism: Archivesica marissinica; assembly: GCA_014843695.1. Taxonomy (NCBI): domain Eukaryota; kingdom Metazoa; phylum Mollusca; class Bivalvia; order Venerida; family Vesicomyidae; genus Archivesica; species Archivesica marissinica. The sequence goes on from CM026396.1 coordinate 36,751,005, forward strand.
GGTTAAATTTGATCTTCAATTGAAGAGTATTTTACTTTTCAACTTTAGTTTACTGCCACTTGTTTGTATGTATTATATTTAAAGCGATCCATGGATTACCAGTCCATCGTGTTACCACTGGACTACAGATCCGGCTGTATGTGTAGTCTATATACAGTACATATATATATGATATATAATGACTTTCTTTGTTTGTTTGATTTATTTTGCAAGTTGTATTCACGACTTAAGAAAATAATAATATACGGCAAGTGCAATTAACATTATATACTGGTCATTATATGTGGGATTTACGTCGAGCATAGGTTCCACCACTCTATGTATGTTCCATTAATGTCAAACCCCTTGCGGGGACGTAGACATGTTTTCCTGGGCAAGCTTCTAAAGCCGACCTAAGTGGTTAACCAGTACTAAGCAATGTGCTTGCTCAATGACACTACATACGTGGCCTGACCGAGTATCGAACCCGGGACCGATCGAATCCAAATCCGACGCTCTACCACTGTTTTGTGTGATTACTGCCTCTATCCCTAACCCACCAGACAGTTGGCACAATTGATGCTTTCAAAGCTAAACTTGCCACTCGCTATGCTTCACTCTTACGTTTGTATCCTTCACTGTACACTGGCAACAACTTCAGTCAGTTGAAGTTGGCCATTAATGGTAGAAAATAGTGTGTGCGCGAAAACCCATACCGCTAGGATAACCTCGAGATGCTACGGGAGTGATAGTCTTATTCTTAATCGCGCTGTGCAAGGGCTGACCTGAAACCCTCTACTGTATTTGCATGCACTATACAATCAAACTGGATGTTCCAATCTACGAGTGTTTTCACACAAAATGAATGTTTGAACTGTTGTTCTGTGTGAACAAATGGAATAGTGTATCATTGTATCATGTATGATCACGCATGCCCACTGATCTACGGGGACTCGGCGGTCCCATGTCAGGGATGGTGTTGACTTATAATAATTATATGCACACTTTAAATGTCATTTGCGTGCGTGTTTATTCGTGTAAATGGCATACCAATAGCTTACCAATTACAACAGAAAATGACTTGTTTCTATTTCACCGAAATAGCACAAAGATGGAGGCCATTTCTGTTGTTGCGGTTGTTGTTGTTCATGCAATTTTGCGCGCGCGTGGTATGGGGTTCCGGGGGGGAATTGGTATTGAGTATTATATATTCCCCGTATATTCTCCGTACCGTACCGTCCAAATCATATACATCTGTACGATTTTAATTTAGTGTTAAAGTACATTAAAAGACCGCCTCTCACGAGAGTGGTTCCGCCGGCGGATGAGCGAGGGTCAGAATTGCTTGTATATATGTTGCATTAATGTCAAACCCATTGCGGGGGCGTAGACATGTTCTCCTTGGCAGGCTTAACCGACCTAAGTTGTTAACCAGTACTAAGTCATGTGTGTCAGGTGCCTTGCTCAATGACACTACATACGTGGCCTGACCGAGTATCGAACCCGCGACGGTCGATTCTTGATCAGACGCTCTACCACTGGACCATGGATGCCACACGATGCCATGCTTAGACACAATGTGGATGACATACTCGATTTACTGATTGTCGCGATTTTAAAACAGACGGATATGTAGTCCAGTGGTAACACGCTGAACTGGTAATCCATGGATCGCAGGTTCGATCCCCCGTCTGACCCTAAAAAAATAACAGTCTTTCAGATGGGACGTTAAACCGAGGTCTCGTGTCGGTGATTTACACTGTGCACGTAAAAGAACCAGAGGAGATTCTGGAATGGGTCTCTGTCTGTATCATGCACTATCCTCCAAAAATCTAAAATAACTAATCTCTTCAGGAGGCGTCGCTCATATGGGCAACCGGTAGCGACGATAAATAAACGTAAAAAAAAATTGTTTAGCCCATTTTTGAAATCTTAAAATTAGGCGAACAATTTTAAAATAGTGCAACGCTTGATATTTAAACACACGTCATGCATATATACTATATATATAGAATCGTCTATATAGGTAGATATATAGATAGTGTAAGGTAATGCAATGCCTTATTCGTGAAATGTACAGCAGAGGACCTATATTGAAATATATATGTATAATATAGTTAACATACGTGATAGTCAAGACGTATGCACTGACGGCTCTTAAAATATGACTGAAATTAGTTGAATCATGTATCGTTTTAACAATGCTACACGTGTTATAGACTGTACGACTGTTTTATTGTTAACTGCATGGTATAAGCTCCATGCAGCCATGTGATACGTGCATACTGTGATCTCCAATTATCATGTGTTAGTCTGATTGAATCTTGCATTTCGTTTCGGTAAGATCCACTCAGGTTTATAGTGTTCGCTTATCACGGATATTAATACTGGTGCATCGGTATTATAGATGAATGTGTGTGGTTTATGTACATGTACATATACATGTATGAGTATATTTATATTCACATACAAATATGTGTATGTTATACTAGAACTACTGTGTATGTACCAGTGTAATATCATTGTGAAGGCATGTACTTTATTTGCATCGTAAATTGTATGCCTTTCTCTGTAACTATCATATGTATAGATATGTACTTGACGTGCATTGTACCTATGCGTTGTATAATTGTCAAGTATACTTGTAATTTGTATTAGATTGTGTTCTTTGTAAATTAGATGTTTATGTTTATATTGTATGTGGCTCTCCCTGCAGTGGAGGAAATAAAGTTATCTATCTCTATCTACCCATATATACTATATATATAGAATCGTCTATATAGGTGATGGTTGTTTATCTCATTCAATTGCATGTGTCATTATACAATATTGACAAATTTGGTATGGTGTTTTAATAAGCCATTAGCTTGTTTTGACATGTTGCATAATAGTTAGAATTAACATAGCATTATATATACATAAATATCGCCATGCCTTGTATCGATTGTAGCTTTATTTTTAATCCACTTAATTGTATTTAGTATGTACATAATTAACCAGTGGCGAAATGCCCTATCGCTCCGCCCCTAAGAGCACGTGACCCAATAATGCGAAACATCCGACAAACAAATACAATATCGGTTGAACATATTAAATTTAGAATTTGGCATGACAAACAATAGATTGCCTATACACAGCGGAAAATATAAATATTTTAAAGTCGCTAGCACGCACACTGAATTTCTAGATTTTCTCTATACTTTTCAGCTCTATTGAAATGGTCTTATTTTATGCATACGGTACGATATCATCAACCTAGATTGATATAATGGGGCATCATGTGTGTTTTACATTTATTTATCGTCGCTACCGGTTGCCCATATCAGCGGACGCCTCCTGAAGAGATTAGTTATTTTAGATTTTGGAGGATAGTGCAATGATACAGACAGAGACCCATTCCAGAATCTCCTCTGGTTCTTTTACGTGCACGGTGTAAAGCACCGACACGAGACTTCGGTTTAACGTCCCATCTGAAAGACTGTTAATTTTATTAGGGTCAGACGGGGGATCGAACCTGCGATCTCTGGATTACCAGTCCAGCGTGTTACCACTGGACTACAGATCCGTCTGTCAATGGGACATCATAAACATTATATTGCATATAAACAGTTGGAAATACAAACGGCAATACTGATTTTAATTGGGGTTTGGCGTATATTTCACAGTAATTTATTTAACGCTTTCAGTTCTTCACTAGCTAAATACTCCTGATTTAGAATGAAACTACAAGACAGTGAGTATAGTTAAACACATAACCTAAATAATTAAAAGTACATGTATTCACAATTCCTAAAGTGGAAGTCGTGATAGCTCAGTGGTAGCGCGTTCGCTTCACGTGCGAAAGGCCCAGAGTTCGAGCCCCGCTGGAGCCGTTACGATTGTGTCCTTAGGCAAGGCATTTAAATTCCACATGCCTCGTCTCTCTCTCCCTCGTGGCGATGGATAATCCACCAGGAATGAGCTCTCGAGAGTGATTAGTATAAGTTATAAGAACTTGTTTCGCAATCGAGCTAAAATAACTTTGTATAAACTAAACTAAAGGAACGTTGTTGTGCAACCATTGTTCCACTCTCTTTCTAAGCACACAACTTAACTTTTACCTATAATCCCCATCTGATACACTAATGTTAAATCGTATCTAAAATACTGCGCAGCTCTTCTGGTGACTTACTTAAAATATACCATATCGTCCGCAAATAACATAAGTATAAATGTATCATCTAAGGTTATACAAGAGTCAACATAATTTAATAGATACATTTCTAAATCTTCTAGAAAGAAGGAGACTAGAATCGGGTACATTACCTCGTATATATAAGGGGCATGATAACAATATATTTCAGACGGATATGTAGTCCAGTGGTAACACGCTGGACTGGTAATCCAGGGATCGCAGGTTCGATCCCCCGTCTGACCCTAATACAATTAACAGTCTTTCAGATGGGACGTTAAACCGAGGTCTCGTGTCGGTGCTTTACACCGTGGCACGTAAAAGAACCAGAGGAGATTCTGGAATGGGTCTCTGTCTGTATCATTGCACTATCCTCCAAAAATCTAAACTAACTAATCTCTTCAGGAGGCATCGCTCATATGGGCAACCGGTAGCTACGATAAATAAACGTAAAACACCACAATATATTTCCTATAAATTGTTGAAAATAACAATACGTTCTACTTGATTGGTAATACCATTTTATCTTGCTTCTACACCCGTCAATTCTCGAATGGTTCCATTATGGTTCCAGTATGACGCGTCTTCTTGCCAACATGTGTCTAACAATGACCATAGCCCTACCGGTTGCATAGATACAGGACCTCAAAGAATGCGATTCCTTATTATTATATGCAATGGCACATATGATGGTGTTGTTTCCGAAGCCTACTGGCAGGCTCAGGAATCGACAATAATGGGTCCATGGGTGTCATTGGACTCAGTTAGGGTGACTTGGTTAAGCTTTGGACATGGTGTTGTTTCCGAAGCCTACTGGCAGGCTCAGGAATCGACAATAATGGGTCCATGGGTGTCATTGGACTCAGTTAGGATGACTTGGTTAAGCTTTGGACATGGTGTTGTTTCCGAAGCCTACTGGCAGGCTCAGGAATCGACACCAATGGGTCCATGGGTGTCATTGGACTCAGTTAGGATGACTTGGTTAAGCTTTGGACAGCTTGCACACTCCTGCTTTGCTCAGTCTTTGTCCATATTTACCAAATGTAGGATCACACCAGCGCTCAAACATGACACGTCCTCTTTCCAACATATGTCTAACACTAACGGTTCCAAAGATACAGGACCTCGAAGAATGTTACCCCTATATACAATAGCACATAGAAGGGTGCTGTTTCTGAAGCATCCAGGCTCGCCCAAGCACCGACCACAATGGCTTTGTGGGTGTCTATCCCCCCGTCTGACCCTAATAAAATTAACAGTCTTTCAGATGGGGACTTTAAACCGAGGTCTCGTGTCGGTGCTTTTCACTGTGCACGCAAAAGAACCAAAGCTGATTCTGGAATTGGTTTCTGTCTGTATCATTGCACTATCCGCCAAAAATCTAAAATGACTAATCTCTTCAGGAGGCGTCGCTCATATGGCTAACTGGTAGCTGCGGTAAATAAACGTAAAACACACAAATCGAGCTCAACAGGTACACCGCGAAGGTATTCGCCATCAATAGCCATACACATAAAGCGGCGTCCGTGGTCCAGTGGTAGAGCGTCGGATTTGGAATCGAACGGTCTTGGGTTCGATACTCGGTCAAACCACGTATGTAGTGTCATTGAGCAAGGCACCTCAAATACATTGCTTAGTACTGGCTATGTCGGCGAAGCTTGCCCAGGAAAACATGTCTAGGTCCCCACAAGTGGTTTGACATTAATGGAACATACATACATATAAACGACAGAATTTTCAACATTTGAAAATTTGAAGGCTGTTCTCCCAACCGTGTGTCAACTGCTTTGCTACCATGTTGCTAGCCTGGGTTCCAGTCTGTCGAGTTTTCACTTTTTAACTTCTGGAAAAATAATTTCACGGAAAACCCACCGAGTTTCCCCAGGCGTTGATATTATCAGAAACTCAATATGGCCCAATTAATAATCTCGATGTTAAAATATATTTATTTGATTGACCAGGCAACATATATCGACGCCTGTTCCCAGGCTACCATGTTTCCACTGTACATAACCACACTCCGACAAAACCAAAACCAAAACCAAATCCCACTTGTGAATTAATCTTTAAAGAGAGAGAGAGAGAGAGAGAGAGAGAGAGAGAGATTTTCATCAAACTATCAACTCAGGACACTAAATAACTAACCAGTTCGGTATAAAACAATGTTGTCTTGTTATTGCCAGTCAAAAATCCATGCATAACATGTTAATTTCATCAAAAACCAATTTGTCAAATTATTGAAATACCCCTCCCATCCGTATTTTTAATGCAAAACGCACAACACAATTTCCGGGTAACATAAGACAGGTAGCCTAATAATAGATTCAGTCGAATGGTTCCCGGTGTTGTTGGCATTAAAGAGCATAGGATGAAAACCAGATTAGTTGACCAATCAGAATATTTCCTATACATAATCACGTGAATGGTTATGGTGAGTAGGTTATGGTTCTCCACGCGGAGTTATGGTCACTTCGACGGGCAACATTGAGTTAACAATACATACATATACAGTAGAGAACTCTTTATATGTAGCCGAGCCGAGCATACAGCAGCATTTGTTTAAAGCAGCATTACATCGTATGAAATAAAAGATATTTGAACAATTCAATTTTTATGTATGTGTAGCAATGCTACTACACATTCTAACATTATACTTTGTATGCTTATGTTCATTTGGTAAACAGTGTATTTTTGCGATAAAACAAACTCGAAACCGAAAGCAGGACTCTCCGAGTCGATCGGTCACGCACTTGTTTACAACCGGAACGCATCGTCTGCACTTGTTTACATTCGGAATGCATCGTCCCCATTTGTCCCACATTGTCTTTTTTAATTAAATTACTTGTATATGTTGATTCATAACTCTGTTAGCTAAGTCTTTTAGGGACATTTCTACATCCCCGCGAGGAGTTTGACATCTGAGGAAGATAGATAGATAGTATTTGATGTTCAAAATATATACGTTGTTTTCTATATCCTCTGTTGTTTCACGCATGCGCGCTGTGCGTGTTAAAATTTCATGTGTTGATAAACAAATTCGCGTATACGACGGTTTAAATTTATTGGAATTTTATCGTTTCTGAGCGACTATTTCGATTTTTGTAAACACACACACACATAAGTAATTATATTTTACCCAAAACATCCTTTATTACGATGTAATTCTGCTTTAAACTCTGTGCAATGTTGAACAGCTACTACATAGCAGCAGTCGATATCGGGAGATAGTCAGTAGTCAAACACAACTGCGTGCTAGAAACAGACTAGTGCTAGAAACAGTCAAGTGCGTGCTAGAAACAGCCGCGTGCTACACGTGTAGACTTGTGCAAGCTAAAACCCACGGTTGCTTTATGTCGGCTGGTGAGTGCGAAACCCACGGTTGCTTTATGTCGGCTGGTGAGTGCGAAACCCACGGTTGCTTTATGTCGGCTGGTGAGTGCGAAACCCACGGTTGCTTTATGTCGGCTGTTGAGTGCGAAACCCACGGTTGCTTTATGTCGGCTGGTGAGTGTGAAACAAGCGATAGTTAAAATAAATCACAGCACGCGTGCGTGCGTTCGAACAGTGAAGTCCGGGTCATTCAAATCGAATATCACCACGTACAACGGCCAGTGGTACTGCGGAGTATACCGACGCCGAGGGTCGAGGTGACTATGGTACCATTTGGCCGCGTACACCTACATACATGTCAGAGTTGCACGGGGCGTAGATCTATGCTATCGGCTGCCTATAACGACGTCCACACGTTTGAAGGAGTGCTATGAACCTTTGAAGAAACAAGCAAACGAACAATAGAGTGGGAGTTGGAATGATGTATGAATACACTGTATTTAGCTACAGTGCTGTCTAACCCGTAATTGTCGCCACGTTGTGACGTACTCTGTCACTTATTGGACAAGATGATTGGTCGAATTACTATCTGACATCAATGGTCGATGTCATAAACGCTAAACCACTGTCTTACGTAATTCCATTATGCACGAGATATAGATTAATTGGACATAAAAAGCGTACTCGTAAAGTTGTCGTTGGACATAATTGTTTCCTGCAAAGATAAATAACAAGAACAGCGATATCTGACGTTGCCGTGACAACGATATAATGTACTCTATGTTGTCTTAAATGTTCATTTCTTGGAATTCATTTCAAAATAGATGACGTCATTAGACGATGGAATTTCATAAGTACATACTTAATGGTGCTTATTGCCAGATCAGACATATATAATTAGAATGTATTTTGAGCTTTAGAATAGATCAGATCAACATTTTATTATCAGACTTATACACTACCTATCAACGGGAAATGACAATTTCAATTACTAAGCTAGACATCAGAGGACGTAAATGATAATATGTCCACCCTCCACCCTATCTAGCAGACCCTCACATATACACTCATCTCTGTCCTTGAGGCCCTCACTCCCTATCTGCGAGACCCTCCCTTAAACATGTGAAGCTAGACACCAAGGGACGTAAATGAGGTGCCCACATTCGCTTAAGTAATATTCCTTCGTATGCAATGTTTTTAAATGATGTATTTTTTGCGATATGATACTTCAGTAACGGCGTTACGGATATGGGTTCGTTATGCTCGCGCACTCTTGCCAAAACGGGAGGGAAACGGTATAGCAAAAACCCTTGACATAAAAGGGGTCACATTATCAAATGGGTGAGGGATAATGCAAAAATTCACCAGGCGGATGTGACCACTTGTGGGATGGGTTGGGACAATCCACCTGGGAGAATTTTGCACTGTGGGATTTTCCACCACCCATTTTACCTATAACAGTTAGAACACACATACCAGCGGTAATCAAGTTTATTTGTTGGGCAGACATAATGGGGTATGTTGTGCTACTTGCGTTAACATTTACGTTAAGACGAGAACAAGTAATGTCAATCAGTGATGCGACATGGTAAAAGAGGCTTGGCGCCATCCTAATAACACGGCCAATATGAATTCACAGTGGAAGTCGTGCTAGCGCAGTGGATGCGCGTTCGCTTCAGGTGCAAACGGTCTGGAGTTCGAGCACCGCTGGAACCGTTACAATTGTGCTCTTAGGCAAGGCATTTAAATTCACGTTGCCTCTTCTCTCTTCCTCATGGCGATGGATTCTTCAGGAATGAGGTCACGAGAGGGATTAATATAAGTTGCAAGAACTTGTTTTGCAATCGAGCTAAACTAAATTTGTATAAACTAACTGATGGTTATGTCGCGACCGCCTGCACGCACTAAGGGTGTGGGTCGATTGGGGGGGGGGACAAATAAAGAGGAAACAATCGATCAATATATGTTGCGCTGTAATCTCTCCCATACCACATAACACTATGTTGGTTCCTTATTATTGTAACACAGAGGAGAAACACATGCCGCCACTCCGGGATTCAAACCGGGCCTTTCGCAACAGTGCGATCCAGTCTAGACCGAGCTGGCAATGCTGACAACATATCATCTCACAGAGGAGCAAAACATGCCACCAATCCGGGACTCAAACTCGGGGCCTTCCGCTAACAGTGCGATTGCTTTCTAGACCGAGCTGGCAATGCTGACAACATATCAGCTCACATAATGGGTTAACATACAGACCGAGCTGACAATGCTGACAACATATCAGCTCACATAATGGGTTAACATACAGACCGAGCTGACAATGCTGACAACATATCAGCTCACATAATGGGTTAACATACAGACTGAGCTGACAATGCTGACAACATATCAGCTCACATAATGGGTTAACATACAGACCGAGCTGACAATGCTGACAACATATCAGCTCACATAATGGGTTAACATACAGACTGTTACATTACTCTATGTTTCAAATCTAAGTTATTTTAGAAGAATTTTCACACATTTGTGTTGTACCTGATACTCGTAGTATATGCAGCAGAATGGATATCGGGCGACTATCAGCACAACAGCCTAACATAATGAACTTCAATTATCGGTGATAATTGATACTTGGGTGCCATGCATTTGAAGTGCAACCTATGTTGTTTTTTTCTCGTTAACTACATGCTGTTTGTCTGCACGCCGTTCTGTAAACGGTGCCAATTTGTTATCGGTTCTAATAAAGGCCAGAAGCGGCACACACCATACACATACGTGTTTTGTAGCATTGCCCAAACCTCTAGGAGAAAACACTGATGTTTTTTCATAAGCTGAAATTCCTGATTCCACTAATCAGCAATCACCCGTGACCTTCTCCGCCAGAACTTTCATACGTCTACTTTCATCCAAGAATCACAAGATTATCAACTACATCTGGAATGTATCTCTAACTGCTACAAAAATAAAAACCAGTAATGTTTATGTTTGCAAACCATACTGCCTGACCGTACAGCACAAGCTTCAATTCAAGTATGTTATTTGTTTGTTAGACTATTTCGTGATAGACGCCAGATTCTTAATTTGTATACGGTTTGGTATAAAATAACCGGTACACGAACTGCGCTTTCCATTAGGCATAGCAATATAATGCTTAGTGTGGTGTAGTCGGGCTTCCCAGTGCGGTTGAGATACTATTACAATATCTCATGTCCGTGGCTAGCCTGGGAACAGGCGTCGATATATTTTGCCTTGTCAGTCAAATACATATATTTTAACACCGAGACTATTAATTGGGCCGTATTTAGTTTAATCGTATTTTATTTGCTATTTTACATATATAGTACATATAGACTTAACATTCATTATATATGATACAATGCAAAATGGGTTGGGCAACAAGTTCTAGCAATATTAGTAAACTGCCCTCCCCAAGAAGAATAAATGAATAATTAAGAAAGGAGAGGACAATCATAAGCTATACAGCTATCTGTCCAATTCCTTATATCAGTTGTTGTAAATAATCATGTATTGACAGAAAATAAATATGCTTAAACTAAATGAATAATTGGCAATCAGGCATTCTGCAAAGAAGCAAACAAATATGGTGGAATATAGGAAAGAATTACAAAAAATAAAGCCAAACTGGTAACTTAGTAAAGAGAAGGAAGATGAGTAGTAGAGATTAACCATGTTAGAGATACATGTGTTTACACCAAAGTGATGTCCTGTTCCATGTCACGCTGTCACAATGAACATTTACTATAGGGTACAGGGTATTTGGTTAAAGCAGCATTACATCGTAATAAAGGATGTTTTGTGTAAAATATAAATACTAATGTGTGTGTGTTTACAAAAATCGAAATAGTCGCTCAGAAACGATAAAATTCCAATAAATATAAACCGTCGTATACGCGAATTTGTTTATCAACACACGAAATGTAAACACGCACAGCGCGCATGCGTGAAACAACATAGGATGTAGAAAACAACGTATATATTTTGAACATGAAAGACTATCTATCTATTTTCCTCTAATGTCGAACCCCTCGCAGGGATGTAGAAATGTACCTAAAGACTTAGCTAACAGAGGAATGAATCAACATATCAAGTAATTTAATTACAAAAGACAACGTGGGGGAAATGGGGACGATGCATTCAGAATGTAAACAAGTGCGGACGATGCGTTCCGGTTGTAAACAAGTGCGTGACCGACCGACTCGGAAAGTCTTACTTTCTGTTTCGAGTTTGTTTTATCGCAAGAAAACACTGTTTACCAAATGAACATAAGCATACACAGTATAATGTTAGATTATTATTATACCATATTTATATAGCGCCTTTATCATATAAAAAGTATACGTTCAAAAGCGCTTTACATGTTCATGTAACAATTAACACATATAGAATAAAAAGTACAAAAATAGAAGTCAAGTGGTAAAAGTACAGATAAACCTTATACTTAAAATAATGATTGCAATTTACAGATAAAGTTTAAGAACAAATACAAAAGGACATAATAATAAAACAAAAAGTATTTCAACATTACAATATGAAGTAAAATAAATCTATTTTACATAGATAAACAAAAGTCATTTTAGCAGTGATAAAAAACATGTATATCCGAAATTAAATAAGTGTAGTTACAAATCCAAAATAATTAATAATATGTTATATACACACAGTCACTTTATGCACGTCCAGAGTATTGTCGAACATTAATCTCCATGTGCTTGCACAAAAAAGTGAGTTTTCAATGATCTTTTGAATAAACACAATGTCTCAGAGTCTCTTATTCCTGGTGGTAACGCATTCCATAATTTCGGCGCAGCTGTTCCGAAACTCCTGTCTCCGTATGTTACTGTTCGATTTGTTGGTGTCACGAGTCGAAGTGAGCTATTCTTTGATCTTAAGTTTCGTGTTGGTTGATATACACTCATGAGGTTAGTGATATACTTCGGTGCCTGATGATGTAGTGCTTTGTAGGTCAGAGTAAGGATCTTGTACTGGACCCTGTATTGTATTGGCAGCCAATGGAGCTCCTTCAGGATTGGAGACACGTGATCGTATCGGGACGTTTTTGTAATTAGGCGCGCTGCTGTATTCTGGACGTTCTGTAATTTGTTCAGAATTGTATTTGGTACCCCAGTCAGCAGCATATTACAATAGTCTAACCGTGATGTAACTAATGAGTTGACTAGAGTTTTTGTTGCATCAGCTGTTAGGAATTTTCTAATATGACCGATGTGCCGTATTTGGCCATAGCAGGACCTGCAGACAGAGTTGACATGCTGCTCCATGTTCAGCCTTGAGTCGAGCATTGCCCCAAGGTTTCTAACACATGAAGATGGTTCAACTGTGGAGTTTCCAACAGTTACTGACATGTTTTCTATCATTTTAGATTGTGTAGTAGCATTGCTACCCATACGTAAAAATTGAATTTGTCAAATTTCTTTTATTTCATACGACGTAATGCTGCTTTAAGATGCACGTGGGTATTGTCAGTAACATTAATTTTCTTTGTCGTTTATGATATAATTAAACTCGTCGAGTTTGTTTTATATATTTATGAACAGATGAAAAAATAAGTTCATTTTCTTCAGGTAACAGTCTATCTATTGGGCGGTATTGCGTTTCTGGTCATAATTATGTCATTTTGCCAGAAGTTAAAAAGTGAAAAATCTACAGAGTAGCACCCAGGCTAGTCCTTGGCATAAAGCCACAGTAAACAGCTCTTAAAAACTCGACATAGACCGTCTTTGTGAATTCGCTTCAATGCAAAAAAGAAAAATACTTTTTGAGAAGGGACGTTTTTCTAGTTTCTAAACATACATTTCATCCATTGCTACTAAGAAAATTGGCATTGTAAGACACCAAGAAATACCACTTTACGTTTATTTATCGTCGCTACCGGTTACCCATATGAGCGACGCCTCCTGAAGAGATTAGTCATTTTAGATTGTTGAAGGATAGTGCAATGATACAGACAGGTGCCCATTCCAGAGTCTACTCTCGTTCTTGTACGTGCACGATGTAAAGCACCGACACGAGACCTCTGTTTAAAGTCCCTTCTGAAAGATTTAAAATCATTTTCTGCGCGACCTGTGAACCTAAAAAGTTAACATCACACATTCTTTGCCTTAGCTATAGTGATTTACATACTTAGAGCTCGGTGTATATATTATACTCCGGGCTGTTTCGTGTATTTAACATAGAACAGGTAAAAGTTTAAACTACATGTATATTTATTTTACAACGATTGCAAAGCAAGTTCTAACAACTTATATTAATCACTCCCGTTTGGCGGCGCGGATGGAAGCGTATATGTGGTCATTCATGTGGGAGGAAATCGGAGTACCTGGAGAAAACCCACCTGTCAGATCTGGCGACCACAGTACCATCTCACATACTTCCCGGTCCGAGGATCGAACCCGGGTTACATTGGTGAGAAGCGAGCGAGCTAACCACTGCGCTAATCGAACAGCCTATAGAACAGATATGCGAACTGTATGGAGCGCTAGGTACATCACACACAAGCTCAAATGTTTGTATATCTCATTTGTGCTTGTCAGTTTGTTAGTTTTGTGGGTTTAAAGTCGTCATGCGCCGTCTCTTCAGTTATTACTGGAAGCGGTTAACTCCCGGTTAAAGTCGTCATACTGCGTCTCTTCGTCTATCACTGGTAGAGGTTAACTCCCGGTTAAAGTCGTCATACTGCGTCTCTTCGTCTATCACTGGTAGAGGTTAACTCCCGGTTAAAGTCGTCATAAGGCGTCTCTTCGTCTATCACTGGTAGAGGTTAACTCCCGGTTAAAGTCGTCATAAGGCGTCTCTTCAGTTATCACTGGTAGAGGTTAACTCCCGGTTAAAGTCGTCATAAGGCGTCTCTTCAGTTATCACTGGTAGAGGTTAACTCCCGGTTATAGTCGTCATACGGGGGTCTCTTCAGTTATCACTGGTAGAGGTTAACTTCCGGTTAAAGTCGTCATACGGCGTCTCTTCAGTTATCACTGGTAGAGGTTAACTCCCGGTTAAAGTCGTCATACGGCGTCTCTTCGGCTATTACTGGTAGAGGTTAACTCCCGGTTAAAGTCGTCATACGGCGTCTCTTCGGCTATCACGGGTAGAGGTTAACACCCGGTTAAAGTCGTCATACGGCGTCTCTTCGGCTATTACTGGTAGAGGTTAACTCCCGGTTAAAGTCGTCATACGGCGTCTCTTCGGCTATCACGGGTAGAGGTTAACACCCGGTGCTCTTCCAAGCCGTATTTAATGCATTGACGTACACCCGGGGAGAATCAACGACCTTCCGCAAGCTAGCTGGATATATTCCATGCTTTGAACGAATTCGACACCCACGTGGGATTCGAAGCTGCATTGGTGATGAGCAAATTATTTATAGTCAATCCATAACCACTATGCCACGGAGGTCCCGGATAGAATCCTCGACCTTCCACTATGCCACGGAGGTCCCAGGTAGAATCCTCGACCTTCCACTATGCCACGGAGGTCCCAGGTAGAATCCTCGACCTTCCACTATGCCACGGAGGTCCCAGATAGAACCACCAACCCTCCATTATGCCACGGAGGTCCCAGATAGAACCACCAACCTTCCATTATGCCACGGAGGTCCCAGGTAGAACCACCAACCCTCCATTATGCCACGGAGGTCCCGGATAGAACCACCAACCCTCCATTATGCCACGGAGGTCCCAGATGTAACCACCAACCTTCCATTATGCCAAGGAGGCCCCGGGTAGAACCACCAACCTTCCATTATGCCACGGAGGTCCCAGATAGAACCACCAACCTTCCATTATGCCACGGAGGTCCCGGATAGAACCACCAACCTTGCATTATGCCACGGAGGCCCCAGATAGAACCACCAACCTTCCATTATGCCACGGAGGTCCCAGATAGAACCACCAACCTTCCATTATGCCACGGAGGTCCCAGATAGAACCACCAACCTTCCATTATGCCACGGAGGCCCCGGATAGAACCACCAACCTTCCATTATGCCACGGAGGTCCCAGGTAGAACCACCAACCTTCCATTATGCCACGGAGGTCCCAGATAGAACCACCAACCCTCCATTATGCCACGGAGGCCCCAGATAGAACCACCAACCTTCCATTATGCCACGGAGGTCCCAGGTAGAACCACCAACCTTCCATTATGCCACGGAGGTCCCAGATAGAACCACCAACCCTCCATTATGCCACGGAGGCCCCAGATAGAACCACCAACCTTCCATTATGCCACGGAGGTCCCAGATAGAACCACCAACCTTCCATTATGCCACGGAGGTCCCAGATAGAACCACCAACCCTCCATTATGCCACGGAGGTCCCGGGTAAAACCACCAACCCTCCATTATGCCACGGAGGTCCCGGGTAAAACCACCAACCTTCCATTATGCCACGGAGGTCCCGGGTAAAACCACCAACCCTCCATTATGCCACGGAGGTCCCGGGTAAAACCACCAACCTTCCATTATGCCACGGAGGCCCCAGATAGAACCACCAACCTTCCATTATGCCACGGAGGTCCCGGGTAAAACCACCAACCTTCCATTATGCCACGGAGGCCCCAGATAGAACCACCAACCTTCCATTATGCCAAGGAGGCCACGAATTTGGAGAGTTTAATCCAGTTGAAATATTGAGTATAAGTTCTAGCAACATTAGTAAACTGCCCTCTGTGATCTGGATGCGGTGTCCGCCTGGTAACAGGGAGGTTGCGAGTTCGAGCCTTGTCACCACGATAGTTGGTGTCCTTAGGCAAAATAGGTTAAATCCACAGTGCCTCTTCTATCTTCAGATGGGCAACCGGTAGCGACGATAAATAAACGTAAAAAAACAAATAATTATTATGAAATCGGTTTTCAGTCTAATTTTAGAAAATTATTTCCATTAAAAATGATTCCAGGAATTGTCGTTAATGAGCTCTTTGCTTGAATTACGCTTTTAAAATTATTTCGAAAAGTTCTAACTGGGACTTCTAGATATCATTACACTACTAAATAGAGAGCTTGAAGTAGACAGGACGAGGTACACATTCAAACAATTCAGGAGGTCTTCAAGTATTTGAGTTCAGCATACGGTAGTGTTGGCGTTCCATAAACCTGGTTTTCTGGTGTTGTTTAGAGAATTAATCATGGAATTATCTAACAGTGTTCCTATATGCCGTAATATAATAGCCTACTGCTGTTTATACGTTATTACTTGGAATGTGTATAACTTTCATTTAAAATCGTTGGGTATATAGTGATATTGGAATTGGTGACTTTCATTTAAAATCGTTGGGTCTATAGTGATATTGAAATTGATGACTTTCAATTAAAATCGTTGGGTCTATAGTGATATTGAAATTGATGACTTTCATTTAAAATCGTTGGATCTATAGTGATATTGGAATTTATGACTTTCATTTAAAATCGTTGGATATATAGTGATATTGGAATTTAGGACTTTCATTTAAAATCGTTGGATCTATAGTGATATTGGAATTTATGACTTTCATTTAAAATCGTTGGGTCTATAGTGATATTGAAATTGATGACTTTCAATTAAAATCGTTGGGTCTATAGTGATATTGGAATTTATGACTTTCATTTAAAATCGTTGGGTATATAGTGATATTGGAATTGATGGCTTTCGTTTAAAATCGTTGGATATTTAGTGATATTGGAATTTATGACTTTCATTTAAAATCGTTGGATCTATAGTGATATTGAAATTTAGGACTTTCATTTAAAATCGTTGGATCTATTGTGATATTGGAATTTAGGACTTTCATTTAAAATCGTTGGATCTATAGTGATATTGGAATTTATGACTTTCATTTAAAATCGTTGGATCTATTGTGATATTGGAATTTATGACTTTCATTTAAAATCGTTGGATAGATAGTGATATTGGAATGTATGACTTTCATTTAAAATCGTTGGATAGATAGTGATATTGGAATTTATGACTTTCATTTAAAATCGTTGGATCTATAGTGATATTGTAATTTAGGACTTTCATTTAAAATCGTTGGATCTATAGTGATATTGGACTATAGGACTTTCATTTAAAATCGTTGGATCTATTGTGATATTGGAATTGGTTACTTTCATTTAAAATCGTTGGATCTATAGTGATATTGGAATTGGTTACTTTCATTTAAAATCGTTGGATATATAGTAATATTGGAATTGATGAGTTTCATTTAAAATCGTTGGATATATAGTTATATTGGAATTTATGACTTTCATTTAAAATCGTTGGATAGATTGTGATATTGACCTTTAGGACTTTCTGAATATTCGAATGATCTCCAAGGTTACTCATCAGTTGCCTGTTTAAGACAATATGATATTCATATGGCCTATGAACATGTGCATCTGCAGTAACTATTATCGTAGATGTATCAGTACCGAGTTTAGCGCTTAGCTATTAAGCTCTCGTGAAACTAACTGTTCGTTTGGTTTATTGTTGATATTAGGAAATACGAGAATACTATAATACTGCACTTGACGTCAACAATGTCAATTAGTTGGTCGTTGTCAAAGTTATGACATTCAGATACGAGACAATTACGAATTGTATAAAATTAAAACAAGGATGAAAACTGACACAGAAATCACACAAGGATTACGCAAGAGGTGGGGATCCTTTTTTTTTGCTGTTTATTGTTTATTATATTATTGTTGTAGATAGAGACAATGGCGTTCAGTGTAGACTATAATTCGCAGGTATGGTTTACTGACGAATACTACCTTCGTCACGTAATCTAGTTTATACAGTCAAACATGTGTTAAGCAACCAGCCAAGGGACTCACAGAAAGTGGCTGCTTAGCACAGGCGATTGCTTAATAGAGGTCAAATTTATAAGAAAGTAACATATTGGAAATCTGAAAACTGGCTGCTTAAAGCAGATTGGCTGCTTAATAGAGGTGGCCGCTAACATATGTTAGACTGTAAAGGCATAGCGAGTCACGGACTGCTTCAGCGTAGAGGTTAAATAAGGTAAACAATTTCTCAACAAGCAACACCCTGGTATTTGGCGAGGTCCTTGCTCACTGTTAGTATTCCCCCCCCCCAGATTGCGTTGCCACACGTCATTAAAGTTTTTACAATGATTGCGAAGCAAGTTCTAACAACTTATATTAATCATTCTCGTTGGCAGAGGATGCACGCGTAAATGTGGTCATTCGTGCGGGAGTAAACCGGAGTACCCGGAGAAAACTCACCTGTTCGATGTCCGATCTGGCAACCATCGCACCATCTCACATACTTTCCGGTCCGAGGATCGAACCAGGGTTGCATTGGTGAGAAGCGAGCGCGCTAACACGTCATTCCCAGCAGATCATGTCATTATGACTGACGGACTGTAATTTCGGGACATTTATTATGATTAATTAAAGTTCTAACTTTGCGATGGTTTAGAAACCAGTTCACCAGAGCGCATTCGTTGCTATGTCAGGTAGGAGGTCCGCGGAGGATGCCATATTGTTTCTTGTGTTAAAATGCATTCATCATTGGGGGCAACAGCCCTTATTGTTTCAAATATTTTAACAGTCTTTCAGCTGGGACTTTAAACCGAGGTCTCGTGACGGTGCTTTACACCGTGCACGTACAAGAACCAGAATATACTCTGGAATGGGTTTCTGTCTGTATCATTGCACAATCCTCCAACAATCTTTATCGACTAATCTCTTCAGGAGGCGTCGCCTATATGAACAACCGGTAGCGACGATAAATAAAATTAAAACACACACGCCCATTGTTAGGACAGCAGGTCGATGAATCTGTACCAACTGTTTCTGATGATAAACCACTAGATATGGTACCAATCTGTCCTCTTTGGGCATACAGACGGATCTGTAGTCCAGTGGTAACACGCTGGACTGGTAATCCAGGGATCGCAGGTTCGATCCCCCGTCTGACCCTAATAAAATTAACAGTCTTTCTGATGAGACGTTAAACCGAGGTCTCGTGTCGGTGCTTTACACCGTGCACGTAAAAGAACCAGAGGAGACTCTGGAATGGGTCCCTGTCTGTATCATGCACTATCCTCCAAAATCTAAAATAACTAATCTCTTCAGGAGGCGTCGCTCATATGGGCAACCGGTAGCGACGATAAAAATAAAACACACACACACTCTTTGGGCATTCGATCGCTTGATTAAATAAACATACATAAGTGAGATTTAAAGCAACGGCTGAACACAATGTAATCATTCATGTTTTAATATTTTATTGGTTTCTAAATATTGAATGTACACGATGACGTACAGTACAAACAAATGAAACAAACTTATATATATTAAATATACATTGTTTGTACAGTAACTGTCAGTATACATGTGTTAAAAAATATATACTTTATTATTTTATAACGATCCGAAACAAACTTGAACAACTTATATTAATCACTTTCGTTGGCGCGGATGAAAGCGTATATGCGGTTATTCATGTTGGCGGAAAACTCCTGAGTACCCGGAGAAAACCCACCTGTCCAATTTGGCAACCACCATGCCATCTCACATCGAGGATCGAACCCGGGTTGCATTGGTGAGACTGCGCTATTCATATGTTGAAGCAAATGTGTTGGGATACAAATTTTAACAACCTTAGTTACGTCTCTCATCAGGCATTATTTAAAAATCGGTCAATTACGTTCTCTTCCGTTTTCTCGTCTGCGTTCAAACTAATGTAGTATCTGTAGCCAGATTGATATCATCAAAGCGGTATCTTTATTTCAAACATTGCTAGCTAAATTGACGTTTCAATAACGTTAACAGATTCGTTATGCCAGTATTTAATTAACATGGCCTAAAATTGGAATGGTCTTATTAAGTTTTTATTTGCACGTTAATCTTAATTACAATGCATTCCTAATTTAGAATAAAAGGACAGACAAAGGAAACGTTCGATACGTAGTATACGGCACACAAATTTCATCCCGGTAGTGAAATGCGGACGGACTATTGCTTAATTAGTGAAGGAAACTGAGGTGATCGGAATGTACGTGCTGGTTTGAATTCCTAATTTAGAATAAAAGGACATACAAAGGAACCGTTCGCCGGATACGTCGATTACGGCACACACATTTCATCCGGGTTATGAAATGCGGATGGACTATTGCTTAATTAATGAAGGAAACTGCAGTGATCGGAATGTACGTGCTGGTTTGAATTCCTAATTTAGAATAAAAGGACATACAAAGGAACCGTTCGCCGGATACGTCGATTACGGCATATACTTCATCCGGTATTGAAATGCGGACGGACTATTGCATCATTAGTGAAGAAAACTGCGGTGATCGGAATGTACGTGCC
The DNA here is from genome assembly GCA_014843695.1 of Archivesica marissinica. Taxonomy (NCBI): domain Eukaryota; kingdom Metazoa; phylum Mollusca; class Bivalvia; order Venerida; family Vesicomyidae; genus Archivesica; species Archivesica marissinica. The sequence continues at coordinate 36,771,818 of CM026396.1, forward strand.
GGTTTACACGTTCTGAAATAGTACAATGCGCTCTCTTCACAGTTCGTACGCTCTACGTAGTACGTATGCCTAAGTATAAATAACTCGGACAACGCTGACTTTCATATCAGTTTGTGAACCTCACGACAAAGACACGAAACATTAAAGGTCACTATATTCTGTTTGGAATATATATACTACATAGAGCTTACTGAACACCTGGACATTACGCGTTCTTTGTTAACTTTAGTATAGAATAGTGCACTAGAACTTATAAATACAAGGAGCAAGGAGCAATATACAACGTTTTGAGAAATGGGTGATAAACTAGATCATTCAAAGGAGTTGACTAGAGTACAGTCACTATCGATACCACGGACGTCATGGTTAGTTCAAAGCATAATTATAGTTTATACAAATTTATTTTAGCTCGATTGCGAAACAAGTTCTTATAACTTATACTAATCACTCTCGAGACCTCATTCCTGATGGAATCCATCGCCACGAGGGAGAGAGAAGAGGCAACGTGGAATTTAAATGCCTTGCCTAAGGACACAATCGTAACGGCTCCAGCGGGGCTCGAACTCGATACTGTAGTTTCAAAGTGGGGTAGGAGGGTAAGAGTGGAAGTAAGAAGAATGGGATTGAGTACCTGTGTCTTAATAAGTACGATGTAGGCATGTAAAAAATTGATGTCTATCTAGGTGTAAATATAAAATGACTAATCTCGTCAGGAGGCGTCGCTCATATGGGCAACCGGTAGCGACGATAAATAAATGTAAAACACACACACTGTCTAGGTTGCTGGTATGATAAGCTGTACATGCCTACATCGTACTTATTAAGACACAGGTACTCAATCCCATTCTTCTTACTTCCACTCTTACCCTCCTACCCCACTTTGAAACTACAGTATCGAGTTCGAGCCCCGCTGTGGCCGTTACGAGTGTACCCTTAGACAAGGCATTTAAATTCCACATTGCCTCTTCTCTCTCCCTCGTGGCAATGGATTTCATCAGGAATAAGGTCTCGAGCGTGATTAATATAAGTTGTAAGAAATTGTTTCGCAATCGAGCTAAGATAAATTTGTATAAACTAATCTACAGTATCGTCCGCACTCAACCCAATCCAATACATTACGATACCTTGCATTAATGTTGAATAACAAATGTTCGCATTTATGCATGTGTCGAGGTATCATCTTCGTTCTTGCGTGTGACTTATTTCTTATTCTTTTACAAGAACTTCCAGAAAGAATTGCAAACATTCAACGAAATCTATACACATATCATAGGGATCAAAAACTGAACACCGCACCACTCAGACCATGTCTCTTTATATGAACAAGTTGGCAGTTTCTTCTTCTTCTTCTTCTTCTTCTTCTTCTTCTTCTTCTCCTTCCCGTTTAAGGACATAACTCCATGACTTCAGGTGCGAAAGGTCCGGAGTTCGAGCCCCGCTAGAGCCGTTACGAGTGTGCCCTTAGGCAAGGCATTTAAGTTCCACATTGCCTCTAAGTTGAAAGAACTTGTTTCGCAATCGAGCTAAAATAAATTTGTATAAACTAAATCCATGACTCATCTTCTTCTCTGTCATTGGCTATCAATCAGTAATTGAGCTATTATGGCCATGCGTGGGGTGTTAGAAAAGTGAGCTACCAGGCCTCCTCAGCTACTACAGACGAATATGTAGTCCAGTGGTAACACGCTGGATTGGTAATCCAGGGATCGCAGGTTCGATCCCCCGTCTGACCCTAATAAAATTAACAGTCTTTCAGATGGGACGTTAAACCGAGGTCTCGTGTCGGTGCTTTACACCGTGCACGTAAAAGAACCAGAGGAGATTCTGGAATGGGTCTCTCTCTGTATCATACACTATCCTCCAAAATCTAAAATAACTAATCTCTTCAGGAGGCGTCGCTCATATGGGCAACCAGTAGCGACGATAAATAAACGTAAAACACACACTCAAATCACTTGAGCTTGAGTTTGAAATCATCTGGTGTTTTACAGTATTTGGAGCAAATTAATAAGCATATAATTCAATATTCATACATTCATGAAGAAGAAGAAGAAGAATGGTTTAATCATATTTTATTTGCTATTTTACATATATAGTACATATAGACTTAACATTCATTATATGTGATAAAATGCAAAATGGGTTGGGCAACAAGTTCTAGCAATATTAGTAAACTGCCCTCCCCAAGAAGAATAAATGAATAATTGGCAATCAGGCATTCTGCAAAGAAGCAAACAAATATGGTGGAATATAGAAAAGAGTTAACAAAAAATAAAGCCAAACTTTAAGTCTTAAACTTTACTTTTCATGTATCAACCTATTTGATATATTTGATTACAGATGTATATGCAATGCATTGCTGTATAATCATATGGAATAAAATGCATTACATAACAATTAAATAGTTTAACCCATTCAACCCCAAGTAACTGACATGGACTGGTGCATGATATTTTTAGACCAATAAATTAATAAGAAAATTACATTTGGACCAGTTCATTTATCAAAATGGGTAATTTTATCTAAAAATAGTAATAATTATTACTGGCAAAAAAGTGCAGATCCTGATGAGACGGCTCGTTACGAGCTGGCTCATCTGGATCTACACTTTTCATAAGCCTATTTAGAGGCCTGTGGGGTTGAAAGGGTTAATAATATTGTACGATTATTAGTTGGGTATTATAAAGCAGACGACCGATTAGGAATTTTGTCGAGTGTACATAATCATGACAGAGCAAAGAAAACAGCAAGCATGGGTTGGGCAATCAATTCTAACAACATTAGTAAACTGCCCTTGCCAAGAAGTGTGGCGTCCGTGGTCCAGTGGTAGAGCGTCGGATTTGGAATCGAACGGTCCCGGGTTCGATACTCGGTCAGGCCACGTATGTAGTGTCATTGAGCAAGGCACCTCACACACATTGCTTAGTACTGGTTAAACGCTTAGGTCGGCTAAGTCTGCCCAGAAAAACATGTCTACGTCCCCGCGAGGGGTTTGACATTAAAGTAACATACAGGAACATAATGTTTGAATAATTGGCAAACAGGTTTTGATAAATAAGCAACTAAAATGTTTGAAGACGAAATAGATTTCATAAGAACGTCCGCATAATGAGTATAGATAAATGAATGAAGAAACAGTACTGGTAAAGAGAGGAAGAAAAGAAGGAGTTTCTTTCAGATACATACACCTCCATCACGAAATGGAAATAATATTTATATTGAGGGTATAGTATACACTCTATTTTGAAATTAGACACCATTATCTGGCATAGAGCGGGCCAGTGGCATAGAGATATAAATTCTATTTTAGACTTATTGATGTAGTGTTGCTTTCGCACATGCGCACAGTGAAACAGCATTTCGGACATGCGCACAGTGGAACAGCATTTCGGACATGCGTACAGTGGAACAGCATTTCGGACGTGCGTACAACAGCATTTCTGGCATGTGCACAGCGGAACAACACTGGCAGGTTGTTACCAATGGCTATGACTAATAACATGTGATAGTTATTTACACTAAATCAATATGTTGAAAATAAACAACCACAGTCTGTCACCTGTCACCATTTGATCATGCTTTTTAAAGCGACATTACATCGCAAAAAGTAAATAACATGCATATTTTCACGTATAAACGCATTGCTACTACAAATTCTTCTGAATACATAACATGGAATCAATAAACAGTGTTTTTTGGTATACAAACTTTCAAACGGGAAAGGAGGATTTCATATAACGGTCATCCACGCTCCTGAATTGATGTGTGTTTGTCGTTGGAGTCAATACTAAATTACACGTAGCTTTCGCTTACAGATAATTTAAATAAGATTATTCTGCAAATAAATACAGAAATAATAATAATAATAATCTGTTAATCCCTTTTGAGGCAATGCCTTAGTTCATATTATTTATGACTTTTCTTTTCCCTCCATTGTATTGTATTGTACAGACGGAATAGTTTATAGTGAGCAAACTCCACCATAAGGGAAAATGAACTATATTAGTTATTGGGACTACATTGGAACCGCGGATGCACTTCTGCCTATTTACGTATATACAACCTTCTAAAAATATTGTTTTGTGTTTACAGCTCCAGACTGGGACATTGGGACTAAATTGGACCGCGGATGCACTTCTGCCTATTTACGTATATACAACCTTCTAAAAATATTGTTTTGTGTTTACAGCTCCAGACTGGGACATTGGGACTAAATTGGACCGCGGATGCACTTCTGCCTATTTACGTATATACAACCTTCTAAAAATATTGTTTTTGTGTTTACAGCTCAAGACTGGGACATTGGGACTAAATTGGACCGCGGATGCACTTCTGCCTATTTACGTATATACAACCTTCTAATAAAATTGTTTTTGTGCTTACAGCTCCAGACTGGGACTACATTGGACCGCGGATGCACTTCTGCCATATTTACGTATATACAACCTTCTAGTACTATTGTTTTGTGTTTACAGCTCCAGACTGGGACGTTATTTCTCATTGATTGCGGTGGCAGCGATGCTGTGTTGTATATGGATGGGTTCGGACAAAATAGTAGCCAACAAGACGACAACGATTATATTCATTCATCTTCTGAGTTTCGCAGCACATTTTGGAGCGCAATGTTGGGTCACATTTGTAGCAGGTATATTGACATATATCAAATGGGCTAACATCTATACACAATGTCCATTAGAGTGATGGAACCTATGCTCGGCGTAAATCCTACATATCATGGCCTATACAAAAAGTTAAATGCGCTTGCCGTATATTATTATTTTCTCAAGTCGTGAACACAACTTTCATAAAATTGTTGTTGAAAATGTTAGCTTCATTACGTAACCATGCGCCTAAATACAGCTATCGCAACGGCACCTGTTTCCATGGGGATCTAGATACTTTAGGGCACCTACATGACATTTTTTATTTATGCATGGGTAAATGTTGAATATATTATTTTGACTTAGTAACATCAATAACTAACAATATTACAACTCATAAGAAACTTTTTTCTGGTTATTCGTTACATTTTTTTCCCAATCCGGATAGCCACATGAAATGCTCATAAACCGCACATTTCGGTGGAAAAACATTTCCCGACAAGTTGTCTGTTTATATTCGGCTACTGAACCAGTCAGGTGACAGTTGTATTAGGCTACCGGTACACACAACGGAATGCTATTGAACCATGCTTCACCTCTGTCAACGAAAATAGGTTAAAACTATTTAAATATTTTAAATACGGATGTAAATGGAAAAAATACGCCGAGCATAGGAATACGCCGAGCATAGGTTCCACCACTCTATATGTTACGGATGATGGGGTGGTATCCGTAATCTGGTGTTTAGGTTCCTTGACTTCAAATCACTTGCCCCTTAGCGATGTAGAACTAAGGTTCGAATCCTACCGAAGGTGTAGAATTATTTCACGTGATGAAGCTATCCAACTGGCTTGCGGATCTTCGGTGGTCCGACCCCGGTGCCCGTCTGTGTCTGAAAATAATGCACAACATGTTCTTCTTCAAACAATAATAGCTGGATAGTTGCCATATGAAGTGTGGCGTCCGTGGTCCAGTGGTAGAGCGTCGCATTTGGAATCGAACGGTCCCAGGTTCGATACTCGGTCAGGCCACGTATGTAGTGTAATTGAGCAAGGCACCTCACACACATTGCTTAGTACTGGTTAACCACTTAGGTCGGCTAAGCCTGCCCAGTAACACATATATACGTCCCCGCAAGGGGTTTGACATTAATGGAACATACAGAGAGTGGTGGAACCTATGCTCGGCGTAAATCCCACATATAATGACCAGTATAAAATGTTGCCGTATATTATTATTTTCTTAAGTCGTGAAAACAACTTTCAAAATACACTTGTCGATAGTTTTACCTTCATCACGTGACCTTGCTGCTCAATACAGCTTTCGCAACGGTGTCGGTCGGCACCTGTTTGTTTATATGGGAAACTGAAGACTTCAGGGAACCTATGCACGGCGTACTTGTTATTTTTTTTATTTATCCACCATAACTTGTTGAATACTTATTTTGATATAGTACATCATTGAGTAAACACATGTATTGGTCTTAATCAGAAATGGTATAGAAACTATGTTTCGGGTTAGGTGTAGATTTTTTAAAAATTCCGATAGCTACGGAATTGCTCATACACCGTTACAATTTCGGTGGAAATATTCTCCCAATCATTTGTTTGTTTATATTCGTCTGCTGGACAAGTCACGTGACAGTTGCCTAAGCCTACCGATACACGCAAAGGAATGTTATTGAACCATGCTTCAGCTATGTTGGCGAAATTAGCCTAGAACTATATAAATATTTTAATTACGGATGAAAATGGAAAATACGCTGAGCATAGGAATACGCCGAGCATAGGTTCCACCACTCAGTCTCTACATACTATGATCTAAATTGGCTAAGAACGCCTATAAATCAAAGATTTTGTAACATTTGTCAGGATAAAATTGGCGACGAATTCCATTATTTATTTGAATGTCCGCAATTTAACGACGAAAGATTTTTGAAGCCTATATATTACCGTAGACCAAACATGTTTAAACTGGAAAATCTAATGTGTACTAAAAATAAGCTAGAATTCATTAAATTATGTAAGTTCGTAAAATGTATTATCCAAAAGGTTAGAATGTAGCGTTCTCCTTTGCTAAGACTGTCAATTTTTATTCAATTGTTTTATTTTGATAAAATGTATATTTCTCAGTATGTCTAAATGTATTGTAGCCTCGTTTGTATGTTTTGTCAATTGTGAAAACCTCATATTTGCATGTTTATACATGTATAGAGTGAAATAAAAGAGATGTTCTGTTCTAGGCATATACCTAAACAAACAAACAAACAAACAAACAAACAAACAAACAAACAAACAAACAAACAAACAAACAAACAAACAAACAAACAAACAAACAAACAAACAAACAAACAAACAAACAAAAAAACAACACACAAACAAACAAACAAACACACACACACAAACAAACAAACACACAAACAAACAAACAAACAAACAAACAAACAAACAAACAAACAAACAATGTCATTATATATCACATATATATGTACTGTATTACACATGACTTACATATACAGACGGATCCAGGCGCGTAGCTGCCATTAGGCCAAAAGGCCCGGGCCTGCACATCATTTTGACAAAAAAAATAAATATATTTTGCTATAATAGACCTAGGCTACCTAGATATTCCTGTGTATTTGGCTTTTAATTGAGTAAAATCACAGATAATTATAGAGTGCAGAATTGTTATTGCTTTTGATGTACATGTATAGCTAAGCAGAACAGTGTATTATAATGTTTATTTGTTATAAAAACATGTCCGAATTTGTCTTTTAAATGCAGCAAAATGCGGGAAATTGCGTCCTAAAAACCAAAAAAATCCATGGGGTGCATTGCCCCCGGACCCCCTAGCAACCTCGTTCGCTACGCTCACTCAACATTCTTTACCTGGTCTGCACACAATTTGCCTCCTGGCTACGCCCCTGGGATCTGTAATCCAGTGGTAACACGCTGGACTGGTAATCCAGGGATCGCTTTAAATATAATTGTTTAAAACACTGTTCTTTATTTTCAGGGTTCGCCATGTTTTTCAGTTTACCAAGAATCATGTTTGGTCACCTACAAAGCACAATGTTCCCGCTGTATTTTACAATCACGTTGGTTCTGTCGTGTATTACGTTGCAGACGTATACGATACGCCACCCATACGCAACAATGACGTCATCGGAAACGCAACAGGTAATTTCCTTAGTTAAAAAATTTAATCTTTATTTATTTTACAACTATTGCGAAGCAAGTTCTAACAACTTATATTAATCACTCTCGTTGGCGCAGACGAAAGCGTATCTGTGGACATTCATGTGTGAGGAAACCGGAATACCCGGAGAAAACCCACCTGTCCGATTTGGCGACCACCGTACCATCTCACATATTTCCCGTTCCGAGGATCGAACCCGGGTTGCATTGGTGACGACTATGCGCTAATCAGACAGCCTAAGTTAGAATTCAGCTCTAGACAAACTGATACAACACACCGTTTTTACTATGAATAGTTAATACAACGAAACACGAGCATCGATTAAAACAACTACATGTGGCGTCCGTGGTCCAATGGTAGAGCGGCGGATTTGGAATCGAACGGTCCGGGTTCGATACTCGGTCAGGCCACGTATGTAGTGCCATTGAGCAAGGCACCTCACACACATTGCTTAATACTGGTTAACCGCTATGGTCGGCTAAGCCTGCCCAGGAAAACATGTCTAGGTCCACGCACGGGGTTTGACATTAATGGAACATACATACATACAACTACAACTAGTTTTTCTGTTTTTTCTCTCGTTTTGTTTCAATCAATTTCGTGTTCTATTTTATCATTATATTTGCAATAGCGACTATTTATTATATGCTGCATGCTGTTTATTATATAATGTTTCTGTTATTCTAGCTTATACGGTTTTTACGTCTCGCCAACATAGGTATTAGTGGCCCTCCGAGCAGTATTTGAAGCACGAAAGCCAACATGGTAGAACCACCGACCTTACGCAAGCCAGTCAGTGTTGTAATATGTTGAATATTTATAGTACAGTCAAACCTGTATTAGTGGTCACCTCTATTAAGCAGCCAACCTACATTAAGCAGCCAGTTTCCAGATTCCCAATATGTGTTTTATTATACATTTGCCTTCTATTAAGCAACCACCTGTGCTAAGCAGCCACTTTATGTGATTCCCTTGCCTGGCTGCTTAACACAGGTTTGACTGTAAACAAGTATTTTTTTATAAGTTTATTTTATAGTCGCTACCGGTTGCCCATATCAGCGACGGTCAGTAAACCGAACAGCACCTTTGTTCGGCAGGTACTTGGTGCACAAACCTCGGTAAGAAATCTCCACCGTTTTCATATAAAGAGACACGATCTGAGTTGTGCTCGAACCTGTGACCATCAGTGATGATATTGCTTTATTCTGTGTACTAATATAGATTATTCGCTATAAATTACATGTACATCAGTCCTCGTAATATCTGTGTTTAGAAAGTGGCTGCTAAATACAGATTGGCTGTTTAATGGAGGTGACCACCAACACAGGTTTGACTGTATACATTTGTACGTACATGCGTGCTTGAATATGAACTCATTGCTGTGTACTTTCTGTTCCTAACAGCTGGCAGCGCTATGTATATGCGTGGTTTCAACATTCGTCAACAGTTTTTATATTGCCCCAGAGATTGTGGATTCCATGATCAATGTGTTTGAAATTGAAAAAGCATCGGGCGTTGCTTATATGGTCGGATATTGCGACAGAACAGAACTGAAGAAGGATCCAAAGTATTCGGAACACTACAAGAGATTCCGGCTGAACCATAGTATATCCGGTGTGGCTAATGTTGTGACACTTGCTTGTAATACCATATATTTGTATCAACTAGCGAACATAAATGTGACATTGGACGTGGAAAAGTCATACTGTTCGGGTTAGTGGACGCTATAGAGTTTTGTCATGAAAGCGTTTTAAATTCTCAGTGAAACAGTATTGCTCATGTCGGAGAGGGTTAGTGATCCAGTGATTAGCACGTTGGAATGGTAACCCATGGGTCCGTAGGTTCGAGCACCCGCTATGCCATGCTAGAATGACATATATCACACTCTTTCGGATGAGACCAGTAGAAGTCGCGTGACTTAGTGGTCCAGTGATTAGCACGTTGGAATGGTAATCCATGGGTCCGTAGGTTCGAGCACCCGCTATGCCATGCTAGAATGACTTGTATATCACACTCTTTCGGATGAGACTTGTAAGCGAGATCTCGTATATGCGTACGTGCGTCTGTCTGTGCTCACAACGTGGACGTAGCAGAACTAGAGGAACAACAATCTATATCATTATATTTACACCGCTAATGCTTCGATGAACGTAAATGTCCTGTCTGTATCTATTTTCGTATGGATTTTCTCACTAATGATGAACAGCTGACATGCACACTCGATTTTACGGGCATGCGCATTCACATGGGCAACGTTTCTTTGCTATTAAAGGCATGTTTTACAGTTTACATTGTTGCAAGGATGATCTAATTACCAGGTCCGGCACGCGGTTTTCTTGTCAATGAAAAGAATAGTTAATGTAAATATATGTAATGAATCGCGTGCTAATAACTTCCATCGGGGTATGAACTACATTGGACGCGCTTAAAATTAACGTGGATGCCTTCGGCTTCCACACATTGTGAGTACGCCTAATGTAATTTATACCCCGGTGGAAATTGTTAACTCGCGATTCTTTCCTTAACCCATTTCATTCTGGATATATTTAAAGGCTTTTGCAAACAACATAGATCCAGATCAGCCGCAGCGTGACGCTGCATGCTGATCAGGATCTATGTTGGTTGCGTGACGCTGCATGCTGATCAGGATCTATGTTGTTTGCTGCATAGCCAAGTGTCTTAGCAAGATAATCTGAATAGCAAACAGCATAGATCCTCATTAGACGGCACGTTCCGTGGCGGTTGATCTGCCTCTATGTTCTTTGCAGATACCGTTTGAACGGTATCCAGAATGAAATGGGTTAAGTAATATCCGACAAAACTGACTAATCTATCCAGGAGGCATCGCTCGTTGTGGGCAACCGGAAGCTGCGATAAATAAAACACATTTTAGCACACTATTATATATTGCAATTATAACAATTACATATTATTTATTGATTAATTTATGAATTTATTTGTTAATTTATTTATGAATTTATTTGTATATTCGTTTGTGTTGTTCACTTGGAGATTATATTTTGAATGTTTGTACAATATCTGTGATGGTTTGTTTTTGTCCATGTTGATGCCACACGTGTGTAGTGACCGCCCTGTAATAGAAGTATGGTTCATTCTCGGTCAGATTATTTGGGAGAAGTGAGAAAGCGCGTGATCGCTTCCTTAAATGGTGTTCTTTAATATACTTCTGCAAAATAGGGTTAAAATGCACAGTACAACCATTAAATATAACATTTGAATAGAAGGAGTGATTTATAATGGGCCAGTGTATCTTACTAGACAAACATTTTTTTAAGGGAGAAGTCAGGGTCCCTAGGGCAACAATATCGCCCTCTGAATTTTTATAGTTCACGTTTTATAGTACGACGATGACCCAGGTCACTCCTCCACAACGTGGACGTCGTGACCTAGGCACAGCTCACAGCAGGTATATGGATCAAGGACTTGGCTAACGGAAGCCGCGCCATCGGATCAGTAGAAGTCGCGTGACTATACACGAGTATTAACTTACCTACTTGGCGAGACAGCAATGCTCGCTGCTGTCGACGGCTGATCAGCTGTTTTTTAGCCGGCTCCTTCAAGGGGACGGTTCTCCTTCAAGGAAGACGGTGGGACGCTGACTTCTTGATGGCGCTAGGACCCCAGCAAAGAAACGGATCCATTATTACTGCTGTGAGCTGACAAATCGAGGAGGATGTGGCCCTAAAAATGACCCCTTCGAAAGATAGGATACAGGATTTGTCACCCTGAGAAGAACGAAGTTGCCTTTCCAGTTGTCAACATAAGCAACTTAGATGACAACGTAATCTACTTAGAGAAACCAGTCGAGAAACCAGTCGCCCAAATGCTTTGGCGGAGGCGACTATAAAGAAAACTATATCGTTCGTTCGTACGATGATGATGTGTAGCATTCTTTAAAGTCGCCTCCGCCGAGGCATGTGGGCGACGGGTTTCTCTAAGAAGTTTAGGTTGCTACGACCTAGAAGCGGGCTACAGTTATAATGTTAAAATCAAAGGCCAACCAAGTGCAGTTGGATGTCAATTCTGAGCTATTGATTATAAAGACCATAAAGCCTCACACATGAAGAGCTGCCCGATTAGCGCAGTGGTTAGCGCGCTCGCTTCTCACCAATGCAACCCGGGTTCGATCCTTGGACCGGGAAGTATGTGAGATGGTACGATGTCCCCAGATCGGACAGGTTGGTTTTCTCCGGGTACTCCGGTTTCCTCCCACACAAATGACCACATGTACGCTTTCATCCGAGCCAACGAGAGTGATTAATATAAGTTGTTAAAACTTCGCAATTGTTGTAAAATAAATAACGTTTCAGTGTAGAGAGCCTCACAAATGAAGGGAATGAACTTATACTGGATATGACGAACGTGATTAAACGTAGAAATAAGCTCATAATTCTGGCCGACAAGTCCCCAGGAGGCTGGCTGACGGTTGATCAGTACGAGCAGGATGACCTGGCCAGTGACGACGAAGACAACAGAAACATAAAAAAAGGCAGAGAAGGCGGCCGTCTCCATGATTAGTTTATGCAAATTGATTTTAGCTCGATATTAATCACTCTCGAGACCTCATTCCTGATGGAAGCCATCGCCACGAGGGAGAGAGAGGAGAGGCAACGTGGAATTTAAATGCCTTGCACAATCGTAACGGCTCCAGCGGGGCTCGAACTCCGGACCTTTCGCACCTGAAGCGAACGCGCATCCACCCCATGATTAAAGAGAGAGAGGAAAAGAGAAAGCTAGAATTTAGGAGGCTACAAGGCGTGTATCGGTATTCCTCATACCGTTCCCCAGCGCCGTTTGCTACGGAAGGCGCACAGTTACCAGCACACCGGACCGATTTTACACCACCACAACAAGCTACGTTTCGTCCCTTCACAGCCGAGATGCAATGGCCACCCAGATTCGCAACCCCCAGAGCAACAGACCAGGCCCCGAGGTTATAAAACTTTTCTCCAATCACAAACTCTAACACCTCTAACTCGAGGGATTTGATTGGTTGAGTCTGAGTTTTACACCCAGCAGAACCAATCAGAAGCTTGAGTCTGAGTTTGAAATTGGAGAACAGTTTTACAACATCGGGGCGGAAAGCATGGCCACTACAGAGCAAATTGCCCACACGATCAATAATTAAATTAATTATACAATGTAGTCAGACACAGTCCATAGACGCAACACGAGCAGTAATCGAGGCAAGCACCACCAACAAAAGGCAATAATGAAGTACGTACAGTGAAAGTTAAAGCGACACTACATCAGTGAAAACACAAATTTCTACAGAATGTATTTTCCTATTATATGGTATAATTTTTTTCAAATATTTGCCTCAAATACTGAGTATTTCAACTAATAAACAAACATCGCATGCGCGGTTTGTTGACATAACAGTATACATTATATATATCTATCTATCTTCCGCTAATGTCGAACCCCTCGCGGGGATGTAGACATGTTGCGCGTCAAAAACCGCAAAGAAGTTAAAAGTATGAGTAGTTAAAAGTATAATTTAAGAAAGTAATGAAAATAAGTTGTGGTAAAAGTTTAAAAGCAGCTGCGCAGAACAACTAGGGACTGGCATGATCAATATGGCAAACTGCCGTATTGAATTGCTGTATGGTAGGGAGATGGACAATGTTAGGAGGGAGATGGTTCCAATGGTAGATTGTTCTTGAAAAAAAGGAAAACTTGTAGTAGTCTGTAGTTGCTGTAATTAACCTATAGCTTAAGGAATGGCAATGGCGAGCAGGACGGGAGAGGGGAACTAGGTAATTTTCAATGGGAATAGCAACAAGATCATTATGAATTTTATACATAAGGGATAACCTATTGTCAATACGCCGTTGATCTAGTCTGCGTAGATTTAGGGAATGTAGCATGTCTGTAACACTAGTGGTACGATTATTATATTATATTATTATATATATTTAATGGAAATGTATATCTACACAAGCGACCTCTGTGCCCGAGTGTTTACGGTCGATGAAATCAAGGCACATGCCCCTCGCAGCTGTACAATCGAATTCGCACTGGGGGTGTCGAAATAGTTCATGTGATGAAGCTATCCAGCTGGCTTGCGGACGGTCGGTGGTTCTACCCGGATATCACGGACACTTGCATTCCAGAATAAGGATGTCACGTGCCAATCGAACGGCGTTGTGCCAGCCAATCACAAAGGAGGAAATCGCCGTATTACGTCACGTGATCAAATGGCCGCAGTAACGTTCCCGACTAACGCTTAGCGATAACGTGATCATTCTCGCATTATATTAAAAACATAAAGATGGGCTAATGAATCGATGGGCCTCGAATCGTGTTAATGAGGGCATGGGCCCTTGTTTACATGATGACATATACGATGAGTGTCTCTCCGAGGGATATATGCTTGAGAATAAGATTGGTGTAGATTCACACGGGACACGAATACGACTAGCGAGCGTTAATCCATGCACGTTGTCCAAATACCCTGACATGTCTGCCTACGCGGGCTACCATGGGAAGGTCAAGGTAAGTACATTTTTATGCCAAAGCCATCATGTAATCTGTTAAGAGTTAGTTTCCTGTTCAAACGTATTGTCGCAATTTCTAAAACAGTTGCTATCATAAAATTATATTCGTTACAAAATCAGTCTTGCACAAGATATGCAGTAAAATATTTTAAACAATTTTTAATGTAGTCTACTTAAAGCGACACTAATGTACTTAGTTTATACACATTTATTTAAGCTCGATTGCGAAACAGGTTCTTATAACTTATATTAATCACTCTCGATACATCATACCTAATGGAATCCATCGCCACGAAATAGAGAGAAGAGGCAATGTGGCAATTAAATGCCTTGCATAAGGTCACACTCGTAACGGCTTCAGCGGGGCTCGAACTCCGGACCTTTCGCACATGCGAAACAGTTGCTATCATACGTGGCGTCCGTGGTCCAGTGGTAGAGCGTCGGATTTGGAATCGAACGGTCCCTGGTTCAAACAAAACAAAAGTTAATCTACCATGAGGCCCTCAATAATATAATTGTATGTATGTATGTTCCATTAATGTCAAACCCCTTGCGGGGACGTAGACATGTTTTCCTGGGCAAGCTTAGCCGACCTAAGTGGTTAACCAGTACTAAGCAATATGTGAGGTGCCTTGCGCAATGACACTACATACGTGACCTGACAGAGTATCGAACCCCGGACCGATCAATTCCAAATCCGACGCTCTACCACTGGACCACGGAGGACACACCGTTGTATTTTCGTGTAATTTAACACTAATTTTCTTTAAACATTATTATAGCGATTTATTTTCACATTGGATGGGTTCACTGCTTATCGTTCACCTCCATGCCCTTAAAGCGACACTAAATCGACGAAAACGCAAATGTCTGCAGAATGTAATTTGCTATTATATGGTATAATTTGTTTCCAAATATTTGCCTCAAAAACTGAGTATTTCAACAAATAAAAAAACGTCATATACGCGGTGTGTTGACATAACAAAATAATGTAAATAGGGTCGACATTTACCCTGAATAACACGGGTTATGCTACATATTTACCATTATATCTCACATATGTGCCTATGCATATTTATTTGTAGACAAAAAAAAGACTTATTAAATTATCTCTAAACGAAAGTATCGCGTGTTTAAGATTGACTTCAATGACAAACAAACGTCAATTCAGGAGCCTGTATGACGGTTATATGAAATCCTACTTTCACGTTTGAAAGTTTGTATACCACAAAAACACTGTTAAATTGATTCAATGTTAGTGTTCGATGTATTCAGAAGAATTTGTAGTAGCAACGCATTTATACGTGAACAAATTTTTTTATTTGCTTTTTGAGATTTAATGTCGCTTTAATTGTTTTTTCATTTTTCCCACTTGTAGACACATGCGCCTAACAGTGCTAACAGGAATCTACACCACTACATGCATTCATGTATATTAAATAATTATACAAATCACTCTTATAATGTTCAGGTGGCAATAAAGGTGATCGAGAAGAAAAAAGTAACGAAGGAATACATGAAGGATGTTATTCGCCAGGAAGTTGCCAACCAATCTCGTCTGCCGCCTCACAAGAATGTCGTAAGTGTAGCTTTGTTTTTGTTCCCAGATACTGCTCAATTCCACACCTCCATTCCACACCTCCATTCCACAACTCCATTCCACACCTCCGTTCCACACCTCCATTCCACACTTCCATTCCACACTTCCATTCCACACCTCCATTCCACACTTCCATTCCACACTTCCATTCCACACCTCCATTCCACACTTCCATTCCACACTTCCATTCCACACCTCCATTCCACACCTCCATTCCACACTTCCATTCCACACTTCCATTCCAGACACCCATTCCACACCTCCATTCCACACTTCCATTCCACACCTCCATTCCACAACTCCATTCCACACCTCCATTCCACACCTCCATTCCACACCTCCATTCCACACCTCCATTCCACACTTCCATTCCACACTTCCATTCCAGACACCCATTCCACACCTCCATTCCACACACCCATTCCACACTTCCATTCCACACTTCCATTCCACACACCCATTCCACACACCCATTCCACACCTCCATTCCACACCTCCATTCCACACTTCCATTCCACACACCCATTCCACCACACCCATTCCACACACCCATTCCACACCCCCATTCCACACACACATTCCACACCTCCATTCCACACATCCATTCTACACATCCATTCCACACCTCCATTCCACACTTCCATTCCACACTTCCATTCCACACACCCATTCCACACCTCCATTCCACACACCCATTCCACACTTCCATTCCACACTTCCATTCCACACACCCATTCCACACACCCATTCCACACCTCCATTCCACACCTCCATTCCACACCTCCATTCCACACCTCCATTCCACATATCCATTCCACACCTCCATTCCACACCTCCATTCCACACCTCCATTCCACACCTTCCACACCCTCCATTCCACACCTCCATTCCACACATCCATTCCACACCTCCATTCCACACCTCCATTCCACACCTCCATTCCACACCTCCATTCCACACCTCCATTCCACACCTCCATTCCACACCTCCATTCCACATATCCATTCCACCTCCACCTCCATCCACACCTCCATTCCACACCTCCATTCCACACCTCCATTCCACACCTCCATTCCACACCTCCATTCCACACATCCATCCACACCTCCACCACACCTCCATTCCACACCTCCATTCCACACCCCCATTCCACACCTCCATTCCACACTTCCATTCCACACCTCCATTCCACACATCCATTCCACACATCCATTCCACACCTATATTCCACATATCCATTCCACACCTCCATTCCACACCCCCATTCCACACCTCCATTCCACACCTCCATTCCACACCCCCATTCCACACCTCCATTCCACACTTCCATTCCACACCTCCATTCCACACACCCATTCCACACCTCCATTCCACACATCCATTCCACACCTCCATTCCACACCTCCATTCCACACCTCCATTCCACACATCCATTCCACACCTCCATTCCACACCTCCATTCCACACCTCCATTCCACACCCCATTCCACACCTCCATTCCACACTTCCATTCCACACCTCCATTCCACACATCCATTCCACACATACATTCCACACCTATATTCCACACATCCATTCCACACACCCATTCCGCACCTCCATTCCACACATCCATTCCACACCTCCATTCCACACTTCCATTCCACACCTATATTCCACACATCCATTCCACACACCCATTTCTCATACCCATTCCACACACCCATTCTAGCTTGGTTACATGTGTATTAGAGCTTGGTTACATGTGTATTCTAGCTTGGTTACATGTGTATTAGAGCTTGGTTACATGTGTATTAGAGCTTGGTTACATGTGTATTAGAGCTTGGTTACATGCGCATTAGAGCTTGGTTACATGCACATTAGAGCTTGGTTACATGCACATTAGAGCTTGGTTACATGCGCATTAGAGCTTGGTTACATGCACATTAGAGCTTGGTTACATGTGTATTAGAGCTTGGTTACATGTGTATTCTAGCTTGGTTACATGTGTATTCTAGCTTGGTTACATGTGTATTAGAGCTTGGTTACATGCGCATTAGAGCTTGGTTACATGAGCATTAGAGCTTGGTTACATTTGTCCGATTGTCATATTTCAGGTTCGCATATTCCAACATTTCCGAACAGTAGACAGGTACTTCATCGTGATGGAATATTGTAGTCAAGGAAGTTTGAATGAAGTTCTCGACCAGCGGGCCAAGGCGGGTCACAAGGGCATGGGCGCAGATAGGACAACACAGATGTTCTGTATGCTGACAGAAGGCATTCAGCACTTACACGTCAATGGTATCGTGCACAGGTACGCCTTATACTTACCACTGTGTAGTTTTCAAATAAATATGACTTAGAGCTGGGGTGGCAATTTCCGAACACAGGGACGTAGCTAGCGATTTTGAATATGTAGGCCCGACCAATAAAGTGAGCACCAAAGGATGCGATTTTTACTATTGGGTCTGGGGGGGCATGCTCTCCCATCACAATTTTGAATAATAGAACGTCACTGGTGTACTCCGAGTCTATCACGCGTTTAAATTCATGTCTTGGATATTCAAATTTTATTTATTTATTTATATAAGTTATTTTAGCTCGATTGCGAAACAAGTTCTTACAACTTATAATAATCACTCTCAAGACCTCATTCATGATGGAATCGATCGCCACGAGGAAACGAGAAGAGGCAACGTGGAAATTAAATGCCTTGCATAAGGGCACAATCGTAATGGCTCCAGTGGGGGATCGAATTGCAATATTGAGATATGAATTTGAATTTTTATGTTGCGCATAACTTGACAACCCACCTCTACTATAAATCTCACTGCCAATGTTCCGATATATATTGATAAAAACATAAATCTCACTCTCAATGTTCCGGTATATATTGATAAAAACATAAATCTCACTCTCAATGTTCCGGTATATATTGATAAAAACATAAATCTCACTCTCAATGTTCCGATATATATTGATAAAAACATAAATCTCACTCTCGATGTTCCGATATATATTGATAAAAACATAAATCTCACTCTCGATGTTCCGATATATATTGATAAAAACATAAATCTCACTCTCAATGTTCCGATATATATTGATATGAACATAATTGATTTATCTATCTATATCTAATATTTTGTCAAAAGAGAAACACACAAACAATGTTGTATTTTGTTTCAGGGACCTCAACTGCGACAACTTGCTGGTGGACAAAGACGGGAACCTGAAGATTGCAGGTATATATAGGCAGCATACAATTTATGAAGCTGTTTTACCTATCACTGATGGTCACAGGTTTGAGCCCTGCTCAGGCCTTGTCTCATTTATATGAACATGTTGGCAGTTTCATTACTGTCACATAGCTATACTGCTATTCTAACGATTGCAAGATGAACATCATTGTCTATATATCTCTAATCATTCACTAGTTGTCGTCTGTCCATACACCAACCATTGTCTATATATATCTAGTCATTCACTGGGTGTCCTCTGTCCACACACCAACCATTGTCTATAGATCTATCTTCATTTACTGGGTGTCGTCTGTTCATACACCAACCATTGTCTATAGATCTCTAGTCATTTACTGGGTGTCGTCTGTCCACACACCAACCATTGTCTATAGATCTCTAGTCATTTACTGGATGTCCTCTGTCCATACACCAACCATTGTCTATAGATCTATCATCATTCACTAGGTGTCGTCTGTGCACACACCAACCATTGTCTATAAATCTCTAGTCATTTACTGGGTGTCGTCTGTCCACACACCAACCATTGTCTATATATCTCTAGTCATTTACTGGGTGTCGTCTGTCCACACACCAACCATTGTCTATAGATCTCTAGTCATTTACTGGGTGTCCTCTGTCCATACACCAACCATTGTCTATAGATCTCTAGTCATTCACTGGGTGTCCTCTGTCCATACACCAACCATTGTCTATAGATCTCTAGTCATTCACTAGGTGTCGTCTGTCCATACACCAACCATTGTCTATTGATCTATCATCATTCACTAGGTGTCGTCTGTCCACACACCAACCATTGTCTATATATCTCTAGTCATTCACTAGGTGTGCTCTGTCCACACACCAACCATTGTCTATAGATCTCTAATCATTCACTAGTTGTTGTCTGTCCACACACCAACCATTGTCTATAGATCTCTAGTCATTCACTGGGTGTCGTCTGTCCACACACCAACCATTGTCTATAGATCTCTAATCATTCACTAGTTGTTGTCTGTCCACACACCAACCATTGTCTATAGATCTCTAGTCATTCACTGGGTGTCGTCTGTCCACACACCAACCATTGTCTATAGATCTCTAATCATTCACTAGTTGTTGTCTGTCCACACACCAACCATTGTCTATAGATCTCCAGTCATTCACTAGGTGTCGTCTGTCCACACACCAACCATTGTCTATATATCTCTAGTCATTCACTGTGTGTCCTCTGTCCACACACCAACCATTGTCTATTGATCTATCATCATTCACTAGGTGTCCTCTGTCCACACACCAACCATTGTCTATAGATCTCTAGTCATTCACTGGGTGTCGTCTGTCCATACACCAACTATTGTCTATATATCTCTAGTCATTCACTGGGTGTCGTCTGTCCACACACCAACCATTGTCTATAGATCTCTAGTCATTTACTGGGTGTCGTCTGTCCACACACCAACCATTGTCTATAGATCTCTAGTCATTCACTGGGTGTCCTCTGTCCATACACCAACCATTGTCTATAGATCTCTAGTCATTCACTGGGTGTCGTCTGTCCACACACCAACCAACCATTGTCTATAGATCTCTAGTCATTCACTGGGTGTCGTCTGTCCATAAACCAACCATTGTCTATAGATCTCTAGTCATTCACTGGGTGTCGTCTGTCCATACACCAACCATTGTCTATAGATCTCTAGTCATTCACTGGGTGTCGTCTGTCCATACACCAACCATTGTCTATATATCTCTAGTCATTCACTGGGTGTCGTCTGTCCATACACCAACCATTGTCTATATATCTCTAATCATTCACTAGTTGTTGTCTGTCCATACACCAACCATTGTCTATAGATCTCTAGTCATTCACTGGGTGTCGTCTGTCCACACACCAACCATTGTCTATAGATCTATCATCATTTACTGGGTGTTGTCTGTCCACACAGCAACCATTGTCTATAGATCTCTAGTCATTCACTGGGTGTCCTCTGTCCACACACCAACCATTGTCTATAGATCTATCTTCATTTACTGGGTGTCGTCTGTTCATACACCAACCATTGTCTATAGATCTCTAGTCATTTACTGGGTGTCGTCTGTCCACACACCAACCATTGTCTATAGATCTCTAGTCATTTACTGGGTGTCCTCTGTCCATACACCAACCATTTTCTATAGATCTCTAGTCATTCACTGGGTGTCCTCTGTCCATACACCAACCATTGTCTATAGCTCTCTAGTCATTCACTGGGTGTCCTCTGTCCATACACCAACCATTGTCTATAGATCTATCATCATTTACTGGGTGTCGTCTGTCCACACACCAACCATTGTCTATAGATCTCTAGTCATTCACTGGGTGTCCTCTGTCCATACACCAACCATTGTCTATAGATCTCTAGTCATTCACTAGGTGTCGTCTGTCCACACACCAACCATTGTCTATATATCTCTAGTCATTCACTGGGTGTCCTCTGTCCACACACCAACCATGTTTGCCTGTTATCACTTTCCATATGTTTACTTCAGGTTTCCGTTGCTCAACCAAGTTTACCCATAGGGTGACGAGCTTGCTGAATACCTTCTGCGGAACTACCGGCTATCAGCCTCCTGAGGTTGTCAAGTGCAAGGAGTATGACGGAACGCATTCGGATATTTGGGCCATGTAAGTAATTCATTGCTGATTATTGTCGGGGTAATAATTATGTTTGCAATACTGATCTGTTGTCTTGTATTTACGTGGCAGATGGAAATATCGCGACGTACACCATATAGCGATAGGAAATGCAAAATGTGTACGAGGATGAATATCAGTTTTAGCTCACCTCGGCAAAGCTCATGTAAACTTTTGTTATAGCAATGTATCTGTTCGGGGAAATGTATATCCACCATTTATGGTAATGATGCTTAGGTAGGTGTGGGATTACAAATTTATTAAAATCACGTCATTACAATTCCAAGATGGCCGCTGTCTAAAAATAGCACAAATTCTAAAAAAATCTTCCCACAAACCGCCATTGGATATATCTTCAAATCACATGCCCTTCACCGCGGTAGGTTGGAATCCCACTGGGAGCGTCGATTTCTTCCAGTTAGGAGGGACACCCAGGGTAAAACTGCTCGGAGGGGCACCCAGGGTAAAACTGTTCGGAGGGGCACCCGGGGTAAAACTGCTCGGAGGGGCACCCGGGGTAAAACTGCTCGGAGGGGCACCCAGGGTAAAACTGCTCGGAGGGGCACCTGGTGTTTCCTCCCACAATTTATATTAATCACTCTCGTTGGCACGAATGAAAACGTATATGTGGTCATTCGTATGGGAGGAAACCGGAGAAAACCCATCTACCTCTCCGATCTGGCGACCACCGATACTATCTCACATACGTTCCGGTCTGTGGATCGCACCCAGGTTGCATTGGTGAGTAGCGAGCTTGCTAACCACTGCGTCAATCCAACAGCCCTGATCGGGCTACTTTAAACCCCACAAAACTACAAAAATATTATGTAATATCATTAATTTAAACTAATGTTAGCAAGTCAAATTTCATGTGCATTTTGTTACGATTTGACATAATTTACAGCGTGTAATTAATATGTTTGGTCTCTACTTCTGTGTGGTTTAAATTTCTCAACCCGTCTTATACAAAATATCAATGATTTAAGACCAAAGTTGGGCGGGGGGTCATCTTATACAACATACCACTGATTTAAGATCAAAGTTGGGCGGGGGTCATCTTGTACAACATACCACTGATTTAAGATCAAAGTTGGGCGGGGGTCAACTTATACAACATACCACTGATTTAAGATCAAAGTTGGGCGGGGGTCATCTTATACAACATACCACTGATTTAAGACCAAAGTTGGGCGGGGGTCGTCTTATACAACATACCACTGATTTAAGACCAAAGTTGGGCGGGGGTCATCTTATACAACATACCACTGATTTAAGACCAAAGTTGGGCGGGTCATCTTATACAACATACCACTGATTTAAGACCAAAGTGGGCGGGGGGTCATCTTATACAACATACCACTGATTTAAGACCAAAGTTGGGCGGGGGTCGTCTTATACAACATACCACTGATTTAAGACCAAAGTTGGGCGGGGGGTCGTCTTATACAACATACCACTGATTTAAGACCAAAGTTGGGCGGGGGGTCATCTTATACAACATACCACTGATTTAAGACCAAAGTTGGGCGGGGGGTCATCTTATACAACATACCACTGATTTAAGACCAAAGTTGGGCGGGGGTCATCTATACAACATACCACTGATTTAAGACCAAAGTTGGGCGGGGGTCGTCTTATAAACATACCACTGATTTAAGACCAAGTTGGGCGGGGGGTCGTCTTATAGGCGTGTATGTACGGTATATGTTTTTAAAGTATTTTAAAGTGGTAGATTATATGCTTGATATCTAATCAGTTATGCTTACTTGTAAACGACCATCTTGATCTATTCATCGACTATCGGGTGCCATGCTAAACGACCATCTTGCTCTATTCATAGACTATCTGGTGCCATGCTAAATGACCATCTTGCTCTATTCATAGACTATCTGGTGCCATGCTAAACGACCATCTTGCTCTATTCATAGACTATCTGGTGCCATGCTAAACGACCATCTTGATCTATTCATCGACTATCAGGTGCCATGCTAAATGACCATCTTGCTCTATTCATAGACTATCTGGTGCCATGCTAAACGACCATCTTGCTCTATTCATCGACTATCTGGTGCCATGCTAAACGACCATCTTACTCTATTCATTGACTATCAGGTGCCAAGCGAAACGACCATCTTTCTCTATTTGTTGACTATCTGGTGCCATGCTAAATGGTATCTTGCTCTATTCATCGACTATCAGGTGCCATGCTAAACAACCATCTTGCTCTATTCATCGACTATCAGGTTTCCATGCTAAACAATGGTCTTGTTTCTATTTCAGGGCTATCATTCTCTGCGATATGCTTAAAGGTTGCATATATGATGCAACACTCACGGATCTTCAAATGAATCAGAAGAGAATCCAAGACATTGATTCAGCCGGTAATCTAAACAAACTTTTATCATTTTTGTTTAGCGTCGTATTAACAACAATGTCAAAAAACAACTCTCCAGCTATATGCGTTATAGGAATACCACAGTGTAGGAGGAACGCGTGGATGTAGGGGTTTGAACCACTAAATCTTATCATTAGAGGAATACCACACTTGTCTCTCACAATAGTGTATGAGGCACGCGTGGACGCACGTGTTTGAACCACTAAATCTTATCATTAGAGGAATACAACACTTGTCTCTCACAATAGTGTATGAGGCACGCGTGGACGCACGTGTTTGAACCACTAAATCTTATCGCTAGAGGAATACAACACTTGTCTCTCACAATAGTGTATGAGGCACGCGTGGACGTAGGGGTTTGAACCACTAAATCTTATCGTGGACGTACGTGTTTGAACCACTAAATCTTATAGTTAGAGGAATACCACACTTATCTTTCACAGTAGTGTATGAGGCACGGGTGGACGTACGTGTTTGAACCACTAAATCTTATAGTTAGAGGAATACCACACTTGTCTCTCACAGTAGTGTATGAGGCACGGGTGGAT
Organism: Archivesica marissinica; assembly: GCA_014843695.1. NCBI lineage: Eukaryota > Metazoa > Mollusca > Bivalvia > Venerida > Vesicomyidae > Archivesica > Archivesica marissinica. Next base: position 36,796,579 of record CM026396.1, read on the forward strand.
GTACATGTTTGAACCACTAAATCTTATTGTTAGAGGAATACAACACTTGTCTCTCACAATAGTGTATGAGGCACGCGTGGACGCACGTGTTTGAACCACTAAATCTTATCGTTAGAGGAATACCACGCTTGTCTCTCACAATAGTGTATGAGGCACGCGTGGACGTAGGGGTTTGAACCACTAAATCGTATCGCTAGAGGAATACCACACTTGTCTCTCACAGTAGTGTATGAGGCACGCGTGGACGTAGGGGTTTGAACCACTAAATCTTATCATTAGAGGAATACCACACTTGTCTCTCACAATAGTGTAGGAGGCACGCGTGGACGCACGTGTTTGAACCACTGGCCTTCAACAAGCCAACGGAATTGATTTCTCGCTTATAGAGAATTCTACCAAGATAGGACTCGAACCCACAGCAGCCATAAGGTGACTATTGATTGACAGTAACAGTTAGCGATGCCACTCAGATGTTGACACCCCTTAAAACATACGTAGCACATAATTACACATGCAGGCACAAGCCACATAGCAAGCACTCGTTGTAATGTCTTAATACATGTACATACTCACTTAATACACTATGTAAATTGATGTTGTGTTCTCCCTAACAGATTGCAGTGAGCTTATGCGCAACATGCTTCGATGCAACCCTAACCATCGACCGTCTGCAGCTAGTATACTAAAGCATCCTTGGATTGTAGGAAGCGTGCACATTCCCTGCCAGGCACCGAAATTTAAGGTAACTAGGGAAAGACGATTCAAGATAATGATTCATAATTGGATCTTAAAGCGACATTACATCGCAAAAATCCAAAAAATTCATTTTTTTCATGTATAGATGCATTGCTACTACAAATTCTTACGAATACATGTGAACACTAACATTGAATCAATAAACAGTGTGTTTGTGGTCTACCAAGTAGGATTTCATATAACGGCCATCCATACTCTTGAATTGGCGCTTGTTTGTCATTGGAATCAATACTAAACACGCGATACTTTCGTTTAGAAATAATTTAACTAAGATCAGTCTACAAATAAATATGCATAGGCGCACATGTGAAATATAACTGTAAATATGTATCATAAATCGTATTACTCGGGATAATCACCTTGTATTACGCATGAATGTCGACCCTATTTACATTATTTTGTTATGTCAACAAACCGCGTATACGACGTTTGTTTATTAGTTGAAATACTCAGTTTATTGAGGCAAGTATTTGGAAAGAAATTATACCATATATTAGAAAATTACATTCTGCAGAAATTTGTGTTTTCACTGATGTAGTGTCGCTTTAATTACTGTAAAGCAGGCGACTTGGCGTCAAAATGTTATTATCTAGCGAGCTGTTATTCTGTTGTAGAAACTGAAACTTTTTCAGGGAACGAATACTAAACCTCATTTCTACAATAAATAATAATTATGTCAGCTGCATACTAATAGAATATTATCTATTATTGATCATCTTCGATTTACTAGATATGCCAGATATTAATTTAGCGATAAGGCCATAATAAAATAAATCCTAGATTTTCATCCAAATTTTTTTGAAAATGGGGGCGGGGGGTGAAATTTTATTTTTTATTTTATATTTTCAGGATATCGATATTTATGCTGATAAAATGGTGTTTTGACAAGATTCAACTTGACAAGATTTTTTTTTTTTTTTTCAAATAGTAATAAAAAAAATCGGGGCGGGCCCTAAAAACGGGGGCGGGCGGGGATGAAAATCTAGGAAATATTTTATTATGGCCTAACATGAATTATTTACCTATATCTAAGCATCGTCTCCGAGACCACGTCAGCACTCAGGACTCGCACGACTCTCAATGATATATCTACTTGCTATAGCATATTTAGTTTATACAAATTTATTTTAGCTCGATTGCGAAACAAGTTATTTCAACTTATATAAATCACTCTCGAGACCTCATTCCTGATGGAATCCATCGCCACGAGGGAGAGAGAAGAGGCAACGTGGAATTTAAATGCCTTGCCTAAGGGCACAATTGTAACGGCTCCAGTGTGGCTCGAACTCCGGACCTTTCGCACCTGAAGCGAACGCGCATCCACTGCGCTATCACGACTTCCACTATTCCACTTCCATATTTAAATATCTACTTACATGTAAAACATTCCAGAGGGCATTCGCCAGATGCGATTCGCCACAGAAAGACGGTACAGCTCCAGTTGTGAAAACAATAATCGGTGATATAATCCACGATGAATGCTTCAAGCATGGGTATGTAACCGAGAAGACCATCGGAATTGGTTCCTATGGTACGGTAAAACTGGCGACAGTGCTCCGATCCGCATTGTCGAGAATTCCAGAGATGGCCAGGTGTGAAGATAATCATGGGATTGTCAAGGTAAATACAGTTTATTTGAAATAAATGTATCGATGTCTATCATATCAACTTAATAACTTAATGATTAGAATTTAGCCTTAAGATGAACTTGTGTGTATGTGTTTTACGTTTATTTATCGTCGTTACCGGTTGCCCATATGAGCGACGCCTCCTGAAGAGATTAGTCATTAGATTTTTGGAGGATAGGGCAATGACAGAGACGCATTCCAGAGTCTCCTCTGGTTCTTTTACGTGCACGGTGTAAAGCACCGACACAAGACCTCTGTTTAATATCCCATCTGAAAGACTGTTAATTTTATTAGGGTCAGACGGGGGATTGAACCTGCGAAGATGAACTTGACTTTTCATTTTACATTTTATAGTAGAACATGATTGACCTGGTTGTGAACCTGCCGTGTCGTATCTTGTACTATATGTACATCAGTATTATCGTGATAGACCTGGTCGTGCCGTATCTTGTACTATATGTACATCAGTATTATCGTGATTGACCTGGTCGTGAACGTGCCGTATCTTGTACTATATGTACATCAGTATTATCGTGATTGACCTGGTCGTGAACGTGCAGTGCCGTATCTTGTACTATATGTACATCAGTATTATCGTGATTGACCTGGTCGTGAACGTGCCGTATCTTGTACTATGTGTACATCAGTATTATCGTGATAGACCTGGTTGTGAACCTGCCGTGTCGTATCTTGTACCATATGTACATCAGTATTATCGTGATAGACCTGGTCGTGAACGTGCCGTGCCGTATCTTGTACTATATGTACATCAGTATTATCGTGATTGACCTGGTCGTGAACGTGTCGTATCTTGTACTATATGTACATCAGTATTATCGTGATTGACCTGGTCGTGAACGTGCCGTGCCGTATCTTGTACTATATGTACATCAGTATTATCGTGATAGACCTGGTCGTGCCGTATCTTGTACTATATGTACATCAGTATTATCGTGATTGACCTGGTCGTGCCGTATCTTGTACTATATGTACATCAGTATTATCGTGATTGACCTGGTCGTGAACGTGCCGTATCTTGTACTATATGTACATCAGTATTATCGTGATAGACCTGGTCGTGAACGTGCCGTGCCGTATCTTGTACTATATGTACATCAGTATTATCGTGATTGACCTGGTCGTGAACGTGCCGTATCTTGTACTATATGTACATCAGTATTATCGTGATAGACCTGGTCGTGAACGTGCCATATCTTGTACTATATGTACATCAGTATTATCGTGATTGACCTGGTCGTGAACGTGCCATATCTTGTACTATATGTACATCAGTATTATCGTGATTGACCTGGTCGTGAACGTGCCGTATCTTGTACTATATGTACATCAGTATTATCGTGATAGACCTGGTCGTGCCGTATCTTGTACTATATGTACATCAGTATTATCGTGATAGACCTGGTCGTGCCGTATCTTGTACTATATGTACATCAGTATTATCGTGATTGACCTGGTCGTGCCGTATCTTGTACTATATGTACATCAGTATTATCGTGATAGACCTGGTCGTGAACGTGCCGTATCTTGTACTATATGTACATCAGTATTATCGTGATAGACCTGGTCGTGAAGTGTGCCGTATCTTGTACTATATGTACATCAGTATTATCGTGATTGACCTGGTCGTGAACGTGGTGTATCTTGTACTATATGTACATCAGTATTATCGTGATTGACCTGGTCGTGAACGTGCCGTATCTTGTACTATATGTACATCAGTATTATCGTGATTGACCTGGTCGTGAACGTGCCGTATCTTGTACTATATGTACATCAGTATTATCGTGATTGACCTGGTCGTGAACGTGCCATATCTTGTACTATATGTACATCAGTATTATCGTGATAGACCTGGTCGTGCGTGCCTATCTTGTACTATATGTACATCAGTATTATCGTGATAGACCTGGTCGTGAACGTGCCGTATCTTGTACTATATGTACATCAGTATTATCGTGATTGACCTGGTCGTGAACGTGCCTATCTTGTACTATATGTACATCAGTATTATCGTGATAGACCTGGTCGTGAACGTGCCATCTTGTACTATATGTACATCAGTATTATCGTGATTGACCTGGTCGTGAACGTGCCGTATCTTGTACTATATGTACATCAGTATTATCGTGATAGACCTGGTCGTGAACGTGCCGTATCTTGTACTATATGTACATCAGTATTATCGTGATAGACCTGGTCGTGAACGTGCCTATCTTGTACTATATGTACATCAGTATTATCGTGATTGACCTGGTCGTGAACGTGCCGTATCTTGTACTATATGTACATCAGTATTATCGTGATTGACCTGGTCGTGAACGTGCCGTATCTTGTACTATATGTACATCAGTATTATCGTGATTGACCTGGTCGTGAACGTGCCATATCTTGTACTATATGTACATCAGTATTATCGTGATAGACCTGTCGTGAACGTGCCGTGCGTATCTTGTACTATATGTACATCAGTATTATCGTGATTGACCTGGTCGTGTCTTGTACTATATGTACATCAGTATTATCGTGATTGACCTGGTCGTGAACGTGCCGTATCTTGTACTATATGTACATCAGTATTATCGTGATAGACCTGGTCGTGAACTGCCGTGTCGTATCTTGTACTATATGTACATCAGTATTATCGTGATAGACCTGGTCGTGTCTTGTACTATATGTACATCAGTATTATCGTGATAGACCTGGTCGTGTCTTGTACTATATGTACATCAGTATTATCGTGATAGACCTGGTCGTGTCTTGTACTATATGTACATCAGTATTGTCATGTTGCTTATTGCAGTAACCTACAGTTTTGTAGGAATTAAGCTATAATTAATGTTCACTTAAAGCCCCATCATGCGTTTACTTAGAACATGCTGCACACCAAGTTATAGATATATTGTGATTATTGTCTTATATTTTTCATTTTTTCTATAATAAATTATTATGATAAAAAGCAAAATTTGGAAAATACGGCCACAAGTGAACATTCTTTAGTGAGAGTACTATTTGTAAATTATCTCCCTTTGTGGATATATTTTTAGCAAAATCACCAATAACTCTCTGTAAATTGTGGTTTACTAAAATTAACACTTGGATAAATTTGCATATGAATTACAGTATTATTTTTCCAACTGAAGAAAACAATTGCATATAAACACTTTTAGAATTGGCTGGCCCTTTCAGTAGGGGTAACACTTTACTTTTAGAATTGGCTGGCCCTTTCAGTAGGGGTAACACTTTACTTTTAGAATTGGCTGGCCCTTTCAGTAGGGGTAACACTTTACTTTTAGAATTGGCTGGCCCTTTCAGTAGGGGTAACACTTTACTTTTAGAATTGGCTGGCCCTTTCAGTAGGGGTAACACTTTACTTTTAGAATTGGCTGGCCCTTTCAGTAGGGGTAACACTTTACTTTTAGAATTGGCTGGCCCTTTCAGTAGGGGTAACACTTTACTTTTAGAATTGGCTGGCCCTTTCAGTAGAGGTAACACTTTACTTTTAGAATTGGCTGGCCCTTTCAGGGGTAACACTTTACTTTTAGAATTGGCTGGCCCTTTCAGTAGAGGTAACACTTTACTTTTAGAATTGGCTAGCCCTTTCAGGGGTAACACTTTACTTTTAGAATTGGCTAGCCCTTATAGGGGTTAACACTTTACTTTTAGAATTGGCTGGCCCTTTCAGTAGGGGTAACACTTTACTTTTAGAATTGGCTGGCCCTTTCAGGGGGTAACACTTTACTTTTAGAATTGGCTGGCCCTTTCAGTAGGGGTAACACTTTACTTTCACTTTACTTTATACATATATACCTGCATGCATACTATACAAACGATTATTTTCTTATAATGTTCAGGTGGCGATAAAAGTGATCGAGAGGAGACACGAATCTCGGTATTACTTGAAGCATATGCTTCCCCAGGAATTATCTACCCTTTCTCATTTGCCACCTCACAAGCATGTGGTAAGTAGAGCTTTATTTTATCTATCTTCAGATCACCTCTGTTTCGGCTGTTATTTTATTTTATTTTATTTTTTTCCCAGTTTTTTTTTCAGTTTAAACTTTATTTATTTTACAACGATTGCGAAGCAAGTCCTAACAACTTATATTAATCACTCTCGTTGGCGCGGATGAAAGCGTATATGTGGTCATTCGTGTGGGAGGAAACCAGAGAAAACCCACCTGTCCCACTTGGCGACCACCGTACCATCTCACATACTTCCCGATCCGAGGATCGAACCCAGGTTGCATTGGTGAGAAGCGAGCGTGCTAACCACTGAACTTCTTTCCCCAGGAGGAGCATCCTCCCGCACCCCTAGAGGCTTTGTGTATACATTTGATTGGCCGTAGCTACACCCCTGATAAATCTGATTACTGTTATTAAAAGTCTGATACAGCCTGCTTAAACGGGTGCCAGCTTGGCGCCGCAAGAATGTGATAAGGCAGACATTTACAAAATACTGCAGTATATGGGAAGAAACGATCGTTTACAATAATCTGTGCCAACTTGCATCTGACGTAGAGAATACCTATCATAGGGGTGCGTGAGGGGAATAATCTGTGCCAACTTGCATCTGACGTAGAGAATACCTATCATAGGGGTGCATGAGGGGAATAATCTGTGCCAACTTGCATCTGACGTAGAGAATACCTATCATAGGGGTGCATGAGGGGAATAATCTGTGCCAACTTGCATCTGACGTAGAGAATACCTATCATAGGGGTGCATGAGGGGAATAATCTGTGCCAACTTGCATCTGACGTAGAGAATACCTATCATAGGGGTGCATGAGGGGAATAATCTGTTCCAACTTGCATCTGACGTAGAGAATACCTATCATAGGGGTACATGAGGGGAATAATCTGTGCCAACTTGCATCTGACATAGAGAATACCTATCATAGGGGTGCATGAGGGGAATAATCTGTGCCAACTTGCATCTGACATAGAGAATACCTATCATAGGGGTACATGAGGGGAATAATCTGTGCATCTACAGGAGGCCATATTCCCCTACGTCATCTGGAGTTTAGCTTGATAATGGATGGTTCTCTGGACAGCTTGCAACTCTTATTAAATAGATTTACAAACCGTTCTTATAAGCATATAATTGTACAGAACAGTCGTGCTAGCTAGCTATCTATATGAACAATCAGGCTATGTAATTGTACTGAACAGTCGTGCTAGCTATCTCTATGAACAATCAGGCTATGTAATTGTACTGAACAGTCTTGCTAGCTAGCTATCTCTATGAACAATCAGGCTATGTAATGTACTGAACAGTCTTGCTAGCTAGCTATCTCTATGAACAATCAGGCTATGTAATTGTACTGAACAGTCGTGCTAGCTAGCTACTCTATGAACAATCAGGCTATGTAATTGTACTGAACAGTCGTGCTAGCTAGCTATCTCTATGAACAATCAGGCTATATAATTGTACTGAACAGTCGTGCTAGCTAGCTATCTCTATGAACAATCAGGCTATGTAATTGTACTGAACAGTCGTGCTAGCTAGCTATCTCTATGAACAATCAGGCTATGTAATTGTACTGAACAGTCGTGCTAGCTAGCTATCTCTATGAACAATCAGGCTATGTAATTGTACTGAACAGTCGTGCTAGCTATCTCTATGAACAATCAGGCTATGTAATTGTACTGAACAGTCGTGCTAGCTAGCTATCTCTATGAACAATCAGGCTATGTAATTGTACTGAACAGTCGTGCTAGCTAGCTATCTCTATGAACAATCAGGCTATGTAATTGTACTGAACAGTCGTGCTAGCTAGCTATCTCTATGAACAATCAGGCTATGTAATTGTACTGAACAGTCGTGCTAGCTATCTCTATGAACAATCAGGCTATGTAATTGTACTGAACAGTCATGCTAGCTATCTCTATGAACAATCAGGCTATGTAATTGTACTGAACAGTCGTGCTAGCTAGCTATCTCTATGAACAATCAGGCTATGTAATTGTACTGAACAGTCGTGCTAGCTAGCTATCTCTATGAACAATCAGGCTATGTAATTGTACTGAACAGTCGTGCTAGCTAGCTATCTCTATGAACAATCAGGCTATGTAATTGTACTGAACAGTCGTGCTAGCTAGCTATCTCTATGAACAATCAGGCTATGTAATTGTACTGAACAGTCTTGCTAGCTAGCTATCTCTATGAACAATCAGGCTATGTAATTGTACTGAACAGTCGTGCTAGCTAGCTATCTCTATGAACAATCAGGCTATGTAATTGTACTGAACAGTCGTGCTAGCTAGCTATCTCTATGAACAATCAGGCTATGTAATTGTACTGAACAGTCGTGCTAGCTAGCTATCTCTATGAACAATCAGGCTATGTAATTGTACTGAACAGTCGTGCTAGCTAGCTATCTCTATGAACAATCAGGCTATGTAAGTGTACTGAACAGTCGTGCTAGCTAGCTATCTCTATGAACAATCAGGCTATGTAAGTGTACTGAACAGTCGTGCTAGCTAGCTATCTCTATGAACAATCAGGCTATGTAATTGTACTGAACAGAAGAACAATCATGCTATGTAATTGTACTGAACAGTCGTGCTAGCTAGCTATCTCTATGAACAATCATGCTATGTAAGTGTACTGAACAGTCGTGCTAGCTAGCTATCTCTATGAACAATCAGGCTATGTAATTGTACTGAACAGAAGAACAATCGGGCTATGAAATTGTACTGAACAGTCATGCTAGCTAACTATCACTATGATCAATCAGGCTGTGTAAGTATCCGGGGGGACATCTGTCGCCAAGTTGTTGCGATTGTTGACCTCAATCACTTGCCCCATACCGATGTAGGTTCGAATCCCACTGGTTATGTCGAATTCTTTCATGTGAGGAAGCTATCCAGCTGGCTTGCAGTAGGTCGGCGGTCCTACCTGAAGTCTTCCTCCACCAATAACCGGAGGCGAAGAATAGCCGTATGAGCTGTTGGTGCGACTTTAAACACAGAAAAGAAACAAAACTACCAGTATCGTTACAATTTAAAACTATGCAAACTATAATGTACCGAAGTCCGATACTGTGTGAACTATATTTAGAAACTGTAATCCAGAAAGTCGTGGATTAAACATAAGCGAACTAGCAGGACGGGGATATGTAACGCCGTGTATTGTAGAAACATGTGTGTTATTATTGAATTGCACCTAGCGTTCAAACCTTGCATTATAAATAAGAGCGTCACAGTAAAACTCCTTGTCTTGTTTGGATGGATAACTGTACAGTTATTTTGTTAATTGGAAGAGTTACTTCCCTTGCATTACGGTTTTGTTAATGCTTGTATATACAATTCTGTACAATTAACTTTGTACTATATATGTATGCTTCTGTTTTACTGTTTAATAAAATGAATTACAAAAAAACAGAAACAAAACAAAATCAGAGCGTGGTTACATGTGTCGGCTTCACATATTTCAGGTTCGCATGCTTGAGCACTTTAAGACGCCGAAACGGGACTATATAGTCCTAGAGTACCACAGCCAAGGAAATTTGCGTCAAATGCTCGACCGCCGAGCCAAGGACGGTCACAATGGACTGGAAGAAGAAAAGGCCAGAAAAATGTTTTACATGATTGCAAAGGGAATGCGTCATATACATAGCCATGGCATCGTGCATAGGTACCCTTATACTTAGTCTATAAAATTTATTTTAGCTTGACTGCGAAACAAGTCTTACAACTTATATTTATCACTCTCAAGACCTCATTTCTGATGGAATCCATCGCCACGAGGGAGAGAGAAGAGGCAGCGTGGAATTTAAATGCCTTGTCTAAGGGCACAATTGTAACGGCTCCAATGGGGTTCGAACTCCGGGTCTTTCACACTGAAGCGAACGCGCTACCACTGCACTACCACTGCGCTATCACGACATCAACCTCTTATACTTACAACTGTGTACTTTTCCAATACATATCACTTATGCAGTTTTATGCTGTGCTTGACCATTTATTAAATTATTTTGTATTAGGCAAAGCAGGCAGTGCCTATGGGATCACCAATGTATTCGGCAAAGCAGGCAATGCCTATGGGATCCCCAATGTATTAAGCAAAGCAGGCACTGCATATGGGTTCCCAATGTATTAGGCAAAGCAGGCAATGCCTATGGGATCCCCAATGTATTAGGCAAAGCAGGCACTGCATATGGGTTCCCAATGTATTAGGCAAAGCAGGCAATGCCTATGGGATCCCCACTGTATTAGGCAAAGCAGGCAGCAATGACTATGGGATCCCCACTGTATTAGGCAAAGCAGGCAGCAATGACTATGGGATCCCCAATGTATTAGGCAAAGCAGGCAGCAGTGACTATGGGATCCCCAATATATTCGGCAAAGTAGGCAGCAATGACTATGGGATCCCCAATGTATTAGGCAAAGCAGGCAGCAATGCCTATGGGATCCCCAATGTATTAGGCAAAGCAGGCAGCAGTGACTATGGGATCCCCAATGTATTCGGCAAAGCAGGCAGCAGTGACTATGGGATCCCCAATGTATTTGGCAAAGCAGGCAGCAGTGACTATGGGATCCCCAATGTATTCGGCAAAGCAGGCAGCAGTGCCTATGGGATCCCCAATGTATTAGGCAAAGCAGGCGCAGTGCCCAAGGGATCCCCAAAAGTTCCCATCAACATTTTACTATAGTAAATGTGTAAATATTGCCTGCAGATAAGTGCTCAGGTATAAGTAGATATAAGTATTCTTATAGTTTTAAATATCCTCACACAATGTAACTGTTTCATTAGTTGATCGAGACAATTGCTTCTTTTGGGAAGAAACAAACCATTAGAAAAACTATTCATTATTTGCTATAGTGCCAAAACCTGTTTTAATATCTTAAAAACTAGACAATTATGTATGTGTAAATAATGTCATGCTCTTTTTTAATTTTGAAATGATTTTTATCACCGCTATATGGATGCTGCTAATCAAGTCACCATTGACCTGATTAAGGTGATACCTGGTCTTCTAAACTATTTTTTAACAAGTGCACGCTAGTGCCTATATTGATAATTCAGAATCTTACCCCCTCCAAGTTTTATTGCATTTTTTAAAAAATTATTAATTAGGAGATTAGCAACGTTCATATAGATTTATCAGTTTTAGATTTGTACATAGTTATAGTTATAAATGATAGAGTCTATCTTAAAATACTAATTGTGATATAATTTATGTGTATCTAGAAGCATTATTATAACGTCTCTTATAATTCTTCCAGAATGGCAATGTATATTTTATAGTGATAATTTATTTTACACATGTCTGTAATATTGTATTATACATTGACGAGACTAAAATAAAGATATACTACTACTACTACTTTTTGTCCGGTCATGTTGCTATAATAAAATAATTAATAATTACCTATCTAATATTTTGTCCAAAAGAGAAAGACACAAACATTTGTATTCTGTTTCAGGGACCTAAAGTGCGAAAATATCCTCATTGATTTGGATGGAAATTTGAAAATTGCAGGTATTGTCACCATACTCTTCTTTATGAAGCTGTTTTAGATAAATGATTTTCGCATGATTTATTAAAGCGACACTACATCGATGAAAACGCAAATGTCTGCAGAATGTAATTTGCTATTATATTATATTTGCCTCAAAAACTGAGTATTTCAACAAATAAACAAACGTCGTATACCTGGTTTGTTGACATAACAAAATAATGTAAATTGGGTCGACATTCATGCGTAATACAACTAGTGTATCCTGAATAACACGAGGTATGGTACATATTTACCGTGATATCTCACATGTGTGCCTATGCATATTTATTTGTAGACTAATCATGGTTAAATTATCTCTAAACGAAAGGTATCGCGTGGTTAGTATTAACTCCAATGACAAACAAACGTCAATTCAGGAGCACGGATGACCCTTATATGAAATACTAATTTCACTTTTTAAAGTTTGTATACCACAAAACATTGTTTATTGATTCAATGTTAGTGTTTGTATGTAATGTGTAGTAGCAATGCATTTATATGTGAACAAATGCATTTTATTTGCTTTTTGCAATGTAGTGTCCCTTTAAACTTATTTACACCAGTATTAAGATGTTAATGGTAAGTCCCCATTCGGTATGTTGCGTTTACAATACTTGAAGCTGTAGGGCGGAGCTAATACGACACGTATGAACATTTTTTATAGAAGGAATAAAATGAACATGTGCTTCTCACCAATGCAACCCGGGTTCGATCCTCGGACCGGGAAGTATGTGAGATGGTACGATGGTCGCCAGATCGGACAGGTGGGTTTACTCCGGTTTCCTCCCACATGAATGAGCACATTTACGCTTTCATCCGCGCCAACGAGAGTGATTAATATAAGTTGTTAAAACTTGCTTCGCAATCGTTGCTTCGCAATCGTTGTAAAATAAATAAAGTTAAAAAATACACGTGCTGCACATATTGGGGCTTAAAGCAGCATTACATCGTTTGAAATAAAAAGATATTTGAAAAATTCAAATTTTACGTATGTGTAGCAATGCTGCTACACATTCTAACATTATACTTTGTATACTTATGTTCAATTGGTAAACACTGTTTTTTTGCGATAAAACAAACTCGATCGGTCACGCATTTGTTTACAACCAGAACACATCGTCCGCACTTGTTTACATTCGGAATGCATCGTCCCCATTTGACCCACATTGTCTTTTTTAATTAAATTACTTGATATGTTGATTCATACCTCTGTTAGCTAAGTCTTTTAGGGACATGTCTATATCCCACGAGGGGTTCGACATTAGAGAAAGATAGATAGATAGTATTTCATGTTCAAAATATATACGTTGTTTTATACATCCCCTGTTGTTTCACGCATGCGCGCTGTGCGTGTTTACATTTCGTGTGTTAATAAACAAATTCGCGTATACGACGGTTTATATTTATTGGAATTTTATCGTTTCTGAGCGACTATTTCGATTTTTGTAAACACACACACATTAGTATTATATTTTACACAAAACATCCTTTATTACGATGTAATGCTGCTTTAAATAAACATCCTTTATTACGATGTAATGCTGCTTTAAATAAACACACTTTATTACGATGTAATGCTGCTTTAAATAAACATCCTTTATTACGATGTAATGCTGCTTTAAATAAACATCCTTTATTACGATGTAATGCTGCTTTAAATAAACATCCTTTATTACGATATAATGCTGCTTTAAATAAACATCCTTTATTACGATATAGTGCTGCTTTAAATAAACACACTTTATTACGATATAATGCTGCTTTAAATAAACACACTTTATTACGATGTAGTGCTGCTTTAAATAAACATCCTTTATTACGATATAGTGCTGCTTTAAATAAACATCCTTTATTACGATATAATGCTGCTTTAAATAAACATCCTTTATTACGATATAATGCTGCTTTAAATAAACATCCTTTATTACGATGTAATGCTGCTTTAAATAAACATCCTTTATTACGATGTAATGCTGCTTTAAATAAACATCCTTTATTACGATATAATGCTGCTTTAAATAAACATCCTTTATTACGATATAGTGCTGCTTTAAATAAACATCCTTTATTACGATATAATGCTGCTTTAAATAAACATCCTTTATTACGATATAATGCTGCTTTAAATAAACATCCTTTATTACGATGTAATGCTGCTTTAAATAAACATCCTTTATTACGATGTAATGCTGCTTTAAATAAACATCCTTTATTACGATGTAATGCTGCTTTAAAGGATGTTTGGAGGTCTTCCTTAATTGAAATTGTTTCTGTCGAATAGCTGTACTGCTATTCTAACGATTGCAACACAAAACATCATCATTGTCTATAGATCTATCATCATTTACTGGGTGTCGTCTGTCCATAAACCAACCATGTTCGCCTGTCATAAAGTTCTATATATTTTTACAGATTTTGGATTCGCCACCAAGTTCGTCCCCGGAAGAAACGAGTTGCTGAAAACTAATTGTGGCACATATGGGTATCGGGCACCCGAGCTTGTCTATTGCGCATCCTACGACGGAACGAAGACTGATGTCTTTAGTATGTAAGTGATTCATACCTGACTATCTCAGGGCTATAATTCTGTTTGCAATACTGATCTCTTGTCTTGTATATATATGGCAGATGGAACTACCACAAAGTGCACTGATACTGATAGGAAATGTAATATGTGTCATAGTTTATAGTTAGAGGATGAATATAATTTTATTATTGAATATTCAACTTTATATAACGATTTATGAAATATTACTGCGGTCAAATGTGTTAATATGTTATATGTTGTATGGCTGTACGATTAGCACAGTGGTTAGCGTACTCGCTTCTCGCCAATACAACCCGGGTTCGATCCTCGGACCGGGCAGTATGTGAGATGGTACGGTGGTCGACAGCTTGGACTAGTGGGTTTTCTCCGGGTACTCCGTTGTTGGAACAAAGAGAACCTGATCATAAGTAACATTTTGATAACTCTATATAAATTATGGAAATATTACCATTATGTTGGATAGGGTACCATTATGTTGGATAGGGCACCATTATGTTGGATAGTGTACCATTATGTTGGATAGGGTACCATTATGTTGGATAGGGTACCATTATGTTGGATAGGGTACCATTATGTTGGATAGGGCACCATTATGTTGGATAGGGTACCATTATGTTGGATAGGGTACCATTATGTTGGATAGGGTACCATTATGTTGGATAGGGCACCATTATGTTGGATAGGGTACCATTATGTTGGATAGGGCACCATTATGTTGGATAGGGCACCATTATGTTGGATAGGGCACCATTATGTTGGATAGGGCACCATTATGTTGGATAGGGCACCATTATGTTGGATAGGGCACCATTATGTTGGATAGGGCACCGTTATGTTGGATATGTTACCATCATGTTGGATAGGGTACCATTATGTTGGATAGGGCACCATCATGTTGGATAGGGTACCATTATGTTGGATAGGGCACCATTATGTTGGATAGGGCACCATTATGTTGGATAGGGCACCATTATGTTGGATATGTTACCATCATGTTGGATAGGGTACCATTATGTTGGATAGGGGACCATTATGTTGGATATGTTACCATCATGTTGGATAGGGTACCATTATGTTGGATAGGGCACCATTATGTTGGATAGGGTACCATTATGTTGGATAGGGCACCATTATGTTGGATAGGGTACCATTATGTTGGATAGGGTACCATTATGTTGGATAGGGTACCATTATGTTGGATAGGGCACCATTATGTTGGATAGGGCACCATTATGTTGGATAGGGTACCATTATGTTGGATAGGGCACCATTATGTTGGATAGGGCACCATTATGTTGGATAGGGCACCATTATGTTGGATAGGGCACCATTATGTTGGATAGGGCACCATTATGTTGGATAGGGCACCATTATGTTGGATAGGGCACCGTTATGTTGGATATGTTACCATCATGTTGGATAGGGTACCATTATGTTGGATAGGGCACCATCATGTTGGATAGGGTACCATTATGTTGGATAGGGCACCATTATGTTGGATAGGGCACCATTATGTTGGATAGGGCACCATTATGTTGGATATGTTACCATCATGTTGGATAGGGTACCATTATGTTGGATAGGGGACCATTATGTTGGATATGTTACCATCATGTTGGATAGGGTACCATTATGTTGGATAGGGCACCATTATGTTGGATATGTTACCATCATGTTGGATAGGGCACCATCATGTTGGATAGGGCACCATCATGTTGGATAGGTTACCATCATGTTGGATAGGTCATCGTGTTGGATAGGTTACCATTATGTTGGATAGGGCACCATTATGTTGGATAGGTTACCATCATGTTGGATAGGTTACCATTATGTTGGATAGGGCACCATTATGTTGGATATGTTACCATCATGTTGGATAGGTTACCATTATGTTGGATAGGGCACCATTATGTTGGATAGGGTTACCATCATGTTGGATAGGGCACCATTATGTTGGATAGGGCACCATTATGTTGGATAGGGCACCATTATGTTAGATAGGGCACCATTATGTTGGATATGTTACCATCATGTTGGATAGGGCACCATTATGTTGGATATGTTACCATCATGTTGGATAGGGCACCATTATGTTGGATAGGTTACCATTATGTTGGATAGGTTACCATCATGTTGGATATGTTACCATCATGTTGGATAGGGCACCATTATGTTGGATAGGGCACCATCATGTTGGATAGGTTACCATCATGTTGGATAGGGCACCATTATGTTGGATAGGGCACCATTATGTTGGATAGGGCACCATTATGTTGGATAGGGCACCATCATGTTGGATAGGTTACCATTATGTTGGATAGGTTACCATTATGTTGGATAGGGCACCATTATGTTGGATAGGGCACCATTATGTTGGATAGGGCACCATTATGTTGGATAGGGCACCATTATGTTGGATAGGGCACCATTATGTTGGATAGGGTACCATCATGTTGGATAGGTTACCATCATGTTGGATAGGGCACCATTATGTTGGATAGGGCACCATTATGTTGGATAGGGCACCATTATGTTGCATAGGGCACCATTATGTTGGATAGGTTACCATTATGTTGGATAGGGCACCGTCATGTTGGATAGGTTACCATCATGTTGGATAGGGCACCATTATGTTGGATAGGGCACCATCATGTTGGATAGGTTACCATTATGTTGGATAGGTTACCGTTATGTTGGATAGGGCACCATTATGTTGGATAGGGCACCATTATGTTGGATAGGGCACCATTATGTTGGATAGGGCACCATTATGTTGGATAGGGTACCATCATGTTGGATAGGGCACCATTATGTTGGATATGTTACCATTATGTTGGATAGGTTACCATTATGTTGGATAGGTTACCATTATGTTGGATAGGGCATCATTATGTTGGATAGGGCACCATCATGTTGGATAGGTTACCATTATGTTGGATAGGTTACCATCATGTTGGATAGGTTACCATTATGTTGGATAGGTTACCATCATGTTGGATAGGTTACCATTATGTTGGATAGGGCAGCATCATGTTGGATAGGGCACCATCATGTTGGATAGGTTACCATTATGTTGGATAGGGCAGCATCATGTTGGATAGGGCACCATCATGTTGGATAGGGCACCATTATGTTGGATAGGGCACCATCATGTTGGATAGGGCAGCATCATGTTGGATAGGGCACCATCATATTGGATAGGTTACCATTATGTTGGATAGGTTACCATCATGTTGGATAGGTTACCATTATGTTGGATAGGGCACCGTCATGTTGGATAGGTTACCATTATGTTGGATAGGGCACCATTATGTTGGATAGCGCACCATTATGTTGGATAGGGCACCATTATGTTGGATAGGTTACCATTATGTTGGATATGTTACCATTATGTTGGATAGGTTACCATTATGTTGGATAGGTTACCATTATGTTGGATAGGGCACCATTATGTTGGATAGGGCACCATTATGTTGGATAGGGCACCATTATGTTGGATAGGTTACCATTATGTTGGATAGGGCACCATCATGTTGGATAGGGCACCATCATGTTGGATAGGGCACCATTATGTTGGATAGGGCACCATCATGTTGGATAGGGCACCATCATGTTGGATAGGGCACCATCATGTTGGATAGGTTACCATTATGTTGGATAGGGCACCATTATGTTGGATAGGTTACCATTATGTTGGATAGGGCACCATTATGTTGGATAGGTTACCATCATGTTGGATAGGGCACCATTATGTTGGATAGGTTACCATCATGTTGGATAGGGCACCATTATGTTGGATAGGTCACCATCATGTTGGATAGGGCACCATTATGTTGGATAGGGTACCATCATGTTGGATAGGCACCATCATGTTGGATAAGTTACCATCATGTTGGATAGGTTACCATTATGTTGGATAGGGCACCATCATGTTGGATAGGCACCATCATGTTGGATAGGTTACCATTATGTTGGATAGGGCACCATTATGTTGGATAGGGCACCATTATGTTGGATAGGGCACCATTATGTTGGATAGGGCACCATTATGTTGGATAGGGCACCATCATGTTGGATAGGGCACCATTATGTTGGATAGGGCACCATTATGTTGGATAGGTTACCATCATGTTGGATAGGGCACCATTATGTTGGATAGGGCACCACCATGTTGGATAGGGCACCATTATGTTGGATAGGGCACCATTATGTTGGATAGGGCACCATCATGTTGAATGGGTTACCATCATGTTGGATAGGGCACCATTATGTTGGATAGGGCACCATCATGTTGGATGGGGCACTATCATGTTGGATAGGGTACCATCATGTTGGATATGTTACCATTATGTTGGATAAGGCACCATTATGTTGGATAGGGCACCATTATGTTGGATAGGGCACCATTATGTTGGATAGGGCACCATCATGTTGGGGATAGGTTACCATCATGTACAGTGTTTCCCAACCTCTCACTACACTGTATTACCATTTTCTTGCCCCACCCCTCCTATCAGGTGCCACACGCTAAACGGCCATTTTATTAGGGTTTATAATTCTGGTTTCCACGATAAACCGTTGTCTTGCATATTTTTCGGGTGTGCTATTCTGATTTCCATACTAAACAATCGTCTTGTTTCTTTTTCAGGGGTATAGTTTTGTGCAATATGCTATGCGGTCAGAAATCATTCAGCGATTTCCAGCTCCCGGGCCTCGAGAAAACTCTCCCGAATCTACGATACTTTCGGTCAAAAGGTAATCTACACGATCTTTGTCAATACAAATGGTTGTTTTGTTTAGTTTGTTTAGCGACACATTAACAATAAAGTCAAACAACGACTCTCCAGCTATGGTAGATCACACTTGTTCCTCTCAATAGTGTATGAGGCACGGGTGGATGCACGGGTTTAACCACTGACTCTATGCATTAGAGGTAGACCACACTTGTTCCTCTCAATAGTGTATGAGGAACGGGTGGATGCACGGGTTTAACCACTGACTATGCATTAGAGGTAGACCACACTTGTTCCTCTCAATAGTGTATGAGGAGCGGGTGGATGCACAGGTTTAACCACTGACTATACGTTAGAGGTAGATCACACTTGTTCCTCTCAATAGTGTATGAGGCACGGGCGGATGCATGGGTTTAACCATTGACTATGCGTTTGAGGAAGACCACACTTGTTCCTCTCAATAGTGTATGAGGCACGGGTGGATGCACGGGTTTAACCACTGACTCTATGCATTAGAGGTAGATCACACTTGTTCCTCTCAATAGTGTATGAGGCACGGGCGGATGCACGGGTTTAACCACTGACCACGTTAGAGGTAGACCACACTTGTTCCTCTCAATAGTGTATGAGGCACGGGCGGATGCACGGGTTTAACCACTGACCACGTTAGAGGTAGACCACACTTGTTCATCTCAATAGTGTATGAGGCACGGGTGGATACATGGGTTTGAACCACTGACTATATGTTAGAGGTAGATCACACTTGTTCATCTCAGTAGTGTATGAGGCACGGGTGGATGCACAGGTTTAACCACTGACTCTATGCATTAGAGGTAGATCACACTTGTTCCTCTCAATAGTGTATGAGGCACGGGTGGATGCATGGGTTTGAACCACTGACTATATGTTAGAGGTAGACCACACTTGTTCCTCTCAATAGTGTATGAGGCAAGGGTGGATGCACAGGTTTAACCACTGACTCTATGCATTAGAGGTAGATCACACTTGTTCCTCTCAATAGTGTATGAGGCACGGGTGGATGCACAGGTTTAACTACTGACTCTATGCATTAGAGGTAGATCACACTTGTTCCTCTCAATAGTGTATGAGGCACGGGTGGATGCACAGGTTGAACCACTGACCACGTTAGAGGTAGATCACACTTGTTCATCTCAATAGTGTATGAGGGACAGGTGGATGCACGGGTTTAACCATTGACTCTATGCATTAGAGGTAGATCACACTTGTTCATCTCAATAGTGTATGAGGCACGGGTGGATGCACGAGGTTTAACCACTGACTATACGTTAGAGGTAGATCACACTTGTTCATCTTTATAGTGTATGAGGCACTGGTGGATGCACGGGTTTTAACCACTGACCACGTTAGAGGTAGATCACACTTGTTCCTCTCAATAGTGTATGAGGCACGGGTGGATGCACGGGTTTGAACCACTGACTCTATGCATTAGAGGTAGACCACACTTGTTCCTCTCAATAGTGTATGAGGAACGGGTGGATGCACGGGTTTAACCACTGACCACGTTAGAGGTAGACCACACTTGTTCCTCTCAATAGTGTATGAGGCACGGGTGGATGCACGGGTTTAACCACTGACTCTATGCATTAGAGGTATATCACACTTGTTCCTCTCAATAGTGTATGAGGCACTGGTGGATGCACAGGTTTAACCACTGACTCTATGCATTAGAGGTAGATCACACTTGTTCCTCTCAATAGTGTATGAGGCACGGGTGGATGCACAGGTTTAACCACTGACCACGTTAGAGGTAGATCACACTTGTTCATCTCAATAGTGTATGAGGCACAGGTGGATGCACGGGTTTAACCATTGACTCTATGCATTAGAGGTAGATCACACTTGTTCATCTCAATAGTGTATGAGGCACGGGTGGATGCACGAGGTTTAACCACCGACTATACATTAGAGGTAGATCACACTTGTTCCTCTCAATAGTGTATGAGGCACGGGTGGATGCACGAGGTTTAACCATTGACTATGTTAGAGGAAGATCACACTTGTTCCTCTCAATAGTGTATGAGGCACGGGTGGATGCACGAGGTTTAACCACTGACTATACGTTAGAGGTAGATCACACTTGTTCATCTCAATAGTTATGAGGCACTGGTGGATGCACGGGTTTAACCACTGACTCTATGCATTAGAGGTAGATCACACTTGTTCCTCTCAATAGTGTATGAGGCACGGGCGGATGCACAGGTTTAACCACTGACTATGCATTAGAGGTAGATCACACTTGTTCCTCTCAATAGTGTATGAGGCACGGGCGGATGCACGGGTTTAACCATTGACTCTATGCATTAGAGGTAGATCACACTTGTTCCTCTCAATAGTGTATGAGGCACGGGTGGATGCACGGGTTTAACCACTGACTATGTTAGAGGTAGATCACACTTGTTCCTCTCAATAGTGTATGAGGCACGGGTGGATGCACGGGTTTAACCACTGACCACGTTAGAGGTAGATCACACTTGTTCCTCTCAATAGTGTATGATGCACGGGTGGATGCACGGGTTTGAACCACTGACTCTATGCATTAGAGGTAGACCACACTTGTTCCTCTCAATAGTGTATGAGGCACGGGTGGATGCACGGGTTTCACCACTGACCACGTTAGAGGTAGATCACACTTGTTCCTCTCAATAGTGTATGATGCACGGGTGGATGCACGGGTTTGAACCACTGACTCTATGCATTAGAGGTAGACCACACTTGTTCCTCTCAATAGTGTATGAGGCACGGGTGGATGCACGGGTTTAACCACTGACTCTATGCATTAGAGGTAGATCACACTTGTTCCTCTCAATAGTGTATGAGGCACGGGTGGATGCACAGGTTTAACCACTGACTCTATGCATTAGAGGTAGATCACACTTGTTCCTCTCAATAGTGTATGAGGAACGGGTGGATGCGCGGGTTTAACCACTGACCACGTTAGAGGTAGATCACACTTGTTCCTCTCAATAGTGTATGAGGCACGGGTGGATGCACAGGTTTAACCATTGACTCTATGCGTTAGAGGTAGATCACACTTGTTCCTCTCAATAGTGTATGAGGAACGGGTGGATGCACGGGTTTAACCATTGACTCTATGCATTAGAGGTAGATCACACTTGTTCCTCTCAATAGTGTATGAGGCACGGGTGGATGCACAGGTTTTAACCACTGACTATGCATTAGAGGTAGATCACACTTGTTCCTCTCAATAGTGTATGAGGCACGGGCGGATGCACGGGTTTAACCACTGACTATGCATTAGAGGTAGATCACACTTGTTCCTCTCAATAGTGTATGAGGCACGGGTGGATGCACGGGTTTAACCACTGACTATGTTAGAGGTAGATCACACTTGTTCCTCTCAATAGTGTATGAGGCACGGGTGGATGCACGGGTTTAACCACTGACCACGTTAGAGGTAGATCACACTTGTTCCTCTCAATAGTGTACGAGGCACGGGTGGATGCACGGGTTTGAACCACTGACTCTATGCATTAGAGGTAGATAACACTTGTTCCTCTCAATAGTGTATGAGGAACGGGTGGATGCACGGGTTTAACCACTGACCACGTTAGAGGTAGATCACACTTGTTCCTCTCAATAGTGTATGAGGAACGGGTGGATGCACGGGTTTAACCACTGACCACATTAGAGGTAGATCACACTTGTTCCTCTCAATAGTGTATGAGGCACGGGTGGATGCACGGGTTTAACCACTGACTCTATGCATTAGAGGTAGATCACACTTGTTCCTCTCAATAGTGTATGAGGCACGGGTGGATGCACAGGTTTAACCACTGACTCTATGCATTAGAGGTAGATCACACTTGTTCCTCTCAATAGTGTATGAGGCACGGGTGGATGCACAGGTTTAACCACTGACTCTATGCATTAGAGGTAGACCACACTTGTTCCTCTCAATAGTGTATGAGGCACGGGTGGATGCACGGGTTTAACCACTGACTATGCATTAGAGGTAGACCACACTTGTTCCTCTCAATAGTGTATGAGGAACGGGTGGATGCACGGGTTTAACCATTGACTCTATGCATTAGAGGTAGATCACACATATTCCTCTCAGTAGTGTATGAGGCACGGGTGGATGCACAGGTTTAACCATTGACTATGTTAGAGGTAGATCACACTTGTTCCTCTCAATAGTGTATGAGGTACGGGTGGATGCACAGGTTTTAACCTTTGACTATGTTAGAGGTAGACCACACTTGTTCCTCTCAATAGTGTATGAGGTACGGGCGGATGCATGGGTTTAACCATTGACTATGCGTTTGAGGAAGACCACACTTGTTCCTCTCAATAGTGTATGAGGCACGGGTGGATGCACAGGTTTAACCACTGACTCTATGCATTAGAGGTAGATCACACTTGTTCCTTTCAATAGTGTATGAGGCACGGGTGGATGCATGGGTTTGAACCACTGACTATGCATTAGAGGTAGACCACACTTGTTCCTCTCAATAGTGTATGAGGCACGGGTGGACGCACGGGTTTGAACCACTGACTATGTGTTAGAGGTAGACCACACTTGTTCCTCTCAATAGTGTATGAGGCACGGGTGGATGCACAGGTTTAACCACTGACCACGTTAGAGGTAGATCACACTTGTTCATCTCAATAGTGTATGAGGCACAGGTGGATGCACGGGTTTAACCACTGACTCTATGCATTAGAGGTAGATCACACTTGTTCCTCTCAATAGTGTATGAGGCACGGGTGGATGCACGGGTTTAACCACTGACTCTATGCATTAGAGGTAGATCACACTTGTTCCTCTCAATAGTGTATGAGGCACGGGTGGATGCACGGGTTTAACCATTGACTCTATGCATTAGAGGTAGATCACACTTGTTCCTCTCAATAGTGTATGAGGCACGGGTGGATGCACGGGTTTAACCATTGACTCTATGCATTAGAGGTAGATCACACTTGTTCCTCTCAATAGTGTATGAGGCACGGGTGGATGCACAGGTTTAACCATTGACTATGTTAGAGGTAGATCACACTTGTTCCTCTCAATAGTGTATGAGGCACGGGTGGATGCACGGGTTTAACCACTGACTACGTTAGAGGTAGATCACACTTGTTCCTCTCAATAGTGTATGAGGCACGGGTGGATGCACGGTTTACCCACTGACTACGTTAGAGGAAGACCACAATTGTTCCTCTCAATAGTGTATGAGGCACGGGCGGATGCACAGGTTTAACCATTGACTCTATGAATTAGAGGTAAACCACACTTGTTTCTCTCAATAGTGTATGAGGCACGGGCGGGTGCACAGGTTTAACCATTGACTCTATGCATTAGAGGTAGACCACACTTGTTCCTCTCAATAGTGTATGAGGCACGGGTGGACGCACGGGTTTGAACCACTGACTATACGTTAGAGGTATATCACACTTGTTCATCTCAATAGTGTATGAGGCACTGGTGGATGCACGGGTTTTAGCCACTGACCTATGCATTAGAGGTAGATCACACTTGTTCATCTCAATAGTGTATGAGGCACGGGTGGATGCACAGGTTTTAACCACTGACTATGCATTAGAGGTAGATCACACTTGTTCCTCTCAATAGTGTATGAGGCACGGGCGGATGCACGGGTTTAACCACTGACTATGCATTAGAGGTAGATCACACTTGTTCCTCTCAATAGTGTATGAGGTACGGGCGGATGCACGGGTTTAACCATTGACTCTATGCATTAGAGGTAGATCACACTTGTTCCTCTCAATAGTGTATGAGGCACGGGTGGATGCACGAGGTTTAACCACGATTATACATTAGAGGTATATCACACTTGTTCATCTCAATAGTGTATGAGGCACTGGTGGATGCACGGGTTTTACCACTGACTCTATGCATTAGAGGTAGATCACACTTGTTCCTCTCAATAGTGTATGAGGCACGGGTGGATGCACGAGGTTTAACCACCGACTATACATTAGAGGTAGATCACACTTGTACCTCTCAATAGTGTATGAGGCACGGGTGGATGCACGAGGTTTAACCATTGACTCTATGCATTAGAGGTAGATCACACTTGTTCCTCTCAATAGTGTATGAGGCACGGGCGGGTGCACGGGTTTAACCATTGACTCTATGCATTAGAGGTAGACCACACTTGATCCTCTCAATAGTGTATGAGGAACGGGTGGATGCACGGGTTTAACCACTGACCACGTTAGAGGTAGATCACACTTGTTCCTCTCAATAGTGTATGAGGCACGGGTGGATGCACGGGTTTGAACCACTAACTCTATGCATTAGTGGTAGACCACACTTGTTCCTCTCAATATTGTATGAGGCACGGGTGGATGCACGGGTTTAACCACTGACCACGTTAGAGGTAGATCACACTTGTTCCTCTCAATAGTGTATGAGGCACGGGTGGATGCACGGGTTTAACCACTGACTATGCATTAGAGGTAGATCACACTTGTTCCTCTCAATAGTGTATGAGGCACGGGTGGATGCACAGGTTTAACCACTGACTCTATGCATTAGAGGTAGATCACACTTGTTCCTCTCAATAGTGTATGAGGCACGGGTGGATGCACAGGTTTAACCATGACTATGTTAGAGGTAGATCACACTTGTTCCTCTCAATAGTGTATGAGGCACGGGTGGATGCACGGGTTTAACCACTGACTACGTTAGAGGTAGATCACACTTGTTCCTCTCAATAGTGTATGAGGCACGGGTGGATGCACGGTTTACCCACTGACTACGTTAGAGGAAGACCACAATTGTTCCTCTCAATAGTGTATGAGGCACGGGCGGATGCACAGGTTTAACCATTGACTCTATGAATTAGAGGTAAACCACACTTGTTTCTCTCAATAGTGTATGAGGCACGGGCGGGTGCACAGGTTTAACCATTGACTCTATGCATTAGAGGTAGACCACACTTGTTCCTCTCAATAGTGTATGAGGCACGGGTGGACGCACGGGTTTGAACCACTGACTATACGTTAGAGGAAGACCACACTTGTTCCTCTCAATAGTGTATGAGGCACGGGTGGATGCACAGGTCTTAACCACTGACTATGCGTTAGAGGAAGACCACACTTGTACCTCGCAATAGTGTATGAGGCACGGGTTGACAAACAGGTATGAAACACTGGCCTTCCACAAGCAAATGGGATAGCTTCCTCACTTAGAGAATTCTACCAAGAGAGGGCTCGAACCCACAGTGTCCATAATGGGACTATTGATTGGCAGTAAACTGTTAACGATGCCCGTCGGACGTTGAGACCCCTTAAAACAAACGTAGCACATAATTAAACGTGCATACAAAGGAGACATAAATACATGTACATACTCCCTTAATACACTATGTAAGTTGATATTCATCATCAGCCTCCGTCCGTCTTATGAGACGATGGATTGCGCTCTTGTTGAGGAACATCTTCTGCGGTGACTGAGTAGGCCTATTCTTGAGTGGCAGTCTCTGTTGCAGTCATCGCAGGTGAAGATCGAGTCATCCAGTTTGGTTGATGCCTTTCGCTTCTGTCGTTTCTGCTCACGAAGCCGAGTTCGCTCAGCCTCGGCTCGTCTGACCCCAGCTTTCACAACGTGTCTCCATGATGACCGGTTTGATGCTGTGTTCTCCCATGTCGATTTGCGCTGAATGCAGGTCCCTCTTACAAGCGTCCCTGTATCTTAGGTGGGGGCGACCAGTTGGACGTGATCCTTGTTCAAGTTGATTGTACAGTAGATCTTTGGGGATGCGTCCTTTATCCATGCGTCGGACATGACCTAGCCAGCGCAGGCGGCGTTCACTGAGCATTGCATAGATGGTTGTTGAACTCGCTCTGCTGAGGATCTCTGTATTGGTGACCCTATCTTCCCAAGTGATTCCCAAGATCCTGCGAAGGCACCTCATATGGTATGAGTTCAGCTTTGTCTCTTGTCTGGCATATGTCGTCCATGACTCACTGCCGTAGAGGAGCGTGCTGAGTATGCAGGCCTGGTAGACCTTCAACTTGGTGTTCAGCGTTAGGTTTCTGTTCTCCCAGACTCTCTTGGTGAGTTTTGACATGACGGTGGCTGCTTTCCCAATGCGTACATTGATCTCAGCATCGAGGGACAGGTTGTTGGATATCAGTGATCCTAGATATCTGAAGTTGATATTGTGTTCTCCCTAACAGTGTCTATGGAGCTGGTGCGAAGTATGATACGATTCAACCATTACGACCGCCCGACGACCAGGAATATACTCAGAGATCCATGGTTGATGGGGAAATCCTGCATTATTAGATGGACGAAACCACCGACGGCAACGGTAAGTAGGGAAGACGTTTTCTAGATAGCGATTCGTAGCTGGATCTTAATTAATGCAAAGCAATTCACGGAGTTTTGAAATCTCGCATCACGAAAAATAAGGTGACTGTTTGTGTATATCGCTAATTGAATCGATTTTCAAAATTTTAATAAAATGTACATATTTTCGGATATAACCCTATATTCGGGCACCATTTGTAACAGAAGCATGAAAATGAGCGACATCTAAATGATATATCAACAATAACATTTGTTCAACAATAAACACTTTTATTTAATTAACACATTTTTATTATTAGTAATGTAGTTTTGTTATTAGTATTATTAGTAATATGAAATAGGCACTATCTATCAAAGGGGAAAGTCAATAAAGGATTGAAGTAAAAATCAATTATTGAACTGAACATTATAGGCGGAATATGACTACACCCCTGCGATGATAGGAGGAATATGACTATACCCCTGCGATGATAGGAGGAATATGACTACACCCCTGCGAGGGGTTTGACATCTAAGGAAAAAAAATTTGTTAGTATTGTAAATTTGGACACTTGATTTGTATTTTTGTCTACACATTGCTCGTACTATGGACGACCATCTCTATTATTAACATTGTATGGTGCTGAAGTCTGGGGTGTCTACAATTTTAATGAAATAGATAAATTTCACATTATTATTATTAACATTGTATGGTGCTGAAGTCTGGGGTGTCTACAATTTTAATGAAATAGATAAATTTCACATTATTATTATTATTATTAACATTGTATGGTGCTGAAGTCTGGGTGCCTACAATTTTAATGAAATAGATAAATTTCACATTATTATTATTAACATTGTATGGTGCTGAAGTCTGGGGTGTCTACAATTTTAATGAAATAGATAAATTTCACATTATTATTATTAACATTGTATGGTGCTGAAGTCTGGGTGCTTACAATATTAATGAAATAGATTAATTTCACATTATTATTATATATATTATTATTATTATTAGTATTAGTATTATAGTGGTTTCTCATGTAGTAGTAGTATATTATATTGATGGTTTGAAACCTTAGATAGTTTATACAAATTTATTTTAGCTCGATTGCGAAACAAGTTATTTCAACTTATATAAATCACTCTCGAGACCTCATTCCTGATGGAATCCATCGCCACGGGGGAGAGGAGGCAACGTGGAATTTAAATGCCTTGCCTAAGGGCACAATCGTAACGGTTCCAGTGGGGCTCGAACTCCGGACATTTCGCACCTGAAGCGAACGCGCATCCACTGCGCTATCACGACTTCTTAGATAGAGTGTCATTATATTCCAGGATCCAAACGAACCCAGCACATCAGCCAATCCTGACGAACATGTCAGCACAGTGCATAGCCAGACCAACATGTCAACGAAGGTCACTGACTCCATGGCAAAGAAGTCCTGTGCCAGTCCAGAGACGGCCACACTGAACAAAAGTACTGGGTGTAAGAGTGGTAAGTGTATTTGGATCATGTCTTTGTTTGATATTAAGTTGCCATGGATACATGCCAGTATGTCTTTGTTTGATATTAAGTTGCCATGGATACATGCCATTATGTCTTTGTTTGATCAAGTTGCCACGGATACATGCCAGTATTGTCTTGTTTCATATTAAGTTGCCACGGATACATGCCAGTATTGTTTTGTTTCATATTAAGTTGCCACGGATACATGCCAGTATTGTCTTGTTTCATATTAAGTTGCCACGGATACATGCCAGTATTGTTTTGTTTCATATTAAGTTGCCACGGATACATGCCAGTATTGTTTTGTTTCATATTAAGTTGCCACGGATACATGCCAGTACGTTGCCACGGATACATGCCAGTATTGTTTTGTTTCATATTAAGTTGCCACGGATACATGCCAGTATTGTCTTGTTGGTATTTGGTGTTTGGTTTAAACATATTTATTTTCTACCATGTACATGATTATTTACAACAATTGAAATAAGGAATTGAGCAGAAAGCTATACAGCTTATGGTTGTCCTCTCCATGTTGTTATTTAAAGTCCCAAGAACAGCTTATGTCTTTTATTGGTTAAAGTCCCATCAACAGCTTATGTCTTTTATTGGTTAAAGTCCCAACTAACAGCTTATGTCTTTTATTGGTTAAAGTCCCACCAACAGCTTATGTCTTTTATTGGTTAAAGTCCCATCAACAGCTTATGTCTTTTATTGGTAAAGGAACACATGGGTGCTCCATAGAACAGTGTTTATGGCACAAATTGCCACACGTGTAGAACCACTGACCTTCCACAATAAACTGGATAGCTTCCTCACTTGAAAGAATATGGCGGCCCCATTAGAGTATTTATTTACTTAAACTATGCAGATGCAGCACACTCACTAACAAGCAGGGTCATAAAGGCCCTGGATCATTTGCTCAAGGTGAAAAGTCATAACGGTTATAAAAACATACGTTGCTAAATAGAGGTCGTTCGTTTTTGCTGTACATTGCTAACTATTGCAGTTACTTGGTGTTGTATGGGTGCACCAGTCCATGTCAGTTACTTGGTGTTGAATGGATGCACCAGTCCATGTCAGTTACTTGGTGTTGAATGGATGCACCAGTCCATGTCAGTTACTTGGTGTTGAATGGGTGAACCAGTCCATGTCAGTTACTTGGTGTTGAATGGATGCACCAGTCCATGTCAGTTACTTGGTGTTGAATGGATGCACCAGTCCATGTCAGTTACTTGGTGTTGTATGGATGCACCAGTCCATGTCAGTTACTTGGTGTTGAATGGATGCACCAGTCCATGTCAGTTACTTGGTGTTGTATGGATGCACCAGTCCATGTCAGTTACTTGGTGTTGTATGGATGCACCAGTCCATGTCAGTTACTTGGTGTTGAATGGATGCACCAGTCCATGTCAGTTACTTTGTGTTGTATGGATGCACCAGTACATGTCCAGTTACTTGGTGTTGTATGGATGCACCAGTCCATGTCTGTTACTTGGTGTTGAATGGATGCACCAGTCCATGTCAGTTACTTGGTGTTGTATGGATGCACCAGTACATGTCAGTTACTTGGTGTTGTATGGGTGCACCAGTACATGTCAGTTACTTGGTGTTGAATGGGTGCACCAGTACATGTCAGTTACTTGGTGTTGTATGGATGCACCAGTCCATGTCAGTTACTTGGTGTTGTATGGATGCACCAGTACATGTCAGTTACTTGGTGTTGTGTGGATGCACCAGTACATGTCAGTTACTTGGTGTTGTGTGGATGCACCAGTACATGTCAGTTACTTGGTGTTGTATGGATGCACCAGTACATGTCAGTTACTTGGTGTTGTATGGATGCACCAGTACATGTCAGTTACTTGGTGTTGTATGGATGCACCAGTACATGTCAGTTACTTGGTGTTGAATGGATGCACCAGTCCATGTCAGTTACTTGGTGTTGTAATGTAGACAATCCTTTAATAATGATGACATGTATATTTCAGGTGATAAGAAACTGTCCCCAGAAGTGACGTCTGCGTCCAAGATGTGTGCAGGAACTGCAGGTCTTTCAAGGAAATTGTCGACTAGTTCTGGGGAAAGTAAGAAACCAAAGTCCAACTGTGGAAAGGTAAATAATTGTTAACTGCTAACTTGGGTGTTTGGGGTGTGTAGATTTGTGTAGATATGTGTATGGGTGTGTGTAGATTTGTGTAGATATGTGTATGGGTGTGTGTAGATTTGTGTAGATATGTGTATGGGTGTGTGTAGATTTGTGTAGATATGTGTATGGGTGTGTATAGATTTGTGTAGATATGTGTATGGGTGTGTGTAGATTTGTGTAGATATGTGTATGGGTGTGTGTAGATATGTGTATGGGTGTGTGTAGATTTGTGTAGATATGTGTATGGGTGTGTGTAGATTTGTGTAGATATGTGTATGGGTGTGTGTAGATTTGTGTAGATATGTGTATGTGTGTGTGTAGATTTGTGTAGATATGTGTATGGGTGTGTGTAGATTTGTGTATGGGTGTGTGTAGATTTGTGTAGATATGTGTATGGGTGTGTGTAGATTTGTGTAGATATGTGTGTATGGGTGTGTGTAGATTTGTGTAGATATGTGTATGGGTGTGTGTAGATTTGTGTAGATATGTGTATGGGTGTGTGTAGATTTGTGTAGATATGTGTATGGGTGTGTGTAGATTTGTGTAGATATGTGTATGGGTGTGTGTAGATTTGTGTAGATTTGTGTAGATATGTGTATGGGTGTGTGTAAATTTGTGTAGATATGTATATGGGAGTGTAGATTTGTTACTAGCAAGATGGCTATGTATTTATGGGTGTTTGGGATGTGTAGATTTGGGTAGATATGTGTATGGGTGTGTGTAGATTTGTGTAGATATGTGTATGGGGGGTGTAGATTTGTTACTAGCAAGATGGCTATTGATGTATTTGTGTATTGGCTGTGTAGATTTGCTACTATCAAGATGGCTATGGGTTTTTGGGATGTGTAGATTTGGGTAAATGTGTATGGGATGTGTAGATTTGAGTAAAACTAATTGTGTATGTAATGTGTAGATTTGTTACTAGCAAGATAGATATGTATTTATGTGTGTGTGTAAATTTGTAAAGATAATTGTGGATTTATATGTAACTGCGCCTATATTATTTTCTAATATGCTGTTCGACAGCTATGTTGGAAGATTGTTTGTCCTGATGGCTACTGATGGCTAGTCTGTTACGATCCATGTTCAACATACCTTGCATATATAGATACATGCATACAACTGATGGCTAGTCTGTTAAGGTCCATGTTCAACATACCTTGCATATATAGATACATGCATACAACTGATGGCTAGTCTGTTACGGTCCATGTTCAACATACCTTGCATATATAGATACATGCATACAGCTGGTGGCTGTTACGGTCCATGTTCAACTTACCTTGCATATATAGATACATGCATACAGCTGGTGGCTGTTACTGTCCATGTTCAACATACCTTACATATATAGATACATGCATACAGCTGGTGGCTAGTCTGTTACAGTCCATGTTCAACATACCTTGCATATATAGATACATGCATACAACTGATGGCTAGTCTGTTACAGTCCATGTTCAACATACCTTGCATATATAGATACATGCATACAACTGATGGCTGTTACAGTCCATGTTCAACATACCTTGCATATATAGATACATGCATACAACTGATGGCTGTTTACAGTCCATGTACAACATACCTTGCATATATAGATACATGCATACAACTGATGGCTAGTCTGTTAAGGTCCATGTTCAACATACCTTGGATATATAGATACATGCATACAACTGATGGCTAGTCTGTTACATCCATGTTCAACATACCTTGCATATATAGATACATGCATACAACTGATGGCTAGTCTGTTACAGTCCATGTTCAACATACCTTGCATATATAGATACATGCATACAACTGATGGCTGTTACAGTCCATGTTCAACATACCCTACATATATGGATACATGCATACAACTGATGGCTAGTCTGTTACGGTCCATGTTCAACTTACCTTGCATATATAGATACAAGCATACAACTGATGGCTAGTCTGTTAAGGTCCATGTTCAACATACCTTGCATATATAGATACATGCATACAACTAATGGCTGTTACGGTCCATGTTCAACATACCTTGCATATATAGATACATGCATACAACTGATGGCTAGTCTGTTACATCCATGTTCAACATACCTTGCACATATAGATACATGCATGCGACTGATGTCTGTTACAGTCCATGTACAACATACCTTGCATATATAGATACATGCATACAACTGATGGCTGTTACGGTCCATGTTCAACATACCTTGCATATATAGATACATGCATACAACTGATGGCTGTTACAGTCCATGTACAACAAACCTTGTATATATAGATACATGCATACAACTGATGGCTGTTACAGTCCATGTTCAACATACCTTGTATATATAGATACATGCATACAACTGATGGCTGTTACAGTCCATGTTCAACACACCTTGCATATATAGATACATGCATACAACTGATGGCTAGTCTGTATCATCCATGTTCAACATACCTTGCATATATAGATACATGCATACAACTGATGGCTAGTCTGTTATATCCATGCTCAACATATCTTGCATATATAGATACATGCATACAACTGATGGCTGTTACAGTCCATGTTCAACATACCTTGCATATATAGATACATGCATACAACTGATGGCTGTTACAGTCCATGTTCAACATACCTTGCATATATAGATACATGCATACAACTGATGGCTGTTACAGTCCATGTTCAACTTACCTTGCATATATAGATACATGCATACAACTGATGGCTAGTCTGTTACAATCCATGTACAACACACCTTGCATATATAGATACATGCATACAACTGATGGCTAGTCTGTTACATCCATGTACAACATACCTTGCATATATAGATACATGCATACAACTGATGGCTAGTCTGTTACATCCATGTACAACATACCTTGCACATATAGATACATGCATACAACTGATGGCTGTTACAGTCCATGTTCAACTTACCGTGCATATATAGATACATGCATACAACTGATGGCTGTTACAGTCCATGTACAACATACATTGCATATATAGATACATGCATACAACTGATGGCTGTTACAGTCCATGTACAACATACCTTGCATATATAGATACATGCATACAACTGATGGATGTTACAGTCCATGTACAACATACCTTGCATATATATATACATGCATACAACTGATGGCTAGTCTGTTACGGTCCATGTACAACATACCTTGCATAAATAGATACATGCATACAACTGATGGCTGTTACAGTCCATGTTCAACATACCTTGCATATATAGATACATGCATACAACTGATGGCTGTTACAGTCCATGTTCAACATACCTTGCATATATAGATACATGCATACAACTTATGGCTGTTCCAGTCCATGTTCAACATACCTTGCATATATAGATACATGCATACAACTGATGGCTAGTCTGTTACAGTCCATGTTCAACATACCTTGCATATATAGATACATGCATACAACTGATGGCTGTTACAGTCCATGTTCAACTTACCTTGCATATATAGATACATGCATACAACTGATGGCTGTTACAGTCCATGTTCAACATACCTTGCATATATAGATACATGCATACAACTGATGGCCTGTTACAGTCCATGTTCAACACACCTTGCATATATAGATACATGCATACAACTGATGGCTAGTCTGTTACAGTCCATGTTCAACATACCTTGCATATATAGATACATGCATACAACTGATGGCTAGTCTGTTACAGTCCATGTTCAACATACCTTGCATATATAGATACATGCATACAACTGATGGCTGTTACAGTCCATGTTCAACATACCTTGCATATATAGATACATGCATACAACTGATGTCTGTTAAGTCCATGTTCAACATACCTTGCATATATAGATACATGCATACAACTGATGCTAGTCTGTTACGTCCATGTTCAACATACCTTGCATATATAGATACATGCATACAACTGATGGCTAGTCTGTTACAGTCCATGTTCAACATACCTTGCATATATAGATACATGCATACAACTGATGGCTGTTACAGTCCATGTTCAACATACCTTGCATATATAGATACATGCATACAACTGATGGCTAGTCTGTTACGGTCCATGTTCAACATACCTTGCATATATAGATACATGCATACAACTGATGGCTAGTCTGTTAAGGTCCATGTTCAACATACCTTGCATATATAGATACATGCATACAACTGATGGCTGTTACGGTCCATGTTCAACATACCTTGCATATATAGATACATGCATACAACTGATGGCTAGTCTGTTACATCCATGTTCAACATACCTTGCATATATAGATACATGCATACAACTGATGGCTGTTACAGTCCATGTACAACATACCTTGCATATATAGATACATGCATACAACTGATGGCTGTTACGGTCCATGTTCAACATACCTTGCATATATAGATACATGCATACAACTGATGGCTGTTACAGTCCATGTACAACAAACCTTGTATATATAGATACATGCATACAACTGATGGCTGTTACAGTCCATGTTCAACATACCTTGTATATATAGATACATGCATACAACTGATGGCTGTTACAGTCCATGTTCAACACACCTTGCATATATAGATACATGCATACAACTGATGGCTAGTCTGTACATCCATGTTCAACATACCTTGCATATATAGATACATGCATACAACTGATGGCTAGTCTGTTATATCCATGTTCAACATATCTTGCATATATAGATACATGCATACAACTGATGGCTGTTACAGTCCATGTACAACATACCTTGCATATATAGATACATGCATACAACTGATGGCTGTTACAGTCCATGTTCAACATACCTTGCATATATAGATACATGCATACAACTGATGGCTGGTACAGTCCATGTTCAACTTACCTTGCATATATAGATACATGCATACAACTGATGGCTAGTCTGTTACAGTCCATGTACAACATACCTTGCATATATAGATACATGCATACAACTGATGGCTAGTCTGTTACATCCATGTACAACATACCTTGCATATATAGATACATGCATACAACTGATGGCTAGTCTGTTACATCCATGTACAACATACCTTGCACATATAGATACATGCATACAACTGATGGCTGTTACAGTCCATGTTCAACTTACCGTGCATATATAGATACATGCATACAACTGATGGCTGTTACAGTCCATGTACAACATACCTTGCATATATAGATACATGCATACAACTGATGGCTGTTACAGTCCATGTACAACATACCTTGCATATATAGATACATGCATACAACTGATGGCTGTTACAGTCCATGTACAACATACCTTGCATATATATATACATGCATACAACTGATGGCTAGTCTGTTACGGTCCATGTACAACATACCTTGCATAAATAGATACATGCATACAACTGATGGCTGTTACAGTCCATGTTCAACATACCTTGCATATATAGATACATGCATACAACTGATGGCTGTTACAGTCCATGTTCAACATACCTTGCATATATAGATACATGCATACAACTTATGGCTGTTCCAGTCCATGTTCAACATACCTTGCATATATAGATACATGCATACAACTGATGGCTAGTCTGTTACAGTCCATGTTCAACATACCTTGCATATATAGATACATGCATACAACTGATGGCTGTTACAGTCCATGTTCAACTTACCTTGCATATATAGATACATGCATACAACTGATGGCTGTTACAGTCCATGTTCAACATACCTTGCATATATAGATACATGCATACAACTGATGGCTGTTACAGTCCATGTTCAACACACCTTGCATATATAGATACATGCATACAACTGATGGCTAGTCTGTTACAGTCCATGTTCAACATACCTTGCATATATAGATACATGCATACAACTGATGGCTGTTACAGTCCATGTTCAACATACCTTGCATATATAGATACATGCATACAACTGATGGCTGTCTGTTACGTCCATGTTCAACATACCTTGCATATATAGATACATGCATACAACTGATGGCTGTTACAGTCCATGTACAACATACCTTGCATATATAGATACATGCATACAACTGATGGCTGTTACAGTCCATGTTCAACATACCTTGCATATATAGATACATGCATACAACTGATGGCTGTTACGGTCCATGTTCAACATACCTTGCATATATAGATACATGCATACAACTGATGGCTGTTACGGTCCATGTTCAACATACCTTGCATATATAGATACATGCATACAACTGATGGCACTGTTAAAGTCCATGTTCAACATACCTAGTCTGTTAATGTCCATCGTTCAACCTACTTGCATTATATAGATCAGATTTACAACTGATGGCTAGTCTGTTACAGTCCATTTCAACATAACTTGTGTGCATCTAGATACATGCATACAACTGATGGCTAGTCTGTTATGGTCAATGTTCAATATACCTTGCCTATATAGATACTGCATACAACTGATGGCTGTTACGCCATGTTCAACATACCTTGGCATATATAGATACATGCATACAACTGATGGCTGTTACGGTACCATGTTCAACATACCTTGCATCATATATAGCATCTACATGCATACAACGGATGGCTTTACAGTCCATGTACAAGCCTACCTGTATATATAGATACATGCATACACTGATGGCTGTTACAGTCCATGTTCAACATAACTTGCATATATAGATACATGCATACAACTGATGGCTCTTACAGTCCATGTACAACATACCTTGCATATATAGATACATGCATACAACTGATGGCTGTTACAGTCCATGTACAACATACCTTGCATATATAGATACATGCATACAACTGATGGCTGTTACAGTCCATGTACAACATACCTGCATATATAGATACATGCATACAACTGATGGCTGTTACAGTCCATGTACAACATACCTTGCATAAATAGATACATCAACAACTGATGGCTGTTACAGTCCATGTACAACATACCTTGCATACATATATACATGCATACAACTGATGTCTGTTACAGTCCATGTACAACATACCTTGCATATATATATACATGCATACAACTGATGGCTGTTACATCCATGTACAACATACATTGCATATATAGAACATGCATACAACTGATGGCTGTTACAGTCCATTTTCAACATACCTGCATATATAGATACATGCATACAACTGATGGCTAGTACACTCAATGTTCAACTTACCTTGCATATATAGATACATGCATACAACTGATGGCTAGTCTGTTACAATCCATGTACAACACACCTTGCATATATAGATACATGCATACAACTGATGGCTAGTCTGTTACATCCATGTACAACATACCTTGCATATATAGATACATGCATACAACTGATGGCTAGTCTGTTACATCCATGTACAACATACCTTGCACATATAGATACATGCATACAACTGATGGCTGTTACAGTCCATGTTCAACTTACCGTGCATATATAGATACATGCATACAACTGATGGCTGTTACAGTCCATGTACAACATACATTGCATATATAGATACATGCATACAACTGATGGCTGTTACAGTCCATGTACAACATACCTTGCATATATAGATACATGCATACAACTGATGGATGTTACAGTCCATGTACAACATACCTTGCATATATATATACATGCATACAACTGATGGCTAGTCTGTTACGGTCCATGTACAACATACCTTGCATAAATAGATACATGCATACAACTGATGGCTGTTACAGTCCATGTTCAACATACCTTGCATATATAGATACATGCATACAACTGA
>CM026396.1:36836514-36855850 GCA_014843695.1 Archivesica marissinica
AATAAAACCTACATAATCATTAATGAAACAAGTTATCGAAACATTAGAACATTAAAAATTATAAGAACTGAAAACTAATATAAGATGCCTAAGATAAGATATATAATTCCTAATGTCTTTGATTTAAATAGCCTTAAGAAATAAACAAAAATAAAAACATTTAAAAATTATTATTAAATCTTTCATTAAAACAACATAACTTCATTTATGAATAATATTAAAAAAGGAAAAACTATCGACATGTAATTTGGAAATCATTGATATTTACCATCCATACGCTTGTTTGAAAAAGTGTGTTTTCAAAGATCTTTTAAAGGAACACAACGATTTTGAGTCCCTGATTCCATTGGGAAGGGCGTTCCATAGTTTTGGTGCGGCTACTTCAAATCTTCTGTCACCATATGTCACTGACTTAATGTGTCTTGGGTCCTCCTCGACTAGTCTAAGGGAACCATTTTGCGATCTTAATGTTCTCTTAGGTTGGTACACTTTCAGCATGTTTTTAATGTAAACTGGGCCTTTGTCATTTAGTGCTTTATATGTTAGTGTTAGGATTTTGTATTTAATTCTGTAGTTGACGGGTAGCCAGTGGAGATCTTCAAGAATAGGAGACACGTGGTCGAACTGGGACGTTTTTGATATCAGGCGGGCAGCTGTGTGTTGAACATTCTGTAATTTGGAAATCGTTGATTTTGATACACCATGAAGCAGCCCATTACAATAGTCCATTCTCGATGTCACAAGCGAATTTACTAGGGTTTTTGTTGCATGGGTTGTAAGGAATTTTCTGATATGACCAATCTTTCTGATCTGCCCATAACTGGATCTGCACACTGAATTTACATGTTGTTCCATGTTAAGTTGGGAGTCTAGCATACATGTAGGATACAAGATACAAGATACAAGAACTTGGAAATCAGCCTGTTTCTCCCTCTTTCCTGTGAATCATTTGCAAAAGATGTAGCTCATATTAGGCAACCAAATCAAAATAATGAGTAACTCATTAATTTTACAATGCAAGATAAAGATAATAATTTGGAATACTGACACCATAAAAACTGCAATTTTATATTACTTTTTCCCAGAGCAATCTTATGTAGATATTCGGGTTTATAACTGATACAATTTTTCAGTCTTTAACGGCATCCCCACTTGTCATCTGATGAACCAATCTGGACTAGATACTCAATGCTTAATCTTATATCATTTTGGGATATCAGATACTTTGGATAACATCCACTGGTTAGGTGACTAATAGCTCATAGGACCACTATTTTGAGGGGCAACCTTACCCGGAGAGCTAACAATACTAGTTATATACCAACATGTTTGTAAATGTCTGAGTTTGTCATTTGCGGCATAAATTGGCATAAATAGTGGCGTTCGGAGAAATCCAAGATGGCGTCCAAAATGGCCGCAATACATTGGCATAAATCGTGGCGTTCGCAGAAATCCAAGATGGCGTCCAAAATGGCCGCAATAAATTGGCATAAATAGTGGCGTTCGGAGAAAGCCAAGATGGCGTCAACAATTTACACAAGTAATTAGATAAGTATCTAATATCTCATATCCAAAAATGATATCAGATTAAGCAAAGTATCTAGTATCTAATATCCCATATCTCAAATGTAATCAGATCACAAGATGTTTAATAAGTGATCTGTTTATATACATATTTCACATATCGCGTTGGACCAGTATACACTTGATTTCCCTTATATAGCAATCATGTTGACATAACATATTGTATATGAAATGTAAATATTTATAGAGATGGATAATATGAACATAATTTACATAAAACATATTAATCTATTCAACCCCAAGTAACTGACATGGACTGGTGCGTGATATTTTCAGACCAATAAATTAATAAGAAAATTAGCTTTGGAACAGTTCATTTATCAAAATGGGTAATTTTATCTAAAAATAGTAATAATTATTACTGGCAAAAAAGTGCAGATCCTGATGAGACGGCTCGTCACGAGCCAGCTCATCTGGATCTACACTTTTCATAAGCCTATTTAGAGGCCTGTGGGGTTGAAAGGGTTAATCTAACTAAATAATCAATAACACTATTTCCGGATTAAGTTGGTTTATTTCTGCTGTCAAAGTTGAAAACTGAAACAATTTCATTATAACATACTATTTTAGTTCATACAAATCAGGCCCGTCGCTGGGCATACGCAAGTACGCACGTGGGTATCATTGGTCTCAGAAAATGAAAAAATATGAAAACTCCAAAAATGCAATAAAACCACATGGGGTAGTAGGATACATCTTTTTATATGGATTGCCGTAAGAACTTTAGTCCTGCAATTGTATGTTACAAAATGCATTGAAATGCAGGAAATTGCTTCCTCATTTCAAAACATCTCCGGGGGCATGCCCCCGGGCCCCCTAGCGTACTCGCTCGCTATGCTCACTCGACAAACAAGCATATTTGGCCGGGCGTATCATCAAAATAGCTCCAGCGACGGCTCTGCAAATCTTAGCTCGATTGCGAAACAAGTTCTTGCAACTTATATTAAACACTCTCGAGGCCTCATTCCTGGTGGAATCCATCGCCACGAGGGAGAGAGAAGAGGCAACGTGGACTTTAAATGCTTTGCTTAGGGGGACATAATCGTAACGGCTCCAGCGGGGCTCGAACTCATTGCCGTGTACATAATATTATATACAAATAAACGCCGATTAATGGCTTCAACAAGAACCATACCATAAATGCCACCGACTTCAGATAGACACGTTGTTGTTTGTGTAACGTAGCGACTGGTGTGGTTATGTATTCAATTGACCCTCCGTTGTCGTTGCCTATTTATCGTCGCTACCGGTTGCCCGTATGAGCGCCTCCTGAAGAGATTAGTCATTTCAAATTGTTGGAGGATAGTGCAATAATACAGACAGAGGACCCATTCCAGAGTCTCCTCTGGTTCTTTTACGTGCACGATGTAAAGCACCGACATGAGACCTCGGTTTAAAGTCCCATCTGACATATTCTTAATTTTATTAGGGTCAGACGGGGAATCGAACCTGCGATACCTGGATTACCAGTCCAGTGTGTAACCACTGGACTACAGATGCGTCTGTCTTCCTCATTATGATGATGATTGAGCTTATTAACCCTCGCCGCCGGCGAACCATGTGGGCGAGCGCTTCCTCATTAGGTGATGATTGAGCTTATTAACCCTCGCCGCCGGCGAACCATGTGGGCGAGCGCTTCCTCATTAGGTGATGATTGAGCTTATTTACCATCGCCGCCGGCGAACCATGTGGGCGAGCGCTTCCTCATTAGGTGATGATTGAGCTTATTTACCCTCGCCGCCGGCGAACCATGTGGGCGAGCGCTTCCTCATTAGGTGATGATTGAGCTTATTTACCCTCGCCGCCAGCGAACCATATGGGCGAGCGCTTCCTCATTAGGTGATGATTGAGCTTATTTGCCCTCGCCGCCGGCGAACCATGTGGGCGAGCGCTTCCTCATTAGGTGATAATTGAGCTTATTTGCTCTCGCCGCCGGCGAACCATGTGGGCGAGCGCTTCCTCATTAGGTGATGATTGAGCTTATTAACCCTCGCCGCCGGCGAACCATGTGGGCGAGCGCTTCCTCATTAGGTGATGATTGAGCTTATTAACCCTCGCCGCCGGCGAACCATGTGGGCGAGCGCTTCCTCATTAGGTGATGATTGAGCTTATTTACCATCGCCGCCGGCGAACCATGTGGGCGAGCGCTTCCTCATTAGGTGATGATTGAGCTTATTTACCCTCGCCGCCAGCGAACCATGTGGGCGAGCGCTTCCTCATTAGGTGATGATTGAGCTTATTTACCCTCGCCGCCAGCGAACCATGTGGGCGAGCGCTTCCTCATTAGGTGATGATTGAGCTTATTTACCCTCGCCGCCAGCGAACCATGTGGGCGAGCGCTTCCTCATTAGGTGATGATTGAGCTTATTTACCCTCGCCGCCGGCGAACCATGTGGGCGAGCGCTTCCTCATTAGGTGATGATTGAGCTTATTTGCCCTCGCCGCCGGCGAACCATGTGGGCGAGCGCTTCCTCATTAGGTGATGATTGAGCTTATTTACCCTCGCCGCCAGCGAACCATGTGGGCGAGCGCTTCCTCATTAGGTGATGATTGAGCTTATTAACCCTCGCCGCCGGCGAACCATGTGGGCGAGCG
The DNA here is from genome assembly GCA_014843695.1 of Archivesica marissinica. Taxonomy (NCBI): domain Eukaryota; kingdom Metazoa; phylum Mollusca; class Bivalvia; order Venerida; family Vesicomyidae; genus Archivesica; species Archivesica marissinica. The sequence continues at coordinate 36,840,694 of CM026396.1, forward strand.
CTTCCTCATTAGGTGATGATTGAGCTTATTTACCATCGCCGCCGGCGAACCATGTGGGCGAGCGCTTCCTCATTAGGTGATTATTGAGCTTATTTACCCTCGCCGCCGGCGAACCATGATGTGGGCGAGGGCTTCCTCGTTAGGTGATGATTGAGCTTATATACCCTCGCCGCCGGCGAACCATGTGGGCGAGTGCTTCCTCATCACAGTGCGGTGCTCTCTTTTATAATCCGTAAGAACAATCCTGGCATCTCAACATTACAGAGTAATCATGCTAGCATACCATTGACCATGACCATTCTATATTTAGTTTTAAATTAATATGCTATTCAACGCAATTGAAACTGGCAATACATTTTGCACTTGAACCCACCATCAGCTGATGGTTAGCATGTGATCTGGATCAGCCTTACATAATGCCAATCCATTGTGCAACTGCACTCTCTTACGTTGTGATGTATGTATTTTAGACGCCCCTCCTAAATATACTTTTAGTACAACACATGTATATTATGTGCTAATTTCATCGGCGATAATATAGTCCTCTCAGTCATGGGGGGTAAATAGTTGGATTTTAGATTAAATTCTTTTTTTATCTTTTCAGATGTGTGCTGTCTGCAACGGTGCTGGCTGTCGTGGTTTTCGCGGTACTTCAACTGTTTGAAGCAACAAGCTACACATTAGCAGAAACCAATGCTATTTCCGATAAACATACACAGCACATAATGAAAATAACGTCCATTGATTCCGTACATGTCAATGAAGGCGTGCGCATTTTCTCCGATGAAAGAGAAGTACACCATGTTGTTTTTCTCAAAGTACACAAAGCTGCAAGTGGAACGGCTACATCTATTATTTTCCGGTTTGGTATGAATAGGGGATTGACGTTTGTGCTCCCAAAATGGCTGAATATCGTAAGTGTCACTGATACATTGTTAGAGAAACTGATCTATCCACGACTGAACAACTCCTTCGATATTATGACAAGTCATGTGATTTATAACAAAACAGCATTTGATGCATTATTGCACAAAGATTCGGTTTACATCGGCATTATCCGTGAACCTTACCAGCAGTTCAAGTCAAGTATGAACTACATGGCACCACTTTATGTATACAACATTTCAAATGTGAACCCTATTCAGCAATATCTAAAAGACCCACTGAAGTATGAACCTGAGAAATTTCCCAGATTGTCATGGATCAACAATCGCCAGGCCACTGAGTTTGGCACTCCAGAAGCTATCATCATGAACAGAAACAAGAGTGCAATGAACGAATATGTACAGAAACTTGACAAAGAGTTTCATCTAGTCATAATTTCGGAATATTTTGATGAATCCATTGTGTTACTCAAGAGAATGTTGAATTGGAATCTGAAGGATATTCTATACCGGAGATTACATACGCGTGGATGGGATCGCAAATTAACCATCCCAAGATCGTATGATAAACAACTATATCGCCGATACGCCTTCGCAGACTATGCACTATATGACTTCTTTTTCAACAGACTTTGGAACCAAGCTAAACGAGCAGGTGATGACTTCTTCAAAGAAGTTCTATACTTTAAACAGGTTCAAGAGGAAGTGGAGGACTTCTGTAAAGTGTATCCTAACATCACAGAAACCTATGGTGTAGGCAAGAGTGATTGGAATCCTGTGTTTACAGTAGACAAAGAGTTCTGTGGACTGTTATTTGCAGAGGAAGAGGATTGGGTTAAGAAAATAGCTCTAAAGCAATACAATATACTACCGAAATAAATTGGACTGGCTTAAGAAAACTGTAGAAGCAATACAATTAGGGATGGCAACGAATAGCGATTTAGGTATTCGAATATTCGATTATTTGGTATAATTATGTGAAAAACTCAAAATATCTCAAACACTTAAATTTTCACAATTATCTACTTTCTGTTTTATGCTCTACGTCATAGCTTCTTCCTGTAAATTTGGCGACGACTCAATCAGTTATTGTTATCGTCCACTGTACACGCTACCATTCAGACTTGATGAGACTTAAGTTAGTACACCAAATTATACAATACATGTATATACAACTGGCTTTTAAAAGAAAATAGTTCCAAATTGCAAATGTTCGTACACCATTAGGCAATGGCGGCCGTTTTGCCTAAAATAGCGCGTTGTGGTTTTTATGTGTACCGCTGTGTGTTGTATGTTCATTGTAAATTATATTATAGTTGTTGTAGCATGTTCATAAGAACACAGATTTGAAGAAATGTGCCATTGATTTACAGTTGTGGTATTCATACATTAAAGGTGACCAATCAACTTGTAATCAATCATTATCATATATATTTCTCATCATCAGCCTTCGTCCGTCTTATGAGACGATGGATTGCGCTCTTGTTGAGGAACATCTTCTGTGGTGACTGAGTAGGCCTATTCTTGAGTGGCAGTCTCTGTTGCAGTCATCGCAGGTGAAGATCGAGTCATCCAGTTTGGTTGATGCCTTTCGCTTCTGTCGTTTCTGCTCATGAAGCCGAGTTCGCTCAGCCTCGGCTCGTCTGACCCCAGCTTTCACAACGTGTCTCCATGCTGACCGGTTTGATGCTGTGTCCTCCCAAGACTCTATATCGATTTGCGCTGAACGCAGGTCCCTCTTACAAGCGTCCCTGTATCTTAGGTGGGGGCGACCAGTTGGGCGTGATCCTTGTTCAAGTTGACCGTACAGTAGATCTTTGGGGGTGCGTCCTTTGTCCATGCGTCGGACATGACCTAGCCAGCGCAGGCGGCGTTCACTGAGCATTGCATAGATGGTTGTTGAACTCGCTCTGCTGAGGACCTCTGTATTGGTGACCCTATCTTCCCAAGTGATTCCCAAGATCCTGCGATGGCACCTCATATGGTATGAGTTCAGCTTTGTCTCTTGTCTGGCATATGTCGTCCATGACTCGCTGCCGTAGAGGAGCGTGCTGAGTATGCAGGCCTGGTAGACCTTCAACTTGGTGTTCAGCGTTAGGTTTCTGTTCTCCCAGTGGTATTCATACATTAAAGGTGACCAATCAACTTGTGATCAATCATTATCATATATATTTAGACAGTGTATACATGTGTTTGTATCATATGGTTTATATGTTGTAGTTTTAATCTATAATTTCTCAGTATTTTGTGCATCTAATGTACAATCCATATTTTAAGTAGGTTCCTCATCAGATTAAGTGTACTATTTAAAACATGTATAAATCGAAATTATATAATTTTTTCCGTGCTTTTATCACATGCTTTTAACCCTGCATTCTTCCTTTTTTAATCTTTTGATTTTTATTGTTATATGTGTGTTATGTTACATGTTTATGTAAAGCGCTTTTGAACATGTACTCTTTATATAATGAGGGCGCTCAATAAGAATGGTATAATAATAATAATAATAACAATAATAATAATGTGGTTTATTTATTTGTTTGTTTATTGATGTGTGTGAATATATGAATAGTTTTATGCAACAGACATGTCTCAGGTCGTGTCTGTTTATATGGAAAGGTTGGTCGTTCCTTACGAAGGTTAGTGCACCAAGTACTGGTTAACTGCAGGCGCCTGTCCAGGAAAGGTGTTGTTATGTAAACTGCCCGTCGCTCAAATGGGTAACCAGTAGCGATGTTATAAAATCTTTAAAAATCAATAACAGAAATGTCACTTGATTCTGCATTATATATATTTCCAACTGATGTGTTAACCTATATTTCAATACATATGATAGTTCTTGCGTTGACGATATCAATGATCGTCCATTATTCTACGAAATGCATTATTAAATGTTAGTTAGTTGATGCCACAGTATTAAGCTACCAACAAGTATCTTCGGCATCCGTCAGTCTTGTCAGACTATGGAGTTAGCGCCCGTTGAGTTTACATATGAGCACCGTCTGCTGTGGCTGTACAGTCCGATGCGTTAGCGCCCGTTGAGTCTACATATGAGCACCGTCTGCTGTGGCTGTACAGTCCGATGCGTTAGCGCCCGTTGAGCCTACATATGAGCACCGTCTGCTGTGGCTGTACAGTCCGATGCGTTAGCGCCCGTTGAGTCTACATATGAGCACCGTCTGCTGTGGCTGTACAGTCCGATGCGTTAGCGCCCGTTGAGTCTACAGATGAGCACTGTCTGCTGTGGCTGTACAGTCCGATGCGTTAGCGCCCGTTGAGTTTACATATGAGCACCGTCTGCTGTGGCTGTACAGTCCGATGCGTTAGCGCCCGTTGATTCTACAGATGAGCACCGTCTGCTGTGGCTGTACAGTCCGATGCGTTAGCGCCCGTTGAGTCTACATATGAGCACCGTCTGCTGTGGCTGTACAGTCCGATGCGTTAGCGCCCGTTGAGTTTACATATGAGCACCGTCTGCTGTGGCTGTACAGTCCGATGCGTTAGCGCCCGTTGAGTCTACAGATGAGCACTGTCTGCTGTGGCTGTACAGTCCGATGCGTTAGCGCCCGTTGAGTTTACATATGAGCACCGTCTGCTGTGGCTGTACAGTCCGATGCGTTAGCGCCCGTTGATTCTACAGATGAGCACCGTCTGCTGTGGCTGTACAGTCCGATGCGTTAGCGCCCGTTGAGTCTACATATGAGCACCGTCTGCTGTGGCTGTACAGTCCGATGCGTTAGCGCCCGTTGAGTCTACATATGAGCACCGTCTGCTGTGGCTGTACAGTCCGATGCGTTAGCGCCCGTTGAGTCTACATATGAGCACCGTCTGCTGTGGCTGTACAGTCCGATGCGTTAGCGCCCGTTGAGTCTACATATGAGCACCGTCTGCTGTGGCTGTACAGTCCGATGCGTTAGCGCCCGTTGAGTCTACATATGAGCACCGTCTGCTGTGGCTGTACAGTCCGATGCGTTAGCGCCCGTTGAGTCTACATATGAGCACCGTCTGCTGTGGCTGTACAGTCCGATGCGTTAGCGCCCGTTGAGTCTACATATGAGCACCGTCTGCTGTGGCTGTACAGTCCGATGCGTTAGCGCCCGTTGAGTCTACATATGAGCACCGTCTGCTGTGGCTGTACAGTCCGATGCGTTAGCGCCCGTTGAGTCTACATATGAGCACCGTCTGCTGTGGCTGTACAGTCCGATGCGTTAGCGCCCGTTGAGTCTACATATGAGCACCGTCTGCTGTGGCTGTACAGTCCGATGCGTTAGCGCCCGTTGAGTCTACATATGAGCACCGTCTGCTGTGGCTGTACAGTCCGATGCGTTAGCGCCCGTTGAGTCTACATATGAGCACCGTCTGATGTGGCTGTACAGTCCGATGCGTTAGCGCCCGTTGAGTCTACATATGAGCACCGTCTGCTGTGGTTGTACAGTCCGATGCGTTAGCGCCCGTTGAGTCTACATATGAGCACCGTCTGCTGTGGCTGTACAGTCCGATGCGTTAGCGCCCGTTGAGTCTACATATGAGCACCGTCTGCTGTGGCTGTACAGTCTGATGCGTTAGCGCCCGTTGAGTCTACATATGAGCACCGTCTGCTGTGGCTGTACAGTCCGATGCGTTGGCGCCCGTTGAGTCTACATATGAGCACCGTCTGCTGTGGCTGTACAGTCCGATGCGTTAGCGCCCGTTGAGTCTACATATGAGCACCGTCTGCTGTGGCTGTACAGTCCGATGCGTTAGCGCCCGTTGAGTCTACATATGAGCACCGTCTGCTGTGGCTGTACAGTCCGATTCGTTAGCCCCCGTTGAGTCTACATATGAGCAGCGTCTGCTGTGGCTGTACAGTTCGATGCGTGACCTGCAATGGCGGTTGCATCTTTCGTACATGAAGACAGAGTCACTGGAAGGCGATGCAGTTGATGGCGGCTCACACTGTTTGGCTTTCCTCTTCCTGCGTTTGTCGTCAGAGGCTGCTTGCAGAGCGAGTTATCCCCTCTGCAAGCCCGTTGACAGCTGTGGTCTCCACGTTATTCTGTTTGCTGCGAGGGAGTCCCAGTTGGTGGTGTCCATCCCCCCAGCGTTTTCATATCTCGTTTGCAGACATCCTTGAAGCGAAGTTGGGGTCGACCTTTGTCTCTGTACCCTGCAGCCAGTGCACCATACAACATATCTTTTGGAATGCGACCGTCGTCCATCCGGCGTATGTGTCCGAGCGTTGGTGGAGTAATGTGTACATAGATGGGATGCCGGCTCTGCTGAGGACCTCGTTGTTGGTGACCTTGTCCAGTTTTCGCTCTTGAGTGGCGTATGTTGTCCATGACTCGCTTCCATAGAGGAGTGTGCTGACGACGCAAGCCTTGTACACCGCTATCTTGGTGTTGGTTGTCAGTGGCAGATTATTAATGAATAAGAGAAATAGCAGGGGCGCAAGAATAGAGCCCTGAGGAACTCATATAATGATACATTTGTTTTTAAACAACAATGAACTGTTAATTTGAATACTCTAATTGCAATGAGATAAATATCTCGCACACCTACTGACCACGTGCAGTTAAAAGACAACTGTCACGTAGAGTTAAAAGACAACTGTCACGTAGAGATAAAAGACAACTGTCACGTGCAGTTAAGGATAACGAAATTATATTCGACATATATTCTAACCACTCGGGTAGAATATACTTGACGTGAGTTTCTGACAACATATTCTGACCACTTGGGTGGAATATACTTGAAGCGAGTTTCTGGTGACATATTCTGACCACTCGGGTGGACTATCCTTGAAGCGAGTTTCTGGCGATATATTCTGACCACTCGAGTGGAATATCCTTGGAGTGAGTTTCTGACGACATATTCTGACCACTCGGGTGGAATATCCTTGATGCGAGTTCTGACGACATAGTCTGACCACTCGAGTGGAATATCATTGAAGCGAGTTCTGACGACATATTCTGACCACTCGAGTGGAATATCATTGAAGCGAGTTTGGTGGGTGGTTTTGGTCTGACGACATATTCTGACCACTCGAGTGGAATATCATTGAAGCGAGTTTCTGACGACATATTCTGACCACTCGGGTGGAATATCATTGAAGCGAGTTTCTGACGACATATTCTGACGACTCGAGTGGAATATACTTGAGGCGAGTTTCTGACGACATATTCTGACGACTCGTGTGGAATATCCTTACCCCACATCAGTGTATATGAAGAAAAGGACTGAAAAATGGTTATCAGTTATAAAACCTGAATATCTACATAAGATTGCTCTCGAAAAAAGTAACGCTCAATATAAAAGTGTACTTTTTGATGGTGTCAGTATATTTCAAAATTATTATCTTTTTCTTGCATTCTAAAATTAATGAGTTACTCAGTATTTGACAGTGTATCATCATTCTATTATTCTGACCGATCTTATCAACCCTGTAGCTACATGCAGATGGTTACTAGTTGGGGAGGTATAGCTTGAGCACGTAACCGGGGATAGTGACCAATAAAAATGATCTCAGTAAATTCATCTTTAGTAAGATATGTTAGATACAGTTTACATTTACAAACGCGTACCTCCAATTCAATTAAATGTAACCATTTAAATTATTAATTAACTGTTTGTACACAAGTACTCAATTATATGTCGCCAGTCATATAATTCTGTATATTTTCATTACTAGGAAGCGCTTAAAGCGACACTATATCTGTGAAAACGCAAATGTCTGCAGAATGTAATTTCCTATTATATGGTATAATGTTTTTCCAAATATTTGCATCAACAACTGAGTATTTCTACAAATAAACAAACGTCGTATACGCGGTTTGTTGACATAACCAAAAAAAAATGTAAATATGGTCGACATTCATGCGTAATACAATGCGTGTGTATCCGGAATAACATGATTTATTTTACAGATTTACCGTTATATCTCACATGTGTGCCCATGCATATTTATATGTAGACTAATCTTAGTTAAATTATCTCTAAACGAAAGTATCGCGCATTTAGTATTGACTCCAATGACAAAGAAACGTCAATTCAGGAGCGTGGATGACGTTATAAGAAATCCTACTTTCACCTTTGAAGTTTGTAGAACACTGTTTATTGATTCAATGTTAGTGTTCGAATGTATTGAGCAGAATTTGTTGTAGCAATGAAATTATACGTGAACAAAATGCATTTTATTTGCTTTTTGCGATGTAATGTCGCTTTAATGTAATGTTGTTAGAGCTTGTTGCCCAACCCATTTGCTTTTGTTATGTTGTATTATTATTGTGTAACTACATTCATGTATATATAGGCAATGTGGAAGTCGTGATAGCTCAGTGGATGCACGTTCGCTTCAGGTGCGAAAGGTCCGGAGTTCGAGCCCCACTGGAGCCGTTACGATTGTGACCTTAGGCAAGACATTTAAATTCCACATGCCTCTTCTCTCTCCTTCATGGCGATGGATTCCATCAGGAATGAGGTCTCGAGAGTGATTAATATAAGTTGAAATAACTTGTTTTTCGCAATCGAGCTAAAATAAATTTGTATAAACTATATAGGCAATACAACATGGTTACATTAAGTGTATGTGAGGACACTCTTAACGCTCTAAAGCAACCCCACAGTTGTTATCTTGCCGACTCAAAATAAAATTTATCTAATCTTATCTTACAGGTGATGTGTCGCATTTATAATGTTTTAATTTCTGTAAATGAATATCACAATTTACAATTAAAGGTCAATGTTTTTGTGTGAAAATCTATCATCACTGTACTTGCACGGTATGCATAATCAGTTGTGAATTATATCACAGGAACGTGAAATTTTATCCATACGCCACCAACGGTCTCGTACCTCTATCCTAGGACACCATCCTCTATTAAAACTTGAAATTGTATCCATATACCACCATAAGCCACCAACTGTCTCGTACCTCTATCCTAGGACACCCTCCTCTATTAAAAAACAGAACAGAGGGGGGTGTCCTAGGATAGAGGTACGAGGCCTTTGGTGGCTTATGGTGGCTTATGGATAACATTTCAAGTTCCTGTGATTATATACAAACTAATCATACAATTTATGGAATGTGCTTTCAACGTGCGTTTTAATTTACTTAATGAGTATAATATATACAATGAATGCATGACTTGCATATAAATGCGTATATGTTTATGCATACAGCAAAACCTGTGTTAGTCGTCACCTTCATTAAGCAGTCAACCTGTATTAAGTAGCCAGTGTCTTAAGCAGCCAGTCAAGGGAATTGCAGAAAGTGGCTGCTTAGCATAGGTGGATGCTTAATAGAGGTCAAATGTATAATAAAACAGCAACTTGGGAATCTGGAAACTGGCTGCCTAATACAGGTTGGCTGTTTAATGGAGGTCAAATGTATAATCAAACAGCAACTTGGGAATCTGGAAACTGGCTGCCTAACGAACACAGGTTTGACTGTATAGTTATCCTCCATGTGTTGTAAGTCAACACATGTTTCATATGTGATGAGAGGATACATGTGTGATGAGAGGATACATGTGTGATGAGAGGATACATGTGTGATGAGAGGATACATATGTGATGAGAGGATGTATGTGTGATGAGAGGCTACATGTGTGATGAGAGGATCCATGTGTGATGAGAGGATACATATGTGATGAGAGGATGTATGTGTGATGAGAGGCTACATGTGTGATGAGAGGATCCATGTGTGATGAGAGGATGTATGTGTGATGAGAGGCTACATGTGTGATGAGAGGCTACATGTGTGATGAGAGGATATATGTGTGATGAGAGGCTACATGTGTGGTGCCTGGATGCATGTGTGATGAGAGGATGTATGTGTGATGAGAGGATGCATGTGTGATGAGAGGATGCATGTGTGTTGAGAGGATGCATGTGTGATGAGAGGATGCATGTGTGATGAGAGGATGCATGCGTGGTGAGAGGATACATGCATGATGAGATGATACATGTGTGATGAGATGATACATGTGTGATGAGAGGATGCATGTGTGATGAGAGGATGCATGTGTGATGAGAGGATACATGTGTGATGAGAGGATGCATGTGTGATGAGAGGATGCATGTGTGATGAGAGGATGCATGTGTGATGAGAGGATACATGTGTGATGAGAGGATACGTGCTCTAATCACAAAATAAAATGTCTGTTCTGTTCTATAAAAGAGCTGTTTGTTTGGAATGCCCATTACGGCGTCCCTTCTGAGTGTATTGTATCGATCAGGTTGTACGTATTTAAATGTGTCATTAAAGCAGCATTGCATCGTAATAAAGAATGTTTTGGGTAAAATATAAATACTAATGTGTGTGTGTTTACAAAAATCGAAATAGTCGCTCAGAAACGATACAATTCCAATAAATTTAAACCGTCGTATACGCGAATTTGTTTATCAACACACGAAATTTAATCACGCACAGCGCGCGTGCGTGAAATAACAGAGGATGTAGAAAACAACGTATATATTTTGAACATGAAATACTATCTATCTTCCTCTAATATCGAACCCCTCGCGTGGATGTAGAAATGTCCCTAAAAGACTTAGCTAACAGAGGTATGAATCAACATATCAAGTAATTTAATTAAAAAGACAACATGGGGCAAATGGGGACGATGCATTCCGAATGTAAACAAGTGGGGACGATGCGTTCCGGTTGTAAACAAGTGCGTGACCGATCGACTCGGAATGTCCTACTTTGCTATCCATACGTAAAATTTAAATTTTTCAAATATCTTTTATTTCATAGGATGTAATGCTGCTTTAAACTGTCGTACACACTTGCTTGCCATTAAGTTTAGACAGTAGTGATCGATTTGAAATTGATCTATGATTATTGGCATCATCTCGGTCACAGTTTGTTAAATACGGTTAACATTACTTTGCAATTAAATTGTGTCTTTGCGTTTATTTATCGTCGCTACCGGTTGCCCATATGAGCGACGCCTCCTGAAGAGATTAGTTATTTTAGATTTTGGAGGGTAGTGCAATGATACAGAGAGAGACCCATTCCAGAATCTCCTCTGGTTCTTTTACGTGCACGGTGTAAAGCACCGACACGAGACCTCGGTTTAACGTCCCATTTGAAAGACTGTTAATTTTATTAGGGTCAGACGGGGGATCGAACCTGCGATCCCTGGATTACCAGTCCAGCGTGTTACCACTGGACTACATATCCGTCTGCTTGCAATTAAAGATGATAGCACATTACTAGTATTGACAATCTCTGTTATGTTGTGCGATACTAAAGGCGCTACTAAACTTCTGGACGGGTAATCCAGGGATCGCTGGTTCGATCCCCGGTCTGACCCTAATAAAATTAACAGTCTTTCGGATGGGACTTTAAACCGAGGTCTCGTGTCAGTGCTTTACACTGTGCACGTAAAAGAACCAGGGGAGACTCTGGAATAGGTGCCTGTCTGTATTGCACTATTCTCCAACAATCTAAAATAACTAATCTCTTCAGGAGGCGTCGCTCATATGGGCGGTAGCGGTAGCGACGATAAATAACCGTAAAACACACACAGCAGTGTATGGCCAATATTATGGAATCCCGTTTAAAATATAAATGTAACAATGCACCATTATTTATAAATCAGAACGATTCCATACATTGTTGATAAGTATAAATATAAAGCATGCAAGGCTACTAGGGGATGTGCGCCGACCCTACTAGTCACTGGACGGGGCAAATAAATGGGGTTCCCCATATATTGGGGCCCACAGAAGAAATCAATATTATGGAGTACAGTAGATGTTGGCGAGTTCGTTTGAACCTTTTCAAATGATATCTTTGAGATCACCGTGATTGGACGGACATAGTGTTACCAATAAATTGTATATAAATTTAAATACAGAAATTCTACTTTGTGTTAGATTTCGCACCGATCAATAAAATGACCATATCTCAAACAATTATAATCTAATCTGTCCCAAATATAACGCCTATCTCAGATTTTTATATGGTCTGCTTTTAACTATATAGCTTTGTAGATCCTTTTATCTTGTTAACTTGCACACACCATTTTATATGAACTCATGTTTTAGACTGAGCCTGTCAATCTCGGCAGTATCAAGTTGGAGTGATATTGGCCATAAAAACTTAAAACACTGCATGATTGCACATCTACATGATACAATATATACTGAGTATGACGGGGAGGCATGTATACTTTCAAAACAGTTGCACCAAATGTTTAAAGTTTAAACTTATATTAATCACTCTCGTTGGCGCGGATGAAAGCGTAAACGTGGTCGGTCATACGTGTGGGAGGATACCGGAGTTCCCGGAGAAACCCCACCTGTCAGATCTGGCGACTACCGTACAATCTCGCAAATGTCTCGGTCCGAGGATCGGTGTTTCATTGGTAAGAAGCGAGCGCGCTAACCACTGTGCTAATGTTCGCTTAAATAATGTTGATTATTAAGCAAAAATAATTGTGGCTCCACTAACCTAAGGTTTATGTTTTTTAGCAGAAATTTAGGTCACAACAAACATCTCCTATAGAACATAATGTAATCCAATCTTGGTCTCATTACTTCTCTCTTACTCTCAGTTCCCAGCAGTTGGCGTGGAGGTCGTGATAGTGCAGTGGCAGCAAGTTCGCTTCAGGTACGAACGACCAGGAGCGCGCACGCACGCACACACGCACGCATGACTTGTATACCACTGTAACCTATCATCACGGATGGTCATGGGTTCGAGCCATGCCCAGGCCGCGTCTCATTTATATGATATGGTTAGCAGCTTCTTACGGAGGTTGGTGCAACAAGTACTGGTTGGTGGAACCTGCCCATGAAAGGTGTTGTCAGGTAAACTTCCCGTCGCTCAAATGGGCATACGGTAGCGACGTTATATAAACTTAAATTATAAAATAACACATTCTGCAATTATTGTGACACTCGCAGTTGACTTGGTGATGTAGTCTCCAGTTTCTAATGCACTCCTATAAAACTATCTAATCATTTCATAGTACACTTCACACGTGACTGCATCAGTCCGTCAGCATCATAAACGAACAAAAGCAGTGAATGTTCATGGTTTATTTAGAAAAATATCATCAAAATTCACTCATAAAACAATTCCACTACAACAATAAGTATTTATTAAGGATCTCATAAAGACCTATGCGCTTGTATCTGTTGGATACATATAATCCTACATTATACGATATAAGAACATTACAGGAAAATTGAAACAGAAAGAGGTTGTCAAACTCAATTTATAAGAGCCAGCTTTGACAAAAATAATTTCGAGACATGATGGTAAACTCTCTCAGCTTGTTGCAGCTTATATTATATTAACAACTGCATCATCAGACTGACAACATTAGTCGCCCAAATGCATTTATGCGGTGGCGACTTTAAATAAAACTACATCGTTCGTTCGACTGACAACGTGCATCACCATTGGGTGGCGGTGCTTGACGGGAAATTATTAAAGATATTGACTGGTCAATGATTGGCAAGAATTGGTGATAAAAACAATGTAACAGAACATAGACATTGTCCAGACCCAAGGTCAATTTCAGCAAAAATTGTATATGCATACTGCATTATTATAACATAGTGGAAGTCGTGATAGCACATTCATTTCAGGTGTGCAAGGCCCAGAGTTCGAGCCCAGCTGGAGCCATTACGATTGTGCCCTTAGGCAAGGTATTTCAATTCCACATTGCCTCTTCTCTCTGCCTCGTGGCGATGAATTCCATCAGGAATGAGGTCTCGATAGTGATTAATATAAGGTGTAAGAACTTGTTTCGCAATCGAGCTAAAATAAATTTGCATAGACTAATTATAAAATAAATTATTTAAAAAATTACATTCACAGAGGTCAAGACAAAAGGTCGACAAGCTCAATTCTGAACAAATGCTCAACATTTTACATACTGGGTAAAATAATGGCTAAATATAGTTGTAGCAGACGACAATTCAGTTTTTCTTATTGGAAATTAACACTTAGGAAATAAATATGAATTTCCAGACATATTTGACCGTTAATTTCACCGCTAGTATATCAAGAATATGTTTAGACCAATAAATTAATAAGTTAACCCATTCAACACCAAGTATCTGACATGGACTAGTCCATGATATGTTTAGACCAATAAATTAATAAGTTAACCCATTCAACACCAAGTATCTGACACGGACTAGTCCATGATATGTTTAGACCAATAAATTAATAAGTTAACCCATTCAACACCAAGTATCTGACATGGACTAGTCCATGATATGTCTAGACCAATAAATTAATAAGTTAACCCATTCAACACCAAGTATCTGACACGGACTAGTCCATGATATGTCTAGACCAATAAATTAATAAGTTAACCCATTCAACACCAAGTATCTGACACGGACTAGTCCATGATATGTCTAGACCAATAAATTAATAAGTTAACCCATTCAACACCAAGTATCTGACACGGACTAGTCCATGATATGTTTAGACCAATAATTTAATAAGTTAACCCATTCAACACCAAGTATCTGACACGGACTAGTCCATGATATGTTTAGACCAATAATTTAATAAGAAAATTACATTTGGACCAGTTTGTATAACTAATCGGGTCACATTTGGCATGGCATGCCCATTGATTAATCTGATCTATAAAAGGTTATGCAATTTGACCAATTTATCGGATCTGTAGTCCAGTGGTAACACGCTGGACTGGTAATCCAGGGATCGCAGGTTCGATCCCCAGTCTGACCCTAATAAAATTAAAGTCTTTCAGGTTGAGACTTTAAACAGAGGTCTCGTGTTGGTGTAGCACACCGTGCACGTAAAAGACCCAGAGGAATACGTGACAAAACATAATAAGAAATTATGTGTTAGTAATTAGTTAGATGTATGAATTTTTAAGAATCTATTGCAACCTAATTACATTTAATTGCCCTATTTAGTGCTTTATACAGTCATGTGATTACAAACATGAGAAAAGCAAACGTACAAGTAGCTGATAATTAAAAGGTTCTATTCTTTCATCCTCATATATGTTTGCTAGTGTTTAAGATAAGAAATTCCTTTTATTCAGATTACAAACAGTTGAAATGTTCAAAGGTCGACATTTAAATATACAAGTAAGGATAATAAGATCCGATCATTAGTATTGTCCTTTAATCATGTTATATCTATCGGATTATTTAAATATCTATTGATATTTGTGAAAACAGCCAGTAATTAATCCCCTTTGATAGTACTCATCACTTCTTACTAACTGTAATATATGAGTAAACTGGTAAGTATAAATAGTAAAAATAAATACTATGTTACAGAC
>CM026396.1:36856850-36878229 GCA_014843695.1 Archivesica marissinica
TCAATCATCATCATATGTTACAGACGGATCTGTAGTCCAGTGGTAACACGCTGGACTGGTAATCCAGGGATCGCAGGTTCGATCCCCAGTCTGACCCTAATAAAATTAAAGTCTTTCAGGTTGAGACTTTAAACAGAGGTCTCGTGTTGGTGTAGCACACCGTGCACGTAAAAGACCCAGAGGAATCCTTCAAAATCTAAAATGACTAATCTCGTCAGGAGGCGTCGCTCATATGGGCAACCAGTAGCAACGATAAATAAAAGTAAAACACACACACCAAAACCAATAATTGGCCAGGATGCTTAACAGTAAGCCACAGTGCTTTGAGAGTTGTATGGGTGCTGAAAATATATTTAAAAAATAATTTATTTTTTTAGAAGACATAACTATGTACTTTAATAGGAGACTTGGGCTAAAAAATGACATCATTTTATTTTAAAATGCACTGTTATTAGGTGGCTGCAAATATAGTTTGACCCCCAAAAAATTGCTACATCTGATGATTGGCTTGGGTGTTTTTGTCTTATTTGGATCCTGATCAAACGATATATGCATAGAAAGCAAAATTAACATTCGATACCCACGGAATTACATAGGCCCCCACACTACAAGGAAACATGTGCATTTTAATAGTTTTGGCGGCCATATTCGCCGCCACCTTGAATTTCACAATTATGCAATCACTTCACTATAATTTAAGTATGCTAATTGGATTCCTAGATCCCCACAACCTGGGGTTAGACACCAAAATTACTCCTCTAGGATAAATAATGAAGACGCAATTGAGATTTTAACGATTTAGGGACCATCTTGGACGCCATCTTGAAAATTATACCTTTTTAGTGGTCAGATTTTGGTAGACTTTTAGTATGTTATTAAGCACACCAGATACTATAGAAAACCATTGAGAAACCTTTTGTAGCAATTTTTTTAGGGTAGAGTGGCTTTTTTTCATAAATGCAGCCACCTATATGTATGCCTGTGCAGTAAGTTTGATCAAGTGAATTACCATAACAACATGCATAGTAACCAAACACACAGTTGCTAACGACACATTAAAATATCTGAGTCTCTTATGTATGTTAGGACATAGAGTCAATAGGTAAAACGATAAAGCTTACACAAACCAGCTGGATAGTATCCTCACATGAAAGACTTTGACAATACCAGTGGGTTTATAACCTACAGCAGTGATGGGCAAGTGTAATGAAGTCAACGACCGTTGCCACTCGACTACGGAGGCCATCTTGTGGAATGCCGTCAAATTATGTTTTTAAACTTATTGAAGTTGTACAGTATGTATGACTGACCACATTGTACAACTTGCTCAAATTAAAATATTCATAAGAACCTTAGTTTAAACATATTTTATTTCCCAATATAATACATATTGAACAATCACACATAATCAGAATACAGAAACAGGATTAGAATGGTAGACATAGTCTTATATAATTCTTCAATAAGAACCTTCAGTATGTTTCAATTACGTAATTAAAATGATAAGATTTATTCTAATTCTAAATTGTGAATAAAACTATAATAAATCTGTTAAATCTAAATGTTTAAAAACATTTACATTCACTTACAAATGTAATTATAATATATGAAATCATAAAATTACATCATGTATAATACCACATACAGGTACATTGTATATATTGTTATTGCAGGTTGACATGTCCATTTTAAGGTCATATGAATATTCATAACGCATAATCTATTGTTGAAATCAAGTATAATAACACGAAGAAACTGCGATTCCAGGGAACACAGGTTCGATCCCCCGTCTGACCCTTTCAGATGGGACTATAAACCGAGGTGTCTCGTGTATCGGTGCTGTTCACCTGGAAATGGAATTTGTTCTGTGTCTTACACTAACCTCAAAAACAAATTACTAAGATACTTCTGGAGGCGACGCCCCATTTAACGATGAGGCGAAGATCAATAACAGCATCAACAAAAAAAAACCATCAAGTACCGGTTGAGGAATGGCAGATTTCTTGCACTCAGGTTGGGTACAATAGTCATACACTACTGGCTATAATTGCTTGCAAATACTGCGCAACAAATACAATCTTACATACACAGACTCTACTCAACAATAATATTGCACATTAGAAACAAAAATTGACCAGTTTAAAAGTGTGCAATGCAATTATTCGGTTTGTTGGACAGAGTCACGAATCCACAGTCAATTGTGAATCACGTATACACGTTTTATCACATAACGTTGCTTGTATTCAGTGTAATACAGTCATCTCATAAATTCTTGTATAACCACACGTTTAATAACACCTGGAAGGATTCTGATTGGTCGCGGCAAGACATTGACAGCTTGCAATAGACATTAATATGTTGTTTGTTTTCAAGCTTTATTTGTTGAAAATCAACTGCTTAATCAATAAAATGCTAAATATGAACTAGCGAAATACAGTGATTAAAAATAGTGTGTCGGTGATTTGCGTGAAGTTGTTTGATTATCCGGGACTATTTACTACGGCGTAGGGATGCAGCTTAATGTAATAAGGCTCAAAAATATACTGACAAACAGAAAGGTATTTTGTCCTTCACATTTGGTTGTTGTTACTGTGGTAATGTGATAAAAAGAATCTTACACTCATACCATATTCAATGAAATCGAGTTTTGGAATTTTGCTATTAAACGAACCTTTTGACAAATTAACAGCAAAATTCCAAAACGAGTTTCGTAAAGTATGGTATGAAATTACCACTCATGTAAGATCCTTTATATACCAGTAGCAAAGGTTGCATCCATTGAATACTCAATAAACCATCATAAATCTTAATACCATTTACTTCACAATCACTGGGAATGAAGATCTTAAATGCTGCGATGGAATCCTACATTAGCGATTCTCTGCAAGACCACTTGTTTGTATCTAGGATTTAGTTGTTTGTTTTAGAAGTTACTCGTAATTTGCTATGTATACCGCGCTATCATGTATAACACGCACACAATATATACAATATAATCGTACCGCGCTATCATGTATAACACGCACACAATATATACAATATAATCGTACCGCGCTATCATGTATAACACGCACACAATATATACAATATAATCGTACCGCGCTATCATGTATAACACGCACACAATATATACAATATAATCGTACCGAGCTATCATGTATAACACGCACACAATATATACAATATAATCGTACCGCGCTATCATGTATAACACGCACACAATATATACAATATAATCGTACCGAGCTATCATGTATAACACGCACACAATATATACAATATAATCGTACCGAGCTATCATGTATAACACGCACACAATATATACAATATAATCGTACCGCGCTATCGTGTATAACACGCACACAATATATACAATACAATCGTACCGCGCTATCGTGTATAACACGCACACAATATATACAATATAATCGTACCGCGCTATCATGTATAACACGCACACAATATATACAATATAATCGTACCGCGCTATCATGTATAACACGCACACAATATATACAATATAATCGTACCGCGCTATCGTGTATAACACGCACACAATATATACAATATAATCGTACCGAGCTATCGTGTATAACACGCACACAATATATACAATATAATCGTACCGAGCTATCGTGTATAACACGCACACAATATATACAATATAATCGTACCGCGCTATCGTGTATAACACGCACACAATATATACAATACAATCGTACCGCGCTATCGTGTATAACACGCACACAATATATACAATACAATCGTACCGCGCTATCGTGTATAACACGCACACAATATATACAATATAATCGTACCGAGCTATCGTGTATAACACGCACACAATATATACAATATAATCGTACCGAGCTATCGTGTATAACACGCACACAATATATACAATACAATCGTACCGAGCTATCGTGTATAACACGCACACAATATATACAATACAATCGTACCACGCTATCGTGTATAACACGCACACAATATATACATACAATCGTACCACGCTACGTGTATAACACGCACACAATATATACAATATAATCGTACCACGCTATCGTGTATAACACGCACACAATATATACAATATAATCGTACCGAGCTATCGTGTATAACACGCACACAATATATACAATATAATCGTACCGCGCTATCGTGTATAACACGCACACAATATATACAATACAATCGTACCGCGCTATCGTGTATAACACGCACACAATATATACAATACAATCGTACCGAGCTATCGTGTATAACACGCACACAATATATACAATATAATCGTACCGCGCTATCGTGTATAACACGCACACAATATATACAATATAATCGTACCGAGCTATCGTGTATAACACGCACACAATATATACAATACAATCGTACCGCGCTATCGTGTATAACACGCACACAATATATACAATACAATCGTACCGCGCTATCGTGTATAACACGCACACAATATATACAATACAATCGTACCGCGCTATCGTGTATAACACGCACACAATATATACAATACAATCGTACCGCGCTATCGTGTATAACACGCACACAATATATACAATATAATCGTACCGAGCTATCGTGTATAACACGCACACAATATATACAATATAATCGTACCGAGCTATCGTGTATAACACGCACACAATATATACAATACAATCGTACCGCGCTATCGTGTATAACACGCACACAATATATACAATATAATCGTACCGCGCTATCGTGTATAACACGCACACAATATATACAATACAATCGTACCGCGCTATCGTGTATAACACGCACACAATATATACAATACAATCGTACCGAGCTATCGTGTATAACACGCACACAATATATACAATATAATCGTACCGAGCTATCGTGTATAACACGCACACAATATATACACTACAATCGTACCGCGCTATCGTGTATAACACGCACACAATATATACAATATAATCGTACCGCGCTATCGTGTATAACACGCACACAATATATACAATATAATCGTACCGCGCTATCATGTATAACACGCACACAATATATACAATATAATCGTACCGAGCTATCGTGTATAACACGCACACAATATATACAATATAATCGTACCGAGCTATCGTGTATAGCACGCACACAATATATACAATATAATCGTACCGAGCTATCGTGTATAACACGCACACAATATATACAATATAATCGTACCGAGCTATCGTGTATAACACGCACACAATATATACAATATAATCGTACCGCGCTATCGTGTATAACACGCACACAATATATACAATACAATCGTACCGCGCTATCGTGTATAACACGCACACAATATATACAATATAATCGTACCGCGCTATCGTGTATAACACGCACACAATATATACAATACAATCGTACCGCGCTATCGTGTATAACACGCACACAATATATACAATACAATCGTACCGCGCTATCGTGTATAACACGCACACAATATATACAATATAATCGTACCGAGCTATCGTGTATAACACGCACACAATATATACAATATAATCGTACCGAGCTATCGTGTATAACACGCACACAATATATACAATACAATCGTACCGCGCTATCGTGTATAACACGCACACAATATATACAATATAATCGTACCGCGCTATCGTGTATAACACGCACACAATATATACAATACAATCGTACCGCGCTATCGTGTATAACACGCACACAATATATACAATACAATCGTACCACGCTATCGTGTATAACACGCACACAATATATACAATATAATCGTACCGCGCTATCGTGTATAACACGCACACAATATATACAATACAATCGTACCACGCTATCGTGTATAACACGCACACAATATATACAATACAATCGTACCACGCTATCGTGTATAACACGCACACAATATATACAATATAATCGTACCGCGCTATCGTGTATAACACGCACACAATATATACAATACAATCGTACCGCGCTATCGTGTATAACACGCACACAATATATACAATATAATCGTGCTCTATGGTTTTTATATTTCCATAAAAACAAGAAGAAATTGTGGGGACCTACGTGTCGAAGTGAGTACCCTTGTATATTGCGCACTAGACAAATTCTACATCGTGTTTAGTAATAAATGCGCGTAGTATACATAGCAAATGACGGTACATTATAATTATGTATGTTAAACTAGAATGATCCCAGAGGGTTACTACACTAAAAAAACAGTTTTTAATCTCAAACTTCCAATTTCCAATACATTCCTACAATGCATACCACCTTTACACAGTCCGTACCTTACACAAAGTCTAAAACCATAACCCGTAAATGTGGTACAGAATATAAAACGACAGTGACCTAAAATATAAACATAACAATTTTGTAATAGTAAAATGACATGCTTAAAAAACAGTTCCAATTTCATAAATATTGACTTCTAAGTGGGTTAATATGAGTAATGTGGTTGCTTTGTTAGTTAGCTGTTGTCGCAGTCCTTTCTGGTCAGTATATGCCACGAGTTGTGCGAGATCTTGTCATTCCATCATCCATCAGTTGATTGCAGCCTTCCTATAATGCAGATGATGCATGTTTGTAATGTACTTGACAGAAATAAACAAAACAAGAGATACAGTCTATATCCGATATGTCGAATTCCGTCGAACCGAACAAAAAGACTTCGACATAACCGAAATTTGACTTAACGAAAATCGATATAAATGGAGCCAGTTATATGTAACATGATAAGTGTCTGAAACAGGACTTTGATTCGACTTCGAGAAAACCGGAGAATTCGACATAACGGACTTTGACATAACGGATATAGACTGTATATTAGTTCCGGGTCGCTCCCTCATGTAGTAATATACAGAGGATATTTCTATGTTTCTGTGTATGATCGAATTCTATTTCACCGAATGAACATTGAAAGCATTATTATCACAAGTCAGTGACAAGTTGGCTGTCCGATTAGCGCAGTGGTTAGCGCGCTCGCTTCTCACCAATGCAATCCAGGTTCGATCCTCAGACCGGGAAGTATATGAGAGGGTATGGTGGTCGCCAGATCGGACAAGTGGGTCTTCTCCGGGTACTCCGGTTTCCTCCCACACGAATGATCATATTTACGCTTTCATCCGTGCCAACGAGAGTGATTAATTTAAGTTTGTTAGAGCTTGCTTCACAATCATTGAAAAATAAACATAAAGTTTAAACTTTTAAAACATTTAAATCAGTGATGCTAGCTACGAATGACAATGATAGAATTCTATGTTCATGAGTGAAATACATTTTATTTTACTATATCATTAGAAAGCATAAAATAAAATTGCAATAACAAATTTGACCACAGTACCTGCTGCGCTATAGCTACAACCTAGAACAGATTGACCACAGTACCTGCTGCGCTATAGCTACAACCTAGTACAGATTGACTACAGTACCTGCTGCGTTATAGCTACAACCTAGAACAGATTGACCACAGTAACTGCTGCAATATAGCTACAGCGTAGTACAGATTGACCACAGTACGTGCTGCGCTATAGCTACAACCTAGAACAGATTGACAACAGGACATGCTATGCTATAGCTACAACGTAGAACAGATTGACCAAGTACGTGCTGCACTACAGCTACAACCTAGAACAGATTGACCACAGTACCTGCTGCACTATAGCTACAACAGATTGACCACAGTACCTGCTGCACTATAGCTACAACAGATTGACCACAGTACCTGCTGCGCTATAGCTACAACCTAGAACAGATTGACCACAGTACCTGCTGCGCTATAGCTACAACCTAGACCAGATTGACCACAGTACATGCTGCGCTATAGCTACAACCTAGAACAGATTGACCACAGTACCTGCTGCGCTATAGCTACAACCTAGATCAGATTGACCACAATACCTGCTGCGCTATAGCTACAACCTAGAGCATATTGACCACAGTACGTGCTGCGCAATAGCTACAACCTAGAACAGATTGACCACAGCACCTGCTGCGCTATAGCTACAACCTAGAACAGACTGACCACAGTAACTGTTCTGCTATAGCTACAACCTAGAACAGATTGACCACAGTACCTGCTGCGCTATAGCTACAACCTAGTACAGATTGACCACAGTACCTGCTGCGCTATAGCTACAACCTAGAACAGATTGACCACAGTACCTGCTGCGCTATAGGTACAACCTAGAACAGATTAATCACAGTACCTGCTGCGCTATAGCTACAACCTACAACAGATTGACCACAGTACGTGCTGCACTATAGCTACAACCTAGAAAAGATTGACCACAGTACCTGCTGCGCTATAGCTACAACCTAGAACAGATTAACCACAGTACCTGCTGCGCAATAGCTACAACCTACAACAGATTGACCACAGTACCTGCTGCGCTATAGCTACAACCTAGAACAGATTGACCACAGTACCTGCTGCGCTATAGCTACAACCTAGAATAGATTGACAACAGTACGTGCTGCGCTATAGCTACAACCTAGTACAGATTGACTACAGTACCTGCTGCGTTATAGCTACAACCTAGAACAGATTGACCACAGTACCTGCTGCGCTATAGCTACAACATAGTACAGATTGACTACAGTACCTGCTGCGTTATAGCTACAACCTAGAACAGATTGACCACAGTAACTGCTGCACTATAGCTACAGCGTAGTACAGATTGACCACAGTACCTGCTGCGCTATAGCTACAACCTAGAACATATTGACCACAGTACCTGCTGCGCTATAGCTACAACCTAGAACAGAATGACCACAGTACGTGCTGCGCTATAGCTACAACCTAGAGCATATTGACCACAGCACCTGCTGCGCTATAGCTACAACCTAGAACAGATTGACCACAGTACCTGTTCTGCTATAGCTACAACCTAGAACAGATTGACCAAAGTACCTGCTGCGCTATAGCTACAACCTAGTACAGATCGACCACATTACCTGCTGCGCTATAGCTACAACCTAGAACAGATTGACCACATTACCTTCTGCGCTATAGCTACAACCTAGAACAGATTGACCACAGTACGTGCTGCGCTATAGCTACAACCTAGAACAGATTGACAACAGGACATGCTATGCTATAGCTACAACCTAGAACAGATTGACCAAGTACGTGCAGTGGAAGTCGTGATAGCGCAGTGGATGCGCGTTCGCTTCAGGTGCGAAAGGTCCGGAGTTCGAGCCCTGCTGGAGCCGTTACGATTGTGCCCTTAGGCAAGGCATTTAAATTCCACGTTGCCTCTTCTCTCTCCCTCGTGGCGATGGATTCCATCAGGAATGAGGTCTCGAGAGTGATTAATATAAGTTGAAAGAACTTGTTTCGCAATCGAGCTAAAATAAATTTGTATAAACTAAGTACGTGCTGCACTATAGCTACAACCTAGAACAGATTGACCACAGTACCTGCTGCACTATAGCTACAACAGATTGACCACAGTACCTGCTGCACTATAGCTACAACAGATTTACCACAGTACCTGCTGCGCTATAGCTACAACCTAGAACAGATTGACCACAGTACCTGCTGCGCTATAGCTACAACCTAGAACATATTGACCACAGTACCTGCTGCGCTATAGCTACAACCTAGAACAGATTGACCACAGTACGTGCTGCGCTATAGCTACAACCTAGAGCATATTGACCACAGCACCTGCTGCGCTATAGCTACAACCTAGAACAGATTGACCACATTACCTTCTGCGCTATAGCTACAACCTAGAACAGATTGACCACAGTACGTGCTGCGCTATAGCCACAACCTAGAACAGATTGACCACAGTACGTGCTGCGCTATAGCTACAACCTAGAACAGATTGACCACAGTACCTACTGCGCTATAGCTACAACCTAGAACAGATTAACCACAGTACCTGCTGCGCTATAGCTACAACCTACAACAGATTGACCACAGTACGTGCTGCACTATAGCTACAACCTAGAACAGATTGACCACAGTACCTGCTGCGCTATAGCTACAACCTAGAACAGATTGACCACAGTACCTGCTGCGCTATAGCTACAACCTAGAACAGATTGACCACAGTACCTGCTGCGCTATAGCTACAACCTAGAACAGATTGACCACAGTACCTGCTGCGCTATAGCTACAACCTAGAATAGATTGACAACAGTACGTGCTGCGCTATAGCTACAATCTAGAACAGATTGACCACAGTACGTGCTGCGCTATAGCTACAACCTAGAACAGATTGACCACTGTACATGCTGCGCTATAGCTACAACCTAGAACAGATTGACCACAGTACCTGCTGCGCTATAGCTACAACCTAGAACAGATTGACCACAGTACCTGTTCTGCTATAGCTACAACCTAGAACAGATTGACCACAGTACCTGCTGCGCTATAGCTACAACCTAGAACAGATTGACCACAGTACCTGCTGCGCTATAGCTACAACCTAGAACAGATTGACCACAGCACCTGCTGCGCTATAGCTACAACCTAGAACAGATTGACCACAGTACGTGCTGCGCTATAGCTACAACCTAGAACAGATTGACCACAGTACGTGCTGCGCTATAGCTACAACCTAGAACAGATTGACCACAGTACGTGCTACGCTATAGCTACAACCTAGAACAGATTGACCACAGTACCTGGTCTGCTATAGCTACAACCTAGAACAGATTGACCACAGTACCTGCTGCGCTATAGCTACAACCTAGAACAGATTGACCAAAGTACGTGCTGCGCTATAGCTACAACCTAGAACAGATTGACAACAGGACATGCTATGCTATAGCTACAACCTAGAACAGATTGACCAAGTACGTGCTGCACTATAGCTACAACCTAGAACTGATTGACCACAGTACCTGCTGCACAATAGCTACAACAGATTGACCACAGTACCTGCTGCACTATAGCTACAACAGATTGACCACAGTACCTGCTGCGCTATAGCTACAACCTAGAACAGATTGACCACAGTACCTGCTGCGCTATAGCTACAACCTAGAACAGATTGACCACAGCACCTGCTGCGCTATAGCTACAACCTAGAACAGATTGACCACAGTACGTGCTGCGCTATAGCTACAACCTAGAACAGATTGACCACAGTACGTGCTGCGCTATAGCTACAACCTAGAACAGATTGAACACAGTACGTGCTACGCTATAGCTACAACCTAGAACAGATTGACCACAGTACCTGGTCTGCTATAGCTACAACCTAGAACAGATTGACCACAGTACCTGCTGCGCTATAGCTACAACCTAGAACAGATTGACCAAAGTACGTTTTGCGCTATAGCTACAACCTAGAACAGATTGACAACAGGACATGCTATGCTATAGCTACAACCTAGAACAGATTGACCAAGTACGTGCTGCACTATAGCTACAACCTAGAACTGATTGACCACAGTACATGCTGCACAATAGCTACAACAGATTGACCACAGTACCTGCTGCACTATAGCTACAACAGATTGACCACAGTACCTGCTGCGCTATAGCTACAACCTAGAACAGATTGACCACAGTACCTGCTGCGCTATAGCTACAACCTAGAACAGATTGACCACAATACCTGCTGCGCTATAGCTACAACTTAGAGCATATTGACCACAGTACGTGCTGCGCAATAGCTACAACCTAGAACAGATTGATCACAGTACCTGCTGCGCAATAGCTACAACCTAGAACAGATTGACCACAGTACCTGCTACGCTATAGCTACAACCTAGAACAGATTGACCACAGTACCTGTTCTGCTATAGCTACAACCTAGAACAGATTGACCACAGTACCTGCTGCGCTATAGCTACAACCTAGAACAGATTGACCACAGTACGTGCTGCGCTATAGCTACTTCCTAGAACAGATTGACCACAGGACATGCTATGCTATAGCTACAACCTAGAACAGATTGACCACAGTACGTGCTGCACTATAGCTACAACCTAGAACAGATTGACCACAGTACCTGCTGCGCTATAGCTACAACCTAGAACAGATTAACCACAGTACCTGCTGCGCTATAGCTACAACCTAGAGCATATTGACCACAGTACGTGCTGTGCAATAGCTACAACCTAGAACAGATTGACCACAGCACCTGCTGCGCTATATATCTACAACCTAGAACAGACTGACCACAGTACCTGTTCTGCTATAGCTACAACCTAGAACAGATTGACCACAGTACCTGCTGCGCTATAGCTACAACCTAGTACAGATTGATAACAGCACCTGCTGCGCTATAGCTACGACCTAGAACAGATTGACCACAGTACGTGCTGCGCTATAGCTACAACCTAGAACAGATTGACCACAGTACGTGCTGCGCTATAGCTACAACCTAGAACAGATTGACCACAGTACGTGCTACGCTATAGCTACAACCTAGAACAGATTGACCACAGTACCTGTTCTGCTATAGCTACAACCTAGAACAGATTGACCACAGTACCTGCTGCGCTATAGCTACAACCTAGAACAGATTGACCAAAGTACGTGCTGCGCTATAGCTACAACCTAGAACAGATTGACAACAGGACATGCTATGCTATAGCTACAACCTAGAACAGATTGACCAAGTACGTGCTGCACTATAGCTACAACCTAGAACTGATTGACCACAGTACCTGCTGCACTATAGCTACAACATATTGACCACAGTACCTGCTGCACTATAGCTACAACAGATTGACCACAGTACCTTCTGCGCTATAGCTACAACCTAGAACAGAGTGACCACAGTACCTGCTGCGCTATAGCTACAACCTAGAACAGATTGACCTCAGTACATGTTGCGCTATAGCTACAACCTAGAACAGATTGACCACAGTACCTGCTGTGCTATAGCTACAACCTAGAACAGATTGACCACAATACCTGCTGCGCTATAGCTACAACTTAGAGCATATTGACCACAGTACGTGCTGCGCAATAGCTACAACCTAGAACAGATTGACCACAGTACGTGCTGCGCTATAGCTACTTCATAGAACAGATTGACCACATGACATGCTATGCTATAGCTACAAACTAGAACAGATTGACCACAGTACGTGCTGCACTATAGCTACAACCTAGAACAGATTGACCACAGTACCTGCTGCGCTATAGCTACAACCTAGAACAGATTAACCACAGTACCTGCTGCGCTATAGCTACAACCTAGAGCATATTGACCACAGTAAGTGCTGCGCTATAGCTACAACCTAGAACAAATTGACCAAAGCACCTGCTGCGCTATAGCTACAACCTAGAACAGACTGACCACATCATCTGTTCTGCTATAGCTACAACCTAGAACAGATTGACCACAGTACCTGCTGCGCTATAGCTACAACCTAGTACATATTGATAACAGCACCTGCTGCGTTATAGTACAAACTAGAACAGATTGACCACAGTACGTGCTGCGCTATAGCTACAACCTAGAACAGATTGACCACATTACGTGCTACGCTATAGCTACAACCTAGAACAGATTGACCACAGTACCTGTTCTGCTATAGCTACAACCTAGAACTGATTGACCACAGTACCTGCTGCTCTATAGCTACAACAGATTGACCACAGTACCTGCTGCACTATAGCTACAACAGATTGACCACAGTACCTGCTGCGCTATAGCTACAACCTAGAACAGATTGACCACAGTACCTGCTGCGCTATAGCTACAACCTAGAACAGATTGACCACAGTACATGCTGCGCTATAGCTACAACCTAGAACAGATTGACCACAGTACCTGCTGTGCTATAGCTACAACCTAGAACAGATTGACCACAATACCTGCTGCGCTATAGCTACAACTTAGAGCATATTGACCACAGTACGTGCTGCGCAATAGCTACAACCTAGAACAGATTGATCACAGTACCTGCTGCGCAATAGCTACAACCTAGAACAGATTGACCACAGTACGTGCTACGCTATAGCTACAACCTAGAACAGATTGACCACAGTACCTGTTCTGCTATAGCTACAACCTAGAACAGATTGACCACAGTACCTGCTGCGCTATAGCTACAACCTAGAACAGATTGACCACAGTACGTGCTGCGCTATAGCTACTTCCTAGAACAGATTGACCACAGTACCTGCTGCGCTATAGCTACAACCTAGAACAGATTAACCACAGTACCTGCTGCGCTATAGCTACAACCTAGAGCATATTGACCACAGTACGTGCTGCCCAATAGCTACAACCTAGAACAGATTGACCACAGCACCTGCTGCGCTATAGGTACAACCTAGAACAGACTGACCACAGTACCTGTTCTGCTATAGCTACAACCTAGAACAGATTGACCACAGTACCTGCTGCGCTATAGCTACAACCTAGTACAGATTGACCACAGTACCTGCTGCGCTATAGCTACAACCTAGAACAGATTGACCACATTACCTTCTGCGATATAGCTACAACCTAGAACAGATTGACCACAGTACGTGCTGCGCTATAGCCACAACCTAGAACAGATTGACCACAGTACGTGCTGCGCTATAGCTACAACCTAGAACAGATTGACCACAGTACCTGCTGCGCTATAGCTACAACCTAGAACAGATTGACCACAGTACGTGCTGCGCTATAGCTACAACTTAGAACAGATTGACCACTGTACATGCTGCGCTATAGCTACAACCTAGAACAGATTGACCACAGTACCTGCTGCGCTATAGCTACAACCTAGAACAGATTGACCACAGTACCTGCTGCGCTATAGCTACAACCTAGAACAGATTGACCACAGTACGTGCTGCGCTATAGCTACAACCTAGAACAGATTGACCACAGTACGTGCTGCGCTATAGCTACAACCTAGAACAGATTGACCACAGTACGTGCTACGCTATAGCTACAACCTAGAACAGATTGACCATAGTACCTGTTCTGCTATAGCTACAACCTAGAACAGATTGACCACAGTACCTGCTGCGCTATAGCTACAACCTAGAACAGATTGACCACAGTACGTGCTGCGCTATAGCTACTTCCTAGAACAGATTGACCACAGGACATGCTATGCTATAGCTACAACCTAGAACAGATTGACCACAGTACGTGCTGCACTATAGCTACAACCTAGAACAGATTGACCACAGTACCTGCTGCGCTATAGCTACAACCTAGAACAGATTGACCACAGTACATGCTGCGCTATAGCTACAACCTAGAACAGATTGGCCACAGTACCTGCTGCGCTATAGCTACAACCTAGAACAGATTGACCACAGTACCTGCTGCGCTATAGCTACAACCTAGAACAGATTGACCACAGTACCTGCTGCGCTATAGCTACAACCTAGAACAGATTGACCACAGTACCTGCTGCGCTATAGCTACAACCTAGAACAGATTGACCACAGTACCTGCTGCGCTATAGCTACAACCTAGAACAGATTGACCACAGTACCTGCTGCGCTATAGCTACAACCTAGAACAGATTGACCACAGTACCTGCTGCGCTATAGCTACAACCTAGAACAGATTGACCACAGTACCTGCTGCGCTATAGCTACAACCTAGAACAGATTGACCACAGTACCTGCTGCGCTATAGCTACAACCTAGAACATTGACCACAGTACCTGCTGCACTATAGCTACAACATTGACCACAGTACCTGCTGCCTATCTACAACAGATTGACCACAGTACCTGCTGCGCTATAGCTACAACCTAGAACAGATTGACCACAGTACCTGCTGCGCTATAGCTACAACCTAGAACAGATTGACCACAGTACATGCTGCGCTATAGCTACAACCTAGAACAGATTGACCACAGTACCTGCTGCGCTATAGCTACAACCTAGAACAGATTGACCACAGTACCTGCTGCGCTATAGCTACAACCTAGAACAGATTGACCACAGTACCTGCTGTGCTATAGCTACAACCTAGAACAGATTGACCACAGTACCTGCTGCGCTATAGCTACAACCTAGAACAGATTGACCACAGTACCTGCTGCGCTATAGCTACAACCTAGAACAGATTGACCACAGTACGTGCTGCGCTATAGCTACAACCTAGAACAGATTGACCACAGTACGTGCTGCGCTATAGCTACAACCTAGAACAGATTGACCACAGTACCTGCTGCGCTATAGCTACAACCTAGAACAGATTAACCACAGTACCTGCTGCGCTATAGCTACAACCTACAACAGATTGACCACAGTACCTGCTGCGCTATAGCTACAACCTAGAACAGATTGACCACAGTACCTGCTGCGCTATAGCTACAACCTAGAACAGATTGACCACAGTACCTGCTGCGCTATAGCTACAACCTAGAACAGATTGACCACAGTACCTGCTGCGCTATAGCTACAACCTAGAACAGATTGACCACAGTACCTGCTGCGCTATAGCTACAACCTAGAACAGATTGACCACAGTACCTGCTGCGCTATAGCTACAACCTAGAACAGATTGACCACAGTACGTGCTGCGCTATAGCTACAACCTAGAACAGATTGACCACAGTACGTGCTGCGCTATAGCTACAACCTAGAACAGATTGACCACAGTACGTGCTGCGCTATAGCTACAACCTAGAACAGATTGACCACAGTACCTGCTCCGCTATAGCTACAACCTAGAACAGATTGACCACAGTACCTGCTGCGCTATAGCTACAACCTAGAACAGATTGACCACAGTACGTGCTGCGCTATAGCTACAACCTAGAACAGATTGACCACAGGACATGCTATGCTATAGCTACAACCTAGAACAGATTGACCACAGTACGTGCTGCACTATAGCTACAACCTAGAACAGATTGACCACAGTACCTGCTGCGCTATAGCTACAACCTAGAACAGATTGACCACAGTACATACTGTGCTATAGCTACAACCTAGAACAGATTGGCCACAGTACCTGCTGCGCTATAGCTACAACCTAGAACAGATTGACCACAGTACGTGCTGCGCTATAGCTACAACCTAGAACAGATTGACCACAGTACCTGCTGCGCTATAGCTACAACCTAGAACAGATTGACCACAGTACCCGCTGCGCTATAACTACAACCTAGAACAGACTGACCACAGTACATGCTGCGCTATAGCTACAACCTAGAACAAATTGACCACAGTACCTGCTGCACTATAGCTACAACAGATTGACCACAGTACATGCTGCGCTATAGCTACAACAGATTGAACAGTACCTGCTGCACTATAGCTACAACAGATTGACCACAGTACCTGCTACACTTAGCTACAACAAATTGACCACAGTACCTGCTGCGCTATAGCTACAACCTAGAACAGATTGACCACAGTACCTGCTGCGCTATAGCTACAACCTAGAACAGATTGACCACAGTACCTGCTGCGCTATAGCTACAACCTAGAACAGATTGACCACAGTACCTGCTGCGCTATAGCTACAACCTAGAACAGATTGACCACAGTACCTGCTGCGCTATAGCTACAACCTAGAACAGATTGACCACAGTACCTGCTGCGCTATAGCTACAACCTAGAACAGATTGACCACAGTACCTGCTGCGCTATAGCTACAACCTAGACATATTGACCACAGTACGTGCTGCGCTATAGCTACAACCTAGAACAGATTGACCACAGTACCTGCTGCGCTATAGCTACAACAGATTGACCACAGTACCTGCTGCGCTATAGCTACAACCTAGAACAGATTGACCACAGTACCTGCTGCGCTATAGCTACAACCTAGAACAGATTGACCACAGTACCTGCTGCGCTATAGCTACAACCTAGAACAGATTGACCACAGTACATGCTGCGCTATAGCTACAACCTAGAACAGATTGACCACAGTACCTGCTGCGCTATAGCTACAACCTAGAACAGATTGACCACAGTACGTGCTGCGCTATAGCTACAACCTAGAACAGATTGACCACAGTACCTGCTGCGCTATAGCTACAACCTAGAACAGATTGACCACAGTACCTGCTGCGCTATAGCTACAACCTAGAACAGATTGACCACAGTACCTGCTGCGCTATAGCTACAACCTAGAACAGATTGACCACAGTACGTGCTGCGCTATAGCTACAACCTAGAACAGATTGACCACAGTACCTGCTGCGCTATAGCTACAACCTAGAACAGATTGACCACAGTACCTGCTGCCTATAGCTACAACAGATTGACCACAGTACTGCTGCGCTATAGCTACAACCTACAACAGATTGACCACAGTACCTGCTGCGCTATAGCTACAACCTAGAACAGATTGACCACAGTACCTGCTGCGCTATAGCTACAACCTAGAACAGATTGACCACAGTACATGCTGCGCTATAGCTACAACCTAGAACAGATTGACCACAGTACCTGCTGCGCTATAGCTACAACCTAGAACAGATTGACCACAGTACGTGCTGCGCTATAGCTACAACCTAGAACAGATTGACCACAGTACCTGCTGCGCTATAGCTACAACAGATTGACCACAGTACCTGCTGCGCTATAGCTACAACCTAGAACAGATTGACCACAGTACCTGCTGCGCTATAGCTACAACCTAGAACAGATTGACCACAGTACCTGCTGCGCTATAGCTACAACCTAGAACAGATTGACCACAGTACCTGCTGCGCTATAGCTACAACCTAGAACAGATTGACCACAGTACGTGCTGCGCTATAGCTACAACCTAGAACAGATTGACCACAGTACGTGCTGCGCTATAGCTACAACCTAGAACAGATTGACCACAGGACATGCTATGCTATAGCTACAACCTAGAACAGATTGACCAAGTACGTGCTGCGCTATAGCTACAACCTAGAACAGATTGACCACAGTACCTGCTGCGCTATAGCTACAACAGATTGACCACAGTACCTGCTGCACTATAGCTACAACAGATTGACCACAGTACCTGCTGCGCTATAGCTACAACCTAGAACAGATTGACCACAGTACCTGCTGCGCTATAGCTACAACCTAGAACAGATTGACCACAGTACATGCTGCGCTATAGCTACAACCTAGAACAGATTGACCACAGTACCTGCTGCGCTATAGCTACAACCTAGAACAGATTGACCACAGTACCTGCTGCGCTATAGCTACAACCTAGAGCATATTGACCACAGTACGTGCTGCGCAATAGCTACAACCTAGAACAGATTGACCACAGCACCTGCTGCGCTATAGCTACAACCTAGAACAGACTGACCACAGTACCTCTTCTGCTATAGCTACAACCTAGAACAGATTGACCACAGTACCTGCTGCGCTATAGCTACAACCTAGTACAGATTGACCACAGTACCTGCTGCGCTATAGCTACAACCTAGAACAGATTGACCACATTACCTTCTGCGCTATAGCTACAACCTAGAACAGATTGACCACAGTACGTGCTGCGCTATAGCTACAACCTAGAACAGATTGACCACAGTACGTGCTGCGCTATAGCTACAACCTAGAACAGATTGACCACAGTACCTGCTGCGCTATAGCTACAACCTAGAACAGATTAACCACAGTACCTGCTGCGCTATAGCTACAACCTACAACAGATTGACCACAGTACGTGCTGCGCTATAGCTACAACCTAGAACAGATTGACCACAGTACCTGCTGCGCTATAGCTACAACCTAGAACAGATTAACCACAGTACCTGCTGCGCTATAGCTACAACCTACAACAGATTGACCACAGTACCTGCTGCGCTATAGCTACAACCTAGAACAGATTGACCACAGTTCAAAATGCTCCAACTATCCAACAGTTCAAAATTCTCTACTTAAGGTGGCACTATAACAATTCAAACTAATCGCGCACTTCTACTGTTATTATAAACGTGTATTGCGATTGCTATATTTATTAGAATCGTAAATATGACTGTCTTTAAGTTGATTTCATACATATTTTGAAGATACCACTACAAGTCAAATCTGCATATTGTTAGATAAGATCTAGCATCATAAATTGTCTCATTCCCATTTTCTACTCTGCTAGCCAAGTCCATATATCATCATTTTCCATTACATATTAAATATAGTTTCTCTATTTTTCAGCTTTTACATTACTATATTATTCCAATGTGCAGTTCTCACTTATAGTGCTATGTTTTGATTGCATTTGATTGTATATATGTTGAGGGCCTCATGGTAGATTAACTTTTGTTAAATGAGTACTCTCGTTAAATAAAGTCTTTATTATTATTATTATTATTATTATTATTATTATTATTATTATTATTATTATTATTATTAAGTACCTGCTGCGCTATAGCTACAACCTAGAAAAGATTGACAACAGTACGTGCTGCGCTATAGCTACAATCTAGAACAGATTGACCACAGTACGTGCTGCGCTATAGCTACAACCTAGAACAGATTGACCACTGTACATGCTGCGCTATAGCTACAACCTAGAACAGATTGACCACAGTACCTGCTGCGCTATAGCTACAACCTATTGACCACAGTACCTGCTGCGCTATAGCTACAACCTAGAACAGATTGACCACAGTACCTGCTGCGCTATAGCTACAAC
Organism: Archivesica marissinica; assembly: GCA_014843695.1. NCBI lineage: Eukaryota > Metazoa > Mollusca > Bivalvia > Venerida > Vesicomyidae > Archivesica > Archivesica marissinica. The sequence continues at coordinate 36,877,382 of CM026396.1, forward strand.
CTAGAACAGATTGACCACAGTACCTGCTGCGCTATAGCTACAACCTAGAACAGATTGACCACAGTACCTGCTGCGCTATAGCTACAACCTAGAACAGATTGACCACAGTACCTGCTGCGCTATAGCTACAACCTAGAACAGATTGACCACAGTACGTGCTGCGCTATAGCTACAACCTAGAACAGATTGACCACAGTACCTGCTGCGCTATAGCTACAACCTAGAACAGATTGACCACAGTACCTGCTGCGCTATAGCTACAACCTAGAACAGATTGACCACAGTACGTGCTGCGCTATAGCTACAACCTAGAACAGATTGACCACAGTACGTGCTGCGCTATAGCTACAACCTAGAACAGATTGACCACAGTACCTGCTGCGCTATAGCTACAACCTAGAACAGATTGACCACAGTACCTGCTGCGCTATAGCTACAACCTAGAACAGATTGACCACAGTACATGCTGCGCTATAGCTACAACCTAGAACAGATTGACCACAGTACCTGCTGCGCTATAGCTACAACCTAGAACAGATTGACCACAGTACCTGCTGCGCTATAGCTACAACCTAGAACAGATTGACCACAGTACCTGCTGCGCTATAGCTACAACCTAGAACAGATTGACCACAGTACCTGCTGCGCTATAGCTACAACCTAGAACAGATTGACCACAGTACCTGCTGCGCTATAGCTACAACCTAGAACATATTGACCACAGTACGTGCTGCGCTATAGCTACAACCTAGAACAGATTGACCACAGTACCTGCTGCGCTATAGCTACAACTGTGTGGTTGTGGTTGTTGGTTTGGTGTGTGGTGTCTAGAACAGATTGACCACAGT
>CM026396.1:36879229-37019466 GCA_014843695.1 Archivesica marissinica
GCATATATAGATACATGCATACAACTGATGGCTGTTACAGTCCATGTTCAACATACCTTGCATATATAGATACATGCATACAACTGATGGCTGTTACAGTCCATGTTCAACATACCTTGCATATATAGATACATGCATACAACTGATGGCTGTTACAGTCCATGTTCAACTTACCTTGCATATATAGATACATGCATACAACTGATGGCTAGTCTGTTACGGTCCATGTTCAACATACCTTGCATATATAGATACATGCATACAACTGATGGCTAGTCTGTTACATCCATGTTCAACATACCTTGCATATATAGATACATGCATACAACTGATGGCTAGTCTGTTACATCCATGTTCAACATACCTTGCACATATAGATACATGCATACAACTGATGGCTGTTACAGTCCATGTTCAACATACCTTGCATATATAGATACATGCATACAACTGATGGCTGTTACAGTCCATGTTCAACATACCTTGCATATATAGATACATGCATACAACTGATGGCTGTTACAGTCCATGTACAACATACCTTGCATATATAGATACATGCATACAACTGATGGCTGTTACAGTCCATGTTCAACATACCTTGCATATATAGATACATGCATACAACTGATGGCTGTTACAGTCCATGTTCAACATACCTTGCATATATAGATACATGCATACAACTGATGGCTGTTCCATCCATGTTCAACATACCTTGCATATATAGATACATGCATACAACTGATGGCTGTTACAGTCCATGTTCAACATACCTTGCATATATAGATACATGCATACAACTGATGGCTGTTACAGTCCATGTTCAACATACCTTGCATATATAGATACATGCATACAACTGATGGCTGTTACAGTCCATGTTCAAAACCTTGCTATATGATACATGCATACAACTGATGGCTAGTCTGTTGCAGTCCATGTCACATACCTTGATATAAGATACATGCATACACTGATGGCTAGTCTGTTACAGTCCATGTTCAACATACCTTGCATATATAGATACATGCATACAACTGATGGCTAGTCTGTTACAGTCCATGTTCAACATACCTTGCATATATAGATGCATGCATACAACTGATGTCTGTTACAGTCCATGTTCAACATACCTTGCATATATAGATACATGCATACAACTGATGTCTGTTACGTCCATGTTCAACATACCTTTCATATATAGATACATGCATACAACTGATGGCTAATCTGTTACGGTCCATGTTCAACATACCTTGCATATATAGATACATGCATACAACTGATGGCTAGTCTGTTACGGTCCATGTTCAACATACCTTGCATATATAGATACATGCATACAACTGATGGCTAGTCTGTTACATCCAGTTCAACTTACCTAGTCTGTTACATCCATGTTCAACATACCTTGCATATATATATACATGCATACAACTGATGGCTAGTCTGTTACAGTCCATGTTCAACATACCTTGCATATATAGATACATGCATACAACTGATGGCTAGTCTGTTATGGTCCATGTTCAATATACCTTGCATATATAGATACATGCATACAACTGATGGCTGTTACGTCCATGTTCAACATACCTTGCATATATAGATACATGCATACAACTGATGGCTGTTACAGTCCATGTTCAACATACCTTGCATATATAGATACATGCATACAACTGATAGCTAGTCTGTTACAGTCCATGTTCAACATACCTTGCATATATAGATGCATGCATACAACTGATGGCTAGTCTATTAAGGTCCATGTTCAACATACCTGAAGTTCTCTGCTTTACGTTAGAGAAAGTTCAAGTCATGTGCGAATGAAAATGAATTCTCTCCGCTTTACGAAAATGTCCTATTTTACAAATTGTCCAATCAGGTTACGCAGTTATAACCATATTCATATTACTTAATAAATATAATTTATGCATAATAATTATTATGCTACTTAGGTAAACTATAAATGTTCGTGACTTCTTGACACTATATATATATAGGTTCAATCTCCCCTCTGACCCTAATAAAATTAACAGTCTTTCAGATGGGACGTTAAACCGAGGTATCGTGTCGGTGCTGTACACCGTGTACGTAAAAGAACCAGAGGAGACTCTGGAATGGGTCTCTGTCTGTATCATTGCACTATCCTCCAAAAATCTAAAATGACTAATCTCTTCAGGAGGCGTCGCTCATATGGGCAACCGGTAGTGACGATAAATAAACGTAAAACACACACACTATATTCTATTTTGTAACTGCTGATATTTTTAGAAAGCTGAGAGTAAATCCTATCATTTAGATATACAATGAAATTTTCATTAAAACAAATACATTCGAAATTTTGCACATGCAATTTATGCAAATTAACGTGATCAGATGGTGCAAATTAACGTGATCAGATGGTGCAAATTAACATGATCAGATGGTGCAAATTAACAGACAGTTTGAAACCTTACATAGAATTTCATTATATTCCAGAATGCATACATACCCAGCCCACCGGCCAAATCCAAACAACGATGCCAAGTCAGACCACCAGTCCGAACCAAACAACTGGGGTCAAGCCAGACAACTGTGCCAACTGGTGCCAAACCAGTGCACAGTGCCAAATCTGTGCACAGTGGCAAACCAGAGCAAAGTATCAAATCAGTGCACCATGCCGGGGCAGAGCGCAGTGCCAAATCTGTGCACAGGGGCAAACCAGAGCGCAGTACCAAATCTGTGCTCAATGGCAAACCAGAGCAAAGTACCAAATCAGTGCACCATGCCAGGGCAGAGCGCAGTGCCAAATCTGTGCACAGGGGCAAACCAGAGCAAAGTACCAAATTAGTGCACCATGCCGGGGCAGAGCGCAGTGCCAAATCTGTGCACAGCGGCAAACCAGAGTACAGTACCAAATCTGTACACAGTGGCAAATCAGAACAAAATATCAAATCAGTACACCATGCCGGGGCAGAGCGCAGTACCAAATATGTGCACAGGGGCAAACCAGAGCACAGTACCAAATCTATGCACAGTGGCAAATCAGAACAAAGTATCAAATCAGTGCACCATGCCGGGGCAGAGCACAGCACCAAATCTGTGCACCATGCAAAGACAGTGGACCGTGCCAAGACAGTGGACCGTGCCAAGACAGTGGACCATGCCAAGACAGTGGACCATGCCAAGACAGTGGACCGTGCCAAGCCAGTGAACCATACCAAGCCAGTGGTCCGTGCCAAGCCAGTGCCCAACAGGACAGCTGTGACAAACCAGTGGCAAATCAGGCCACCATGCCATACGACCATGCTGACACGTAAACGGTGTGATGCTTCAGCGACGATTAGCCCTGTGACGAATGATACTGTGACGAATGTGACTGTGATGAATGTGACAACCCCACTGAAGGGCAGAAGCGGAAACAAGAGTAGTAAGTGTATTAGGATCACATCTTTGTTTGATATTAAGTTGCCACGGATACATGCCAGTATTGTCTTGTTTTTGCTGTTTAATGTTATACATAACCCGGCGCGATATAGCCTGACCTGTGTTGATGCACCGTTAAACCAAATACTCACTCACTGTTTAATGTTATACTTAACCCGGCGTGATATAGCCTGACCTGTGCTGATGCACCGTTAAACCAAATACTCACTCACTGTTTAATGTTATACTTAACCAGGCACGATATAGCCTGACCTGTGCTGATGCATCGTTAAACCAAATACTCACTCACTGTTTAATGTTATACTTAACCAGGCACGATATAGCCTGACCGGTGCTGATGCATCGTTAAACCAAATACTCACTCACTCACTGTTTAATGTTATACTTAACCCGGCACGATATAGCCTGACCTGTGCTGATGCATCGTTAAACCAAATACTCACTCACTCACTGTTTATTGTTTGTTTGGGTTGTGTGTGTGTGTGTTTTTTGTTTGTTTTTCGGCACGTATAGCCTGACCTGTGCTGATGCATCTTAAACCAAATACTCACTCACTGTTTAATGTTATCTTAACCCGGCCGATATAGCCTGACTGTGCTGATGCATCGTTAAACCAAATACTCACTCACTTGTTAATGTTATACTTAACCCGGCCGATATAGCCTGACTGTGCTGATGCCGTTAAACCAAATACTCACTCACTGTTTAATTATCTTAACCGGCAGATATAGCCTACTGTGCTGATGCCTTAAACCAAATACTACTCACTGTTTAATGTTTTGTTGTTGTGGTGGTTTTTTGTTTTGTTTTGGTTTGTGGTGTGGTTTTTTTATGTTATCTTAACCGGCCGATATAGCCTGACCTGTGCTGATGCATCGTTAAACCAAATACTCACTCACTGTTTAATGTTATACATAACCCGGCACGATATAGCCTGACCTGTGCTGATGCATCGTTAAACCAAATACTCACTCACTCACTGTTTAATGTTATACTTAACCCGGCACGATATAGCCTGACCTGTGCTGATGCATCGTTAAACCAAATACTCACTCACTGTTTAATGTTATACTTAACCCGGCACGATATAGCCTGACCTGTGCTGATGCATCGTTAAACCAAATACTCACTCACTTTAATGTCACATCAACAGCTTAGGTCATATGGCGACTCTCCAGCATTTAATGGTGGAGGAAGATATCTCGGGTGCTCCTTCGAACAGTGTTTGTGACCCTGGTTCACAGTGTTTGTGACCCGGGTAGAACCACTGACCTTCTGCAAACCAGCAGGATAGCTTGAAAGAATTCATTATCAATAACTAGAAGAGGATAGAGGTATTTCCCCTATGTATTTATATCAATAACTAGACAATGATAGGGGTATTCCCCCTATGTATTTATATCAATAACTAGACAATGATAGGGGTATTCCCCCTATGTATTTATATCAATAACTAGACGAGGATAGAGGTATTCCCCCTATGTATTTATATCAATAACTAGATGAGGATAGGGGTATTCCCCCTATGTATTTATATCAATAACTAGACAAGGATAGAGGTATTCCCCCTATGTATTTATATCAATAACTAGACAAGGATAGAGGTATTCCCCCTATGTATTTATATCAATAACTAGACGAGGATAGAGGTATTCCCCCTATGTATTTATATCAATAACTAGACAAGGATAGAGGTATTCCCCCTATGTATTTATATCAATAACTAGACGAGGATAGAGGTATTCCCCCTATGTATTTATATCAATAACTAGACAAGGATAGAGGTATTCCCCCTATGTATTTATATCAATAACTAGACAATGATAGGGGTATTCCCCCTATGTATTTATATCAATAACTAGACGAGGATAGAGGTATTCCCCCTATGTATTTATATCAATAACTAGACGAGGATAGAGGTATTCCCCCTATGTATTTATATCAATAACTAGACAAGGATAGAGGTATTCCCCCTATGTATTTATATCAATAACTAGACAAGGATAGAGGTATTCCCCCTATGTATTTATGTCAATAACTAGACGAGGATAGAGGTATTCCCCCTTATATAACTAGAGTTATTCCCCCTATGTATTTATACGCCTAGAGTTATTACCCGTGTATTTATATCTGGAATATGATAAGAGTTATTCCCCCTTGAATACCACTATCCTCTCTTTATTGTCTTGCAAGATGAAAATAAATGTTGCATTTATTGAATTGATATAATCTTGCATTTATTGAATTGATATAATCTTGCATTTATTGAATTGATATAATCTTGCATTTATTGAATTGATATAGAATTTATTATATGTGTTATTATAAGTATTGCTTAACACGTAAAATACCTTCAATCTTACATTGTAGTCTTGACTTTGACTTATCCACCAGGAAATAAAGTCCACAACATTGATTTAGGTTATCCACCAGGAAATAAAGTCCATGACTTTGATTTAGGTTATCCACCAGGAAATAAGGTCCACGACATTGATTTAGGTTATCCACCAGGAAATAAAGTCCATGACATTGATTTAGGTTATCCACCAGGAAATAAAGTCCATGACATTGATTTAGGTTATCCACCAGGAAATAAAGTCCATGACTTTGATTTAGGTTATCCACCAGGAAATAAAGTCCATGACTTTGATTTAGGTTCTCCACCAGGATATAAAGTCCATGACATTGATTTAGGTTATCCACCAGGAAATAAAGTCCAGCATTAAAGATACCTTCTATTTTTCAGCTGCTGAGAATTCGTCTACTTTGCCACCCATTAGCTGTGACAAGCGAAACGCAACTCCGGTGTGCAGCACACCAAGCAGTGACAAACGAAATGTAACACCGGTGTGTATGCCGTCGACCAGCTATGGCAGAACGAAGCCACCAACACCGGCGTGTATGCCGTCGACCAGCTATGGTAGAACGAAGCCACCAACACCGGCGTGTATACCGTCGACCAGCAATGGTAGAACGAAGCCACCAACACCGGCATGTATGCCGTCGACCAGCTATGGCAGAACGAAGCCACCAACACCGGTGTGTATGCCGTCGACCAGCTATGGCAGAACGAAGCCACCAACACCGGTGTGTGTGCCGTCGACCAGCTATGGCAGAACGAAGCCACCAACACCGGTGTGTATGCCGTCGACCAGCTCTGGCAGAACGAAGCCACCAACACCGGTGTGTATGCCGTCGACCAGCAATGGTAGAACGAAGCCACCAACACCGGTGTGTATGCCGTCGACCAGCTATGGCAGAACGAAGCCACCAACACCGGTGTGTATGCCGTCGACCAGCTATGGTAGAACGAAGCCACCAACACCGGTGTGTATGCCGTCGACCAGCAATGGCAGAACGAAGCCACCGACACCGGTGTGTGTGCCGTCGACCAGCTATGGCAGAACGAAGCCACCAACACCGGTGTGTATGCCGTCGACCAGCTATGGCAAAACGAAGCCACCAACACCGGTGTGTGTGCCGTCGACCAGCTATGGCAGAACGAAGCCACCAACACCGGTGTGTATGCCGTCGACCAGCTCTGGCAGAACGAAGCCACCAACACCGGTGTGTATGCCGTCGACCAGCAATGGTAGAACGAAGCCACCAACACCGGTGTGTGTGCCGTCGACCAGCTATGGCAGAACGAAGCCACCAACACCGGTGTGTGTGCCGTCAACCAGCTCTGGCAGAACGAAGCCACCAACACCGGTGTGTATGCCGTCGACCAGCAATGGCAGAACGAAGCCACTAACACCGGTGGGTATGCCGTCGACCAGCTCTGGTAGAACGAAGCCACCAACACCGGTGTGTATGCCGTCGACCAGCTGTGGTAGAACGAAGCCACCAACACCGGTGTGTATGCCGTCGACCAGCTCTGGCAGAACGAAGCCACCAACACCGGTGTGTATGCCGTCGACCAGCTATGGCAGAACGAAGCCACCAACACCGGTGTGTATGCCGTCGACCAGCTATGGCAAAACGAAGCCACCAACCTCTTAACACCGGAAAGGTAAATACTTGTTCTCTGTCAACTTGGCAGTTTCTTGCAGAGTTTGGTGCACCATGTACTGTTTATCCGCTGGAGCCTGCCCAGGAAGGCGTTGGGTAAACTGCCCGCTGGCGATATATCCCAATAATGGTGCAAAACCCGAACAATGCATGTATTAGTGCAGATACAGGTAGTGTTAATGAGATACTGACATTAAACAATGCATGTATTAGTGTATATACAGGTAGTGTTAATGAGATACTGACATTAAACAATGCATGTATTAGTGTATATACAGGTAGTGTTAATGAGATACTGACATTAAACAATGCATGTATTAGTGCATATACAGGTAGTGTTAATGAGATACTGACATTAAACAACGCATATATTAGTGCATATATACAGGTAGTGTTAATGAGATACTGACATTAACAATGCATATATTAGTGCATATATACAGGTAGTGTTAAAGAGATACTGACATTAAACAATGCATATATTAGTGCATATATACATGTAGTGTTAATGAGATACTGACATTAATCAATGCATATATTAGTGCATATATACAGGTAGTGTTAATGAGATACTGACATTAAACAATGCATGTATTAGTGTATATATACAGGTAGTGTTAATGAGATACTGACATTAAACAATGCATATATTAGTGCATATTTACATGTATGGTCACATTATGATACACTATGAATATTCAACTTCTACAACTAAACAAATATTATTATAATTGAGAACATGAATATTTTATTTCTACAGATGCTGTCAGCAAAGCTCACATCTAGTGACGTATACAAAAAGATTGATCGGGTTGATTATTTGATGAAGCGTTACACTGGCCCAGCGCCCAAGTGCCATACCATCCGTGAAAAGCTTGAACAACTCAACCGCAAGTAGAAGAGGAAAAATTTAAAAAAAAATTTTTAACAACCATAATTTTAAAAAATTTCAAAAAACCCCCCATTTTTTAAAAAAAATTCAAAAAAAAAATTCAAAAAAACAACATTTTAAAATTAAAAAAACAAAACAAACAATTTTTAAAAAATAAATTTTTTTTTCTTTAATTTCCTTTTCATGTCATATACAATAGCAACACAAATATATGCACACTTTAAACAGTTCAGTTATATATATACACAAATACTTTAATAAACAGTTCAGTTAGTTAATTTGTCATGATGGGTTTTTTAGAGATAGAGTGTAGAACCATTGCTGGGGTGTATTAGATATCGGTGAATAATACTGAAGAAATCTTTGTTTTCAATTTTCACAAGTTCTTAAATGTGTTAAAATTATAAAAAATATTTTGTTGTCAAAATGGTATTAATGCTCGATTTCTGTTAACTCCTTTGTCATACAATGATTTATTTATTGTAGAATTTGACATTTTTATCTCTTTGGGTCATAGTTATTTTTGTTTTCCAGTTTAAATCCTAGTAACAGATATTGCACTCAAATTTATTGATCCTTTTTTTAATCTATCGTTTAATTGCATACAAAATCCAATCATACATACTTGTGTTTTAAAATTCATTTGGCAGATGTTTGCAAGCTAACCAACCATATATTATCTTTCTTCTACATTTGGGTTAAAAAATATCAATTCAATTCAATAAGCTATTACCATAATTCTATTTTGGCAGACCAATTAATACTACTAATTAATACTACTAACTAATAACAACTAACTAATATGACTAATTAATACTACTAACTAATACGACTAACTAATACGACTAACTAATACGACTAACTAATACGACTAACTAATAACAACTAACTAATACAACTAACTAATACAACTAACTATTTCGACTAACTATTACGACTAACTAATAACAACTAACTAATATGACTAACTAATACGACTAACTAATAACAACTAACTAATACAACTAACTAATACAACTAACTATTTCGACTAACTATTACGACTAACTAATACGACTAACTAATATGACTAACTAATACGACTAACTAATACGACTAACTAATACAACTAACTAATACGACTAACTAATACAACTAACTAATACGACTAACTAATATGACTAACTAATACGACTAACTAATACGACTAACTAATACAACTAACTAATACAACTAACTAATACGACTAACTAATACAACTAACTATTTTGACTAACTAATACGACTAACTAATACAACTAACTATTTTGACTAACTAATACGACTAACTAATACAACTAACTATTTCGACTAACTAATACGACTAACTAATACAACTAACTATTTCGACTAACTAATACGACTAACTAATACGACTAACTAATACTACTAACTAATAACAACTAACTAATACGACTAACTAATAACAACTAACTAATACGACTAACTAATACGACTAACTAATACGACTAACTAATAACACCTAACTATTTCGACTAACTAATACGACTAACTAATACAACTAACTATTTCGACTAACTAATACGACTAACTAATACGACTAACTAATACTACTAACTAATAACAACTAACTAATACGACTAACTAATAACAACTAACTAATACGACTAACTAATACGACTAACTAATACGACTAACTAATAACACCTAACTAATACGACTAACTAATACGACTAACTAATACGACTAACTAATACACCTAACTATTTCGACTAACTAATACGACTAACTAATACGACTAACTAATACTACTAACTAATAACAACTAACTAATACGACTAACTAATAACAACTAACTAATACGACTAACTAATACGACTAACTAATAACACCTAACTAATACGACTAACTAATACGACTAACTATTTCGACTAACTAATATGACTAACTAATACGACTAACTAATACGACTAACTAATACTACTAACTAATAACAACTAACTAATACGACTAACTAATACAACTAACTAATACGACTAACTAATACGACTAACTAATACAACTAACTAATACGACTAACTAATACAACTAACTATTTCGACTAACTAATACGACTAACTAATACAACTAACTATTTCGACTAACTAATACAACTAACTAATACAACTAACTAATACGACTAACTAATACAACTAACTATTTTGACTAACTAATACGACTAACTAATACAACTAACTATTTTGACTAACTAATACGACTAACTAATACAACTAACTATTTCGACTAACTAATACAACTAACTAATACAACTAACTAATACGACTAACTAATACAACTAACTATTTCGACTAACTAATACGACTAACTAATACAATGAAGTTCCCATTGTACATTTTGTAATTTAATACTAATCAATAAATCATTTATAAACTGTAATTTAATACTAATCAATAATCATTTATAAACTGTAATTTAATACTAATCATTTATAAACTGTAATTTAATACTAATCATTTATAAACTGTAATTTAATACTAATCAATAAATCATTTATAAACTGTAATTTAATACTAATCAATAAATCATTTATAAACTGTAATTTAATACTAATCATTTATAAACTGTAATTTAATACTAATCATTTATAAACTGTAATTTAATACTAATCATTTATAAACTGTAATTTAATACTAATCAATAAATCATTTATAAACTGTAATTTAGGTAACCTCTGGCATGATGTAAAAATCCGCAAGTTTAATACCGACTAATTTAGGTAACCTCTGGCGTGATGTAAAAATCCGCAAGTTTAATACCGACTAATTTAGGTAACCTCTGGCGTGATGTAAAAATCCGCAAGTTTAATACCGACTAATTTAGGTAACCTCTGGCGTGATGTAAAAATCCGCAAGTTTAATACCGACTAATTTAGGTAACCTCTGGCGTGATGTAAAAATCCGCAAGTTTAATACCGACTAATTTAGGTAACCTCTGGCGTGATGTAAAAATCCGCAAGTTTAATACCGACTAATTTAGGTAACCTCTGGCGTGATGTAAAAATCCGCAAGTTTAATACCGACTAATTTAGGTAACCTCTGGCGTGATGTAAAAATCCGCAAGTTTAATACCGACTAATTTAGGTAACCTCTGGCGTGATGTAAAAATCCGCAAGTTTAATACCGACTAATTTAGGTAACCTCTGGCGTGATGTAAAAATCCGCAAGTTTAATACCGACTAATTTAGGTAACCTCTGGCGTGATGTAAAAATCCGCAAGTTTAATACCGAATAATTTAGGTAACCTCTGGCGTGATGTAAAAATCCGCAAGTTTAATACCATCCAATCAACTGTAATTTAGGTAACCTCTGGCGCGATGTAAAAATCCGCAAGTTTAATACCATCCAATCAACTGTAATTTAGGTAACCTCTGGCGCGATGTAAAAATCCGCAAGTTTAATACCATCCAATCAACTGTAATTTAGGTAACCTCTGGCGTGATGTAAAAATCCGCAAGTTTAATACCTTTCAATAAATTGTAATTTAAATTTCTGGAACATTTAGATCAGATCTTGATTTTTAGTATTAGTAATAATATGTCGAATATTTGAATGACCATGAATAAAAATATATAACTATAAAAATTGGGTCGTATTATTCAATGAAATGTAACAACTTGTATTAATCACGCTCGTTGGCTCGGGTGGCAGCATATTTGTGGGAGAAAACCTACCTGTCCGATCTGGCGACCACCATACCATCTCTCATACTTCCCGGTCCAATGATCGAACCCGAGCTGCATTGGTGAGAAGCGAGCATGCTAAATTCAATGGTAAAAGATACGTTCATACCTGCTTAATAGAAGTGCCAGCTACAATCAGTCCATCAGCATGACTGCGCACATCAATAGAATTACCCGTTTTTAATATATAGATAAATTATATGTGCAGCTGTAGGTACATGTGTAATTGCAATTTTCAGACCAACCATATTATTTGGAATTTTGCTATTAACCCATTCAACACCAAGTAACTCACATGGACTGGTCCATGATATTCATAAACCAATAAATGAATCAGAAAGTCACATTTGGACAAGTTCATTTATCAAAATGGGTAATTATGTCTAAAAATAGTCATATCACTGGCAAAAAGTGCAGATCCTGATGAGACGGCTCGTCACGAGCCGGCTCATCTGGATCTACACTTTTTGTAAGCCTATTTAGAGGCCTGTGGGGTTGAACGGGGTTAATTGGATTACATTTTCATCTGCCAAATCAAATTTATAACACGTAGTTTTGATTTAACCATATTTTATTGCATATGCATATTAAACAGTACAGTTGACATACATGCATGATACAGAATAGAAATTAACAATGCATAAGATGCATACATACATTTGTGTAACATTGCAAACGGGTCGGGCCACAAGTTATAACCAACATTAGAAAATGGCCCTTCCCACATAGTCTTGATGCATCGCGGGTTTTCACTGGTGTTATGCGTCAACTTGGGCTTACATCAACGCGGGTCTTGTTTAAGACTAGGCACATTGAATTATTCGTTACCACATCAATGTGTCTTAGGGGACGGGTATTCGAGTCTTAAGGCAAAAGGCTAGGTACATAAACCTACACGCAATTCCACGGTTAATGTATCTTAGGCGATGTCACTAGCACCATTGATGTCACATTGTAGATGTCCCGTCACTAGCACCATTGATGTCCCGTCACTAGCACCATTGATGTCACATTGGAGATGTCCCGTCACTAGCACCATTGATGTCCCGTCACTAGCACCATTGATGTCACATTGGAGATGTCCCGTCACTAGCACCATTGATGTCCCGTCACTAGCACCATTGATGTCACATTGCAGATGTCCCGTCACTAGCACCATTGATGTCCCGTCACTAGCACCATTGATGTCATATTGGAGATGTCCCATCACTAGCACCATTGATGTCACATTGGAGATGTCCCATCACTAGCACCACTGATGTCACATTGGAGATGTCCCGTCACTAGCACCACTGATGTCACATTGGAGATGTCCCATCACTAGCACCACTGATGTCACATTGGAGATGTCCCATCACTAGCACCATTGATGTCACATTGGAGATGTCCCGTAACTAGCACCATTGATGTCACATTGGAGATGTCCCGTCACTAGCACCATTGATGTCACATTGCAGATGTCCCGTCACTAGCACCATTGATGTCACATTGGAGATGTTTTGTTTCTTTCCTTATCTGTGATGACACAGAATTGTAAATCTTGGCTGTATCGTTACTCGACACTGAATTGTAAATCTTGGCTATATCGTTACTTGACACTGAATTGTAAATCTTGGCTATATCGTTACTTGACACTGAATTGTAAATCTTGGCTGTATCGTTACTCGACACTGAATTGTAAATCTTGGCTATATCGTTACTCGACACTGAATTGTAAATCTTGGCTATATCGTTACTTGACACAGAATTGTAAATCTTGGCTATATCGTTACTTGACACAGAATTGTAAATCTTGGCTATATCGTTACTTGACACAGAATTGTAAATCTTGGCTATATCGTTACTTGACACAGAATTGTAAATCTTGGCTATATCGTTACTTGACACTGAATTGTAAATCTTGGCTATATCGTTAGTTGACACTGAATTGTAAATCTTGGCTATATCGTTACTTGACACTGAATTGTAAATCTTGGCTATATCGTTACTTGACACTGAATTGTAAATCTTGGCTATATCGTTACTTGACACTGAATTGTAAATCTTGGCTCTATCGTTACTTGACACAGAATTGTAAATCTTGGCTCTATCGTTACTTGACACAGAATTGTAAATCTTGGCTCTATCGTTACTTGACACAGAATTGTAAATATTGGCTATATCGTTACTTGACACTGAATTGTAAATCTTGGCTTTATCATTTCTTAACACTGAATTGTAAATATTGGCTCTATCGTTTCTTAACACTGAATTGTAAATCTTGGTAAAATCGTTACTTGACAGAACACTAATAAAGGATATGTTGGAAGCACTTTTTGATTGCATAATATATTAAAATGACTGAAAATGTTACAGCTCTTCTTGTATTTTACATTTGTTTACATTTGTTGTATCGTATTAACAGATATTAATATCTGGAATAGTTGATACCATCTTAGTTATGGCTACAAGTCATATATCTGGTACAGTTTATAGCATCTTAGTTGTGGCTACAAGTCATCTATCTGGTACAGTTTATACCATCTTAGTTGTGGCTACAAGTCATATATCTGGTACAGTTTATAGCATCTTAGTTGTGGCTACATGTTATATATCTGGTACAGTTTATACCATCTTAGTTGTGGCTACATGTCATATATCTGGTACAGTTTATACCATCTTAGTTGTACCTACAAGTCATATCTGGTACAGTTTATACCATCTTAGTTGTGGCTACAAGTCATCTATCTGGTACAGTTTATACCATCTTAGTTGTGGCTACAAGACATATATCTGGTACAGTTTATACCATCTTAGGTGTGGTTACAAGTCATATATCTGGTACAGTTTATACCATCTTAGTTGTGGCTATAAGTCATATATCTGGTACAGTTTATACCATCTTAGTTGTGGCTATAAGTCATATCTGGTACAGTTTATACCATCTTAGTTGTGGCTACAAGTCATTTATCTGGTACAGTTTATACCATCTTAGTTGTGGCTACAAGGAATCTGTGACATTTGCCCCCCCCCCCCAGTCCAAAAAATGGATAGGTGGACATCTGCCCCCAAGTGAAATGTACTGGGGGGGGGGGCAGATGTCCTAGCCAACATTTCTACTGGGGTGCTAATGTCCTACCTTACATTTCACTTTATACACATTTATTTTAGCTCAATTGCGAAACAAGTTATTTCAACTTATATAAATCACGCTCGAGACCTCATTCCTGATGGAATCCATCGCCACGAGGGAGAAAGAAGAGGCAACGTGGAATTTAAATGCCTTGCCTAAGGGCACAATCGTAACGGCTCCAGTAGGGCTCGAACTCCGGACCTTTCGCACCTGAAGCGAACGCGCATCCATTGCGCTATCACACAAAGCAATTAATCTTGGTATATAATAATTATTGAAATCATGGCAATTTAAATTTCATGGAATAATTTGTATTTTGATTTAAACATGTACATAATAAAAAATTAACAGATGTTCAAATTGTGTTTGTATCTATGCCACTTCAATATGCCTGGCATGGACATGGGTAAAAGGGTCCAAGACCGCGATCGAATCCAATAGAGTCTTGACACTGCCGTAAAATATATCATTTGATGCCAAATGAGTAGATATCGATCAAAAGATGGATGTTTTAAGTTAAAAGTTGATTGCTGTACTACTGGCCATTGAGATCCATGACTGTACAGCAGAACACAGAACAACATGCAGTGTGGCGTCCGTGGTCCAGTGGTAGAGCGTCGGATTTGGAATCGAACGGTGCCAGGTTCGATACTCGGTCAGGCCACGTATGTAGTGTCAGTGAGCAAGGCACCTCACACACATTGCTTAGTACTGGTTAACTACTTAGGTCGGCTAAGCCTGTCCAAGAAAACATGTCCAGGTCCCGCAAGGGATTTACATTAATGGAACATACATACATACAACATGCCACACAACTGAGATGGTTAGCCTTCCATTGGTCATGTAAAAAGGCCGTATTTGCGGGTGGCACGATTTACCCAATTCCACCCAAATCTACCCAAATCTACATGTGTTTGGGCTTTATACAGGTAAATAAAGTAATATATCCCATACTTACAGAACTAAAAACTTCATTGTGTCATTTTAAGTCGTGTTTTGTACAAATAATGCACTAAATCGATCTTTTACATTCGGTCAAGGGAGGCTACTGCTATGCAACATATAAGGGACATAACCGTGTATCAACAGTTTTACAATATGATTTTTCCATGAATATAATTATGCACTTACAGTGTGTACATGATGTATCATCTGTTCAAGATACCTTGAGATCCAGGACTGTGGTAGAAGACAGTACAAGAGTGTATGCATACCTTGAGATCCATGCTAGATGTTGTGAGTGAAACAAATGCATGCTGTATTGTATCGAAAAGAAAGAAATAGTATAATGGAGACTGCCAGAAAACAGCCGCGACAGTTCTGGCGTAATATTAAAAAACAATACAAAAAGTCTGTCCCGAAAAGTGAAACGCTAAATGTAAACGATTTGTATACACATTTTAAAGGTGTATACGGCAATAAGCCAAACAAGCTACCCGATGAACCGGAAATATCCGAATTACACAATGACCAATTAGACACGCCAATTACAGAAAATGAACTTAGAAAGGCAATAACCTCTCTTAATAATAACAAAAGTCCAGGTAGCGACAACTTGATAGCAGAGGTATTTAAAAACACAATCGATATCATTGCACCATTTATGATACAATTATATAACAAGCTCTTCGAATATGGTGAATATCCAGCATCTTGGACTGAGGGTATTATAATACCAATTTATAAAAAAGGAGATGTTAATAAATCTAATAACTATAGAGGAATCACCCTCACAAATGTAATGGGGAAAATATACTCACATATCCTTAACAATCGATTAAGTAAATGGGCCGATGAAAATAATACAATTAACCCTAACCAATTTGGTTTTCAAAAGGGCAGGTCAACAACAGACTGTATATTCATATTTCACTCGATCATAGCTAAATTGCTAAATGAAAAACAAAAGGTATACTGCGCGTTCTTGGACTACGAACGTGCATATGATAATCTGGATAGGAACATGTTATTTCAAAAACTTATAAACGAAAACATAAGTTCAAAGACCGTAAACGCTATAAAAGCCATGTACAGTATAGTAAAAGCAAGTATACGCTATAAAGCACAGTTTTCGGACAGTTTCGACTCACTTCCGGGAGTATTACAAGGAGATTCGGCATCCAGTTTACTATTTCTACTCTTTATGAATGATATTGTACAAAACATAACTAGTGACATGCCTGGGATTTTCACATATGAGGAATTAAAATTGTTTATATTGCTTTTTGCCGACGACGCCGTATTATTTGCCTATAAACCGGAAGCTTTACAGTTAATGTTGGATGATATCGATCAGTATTGCAGAATATGGAGACTAACAATTAATACCGCAAAACCTAAGGTCATGATATTTGAAAATGGTAGACACTCAACATATAATTTTAAACTGAATAACACTGACTTAGAGATAGTCACATCTTTTAAATATCTAGGAGTGTACTTTTTCAAAAACGGAAACTGGAACAGAACGAAAAAGAAAATAGCGCAACACGCAGCATATTCAATGCACAATCTATTCATCATATTCCACCAAATTGAATTACCTATCTCGGAAAAATGTAAACTGTTCGATACATTGGTAGCATCAAAGTTAAACTATTGCGCGGAGGTATGGGGGAACCACGAAGCTATTGAAGTAGAGCGTATACATTCAAAGTGTTGTCGTAAGATATTGGGCGTAAAACATCCACGTTTATTGACGGATTATATGGGGAATTAGGTAGAACACCGTTACATACCTGTAGACAAATAATAATGATCAAATACTGGATCAAGGTTATAAACAGTAATGAAAATTCGCTAACAAAGCAAATATACAAAATGCTTATACAAGATACCGAAAATGAACATTCTCAAAATAAAAACAACTGGGCTTCAAATATAAAAACATTATTAAATAACATCGGCATGTCCGATATATAGGAAAATCAAAACACGCTACATGTACACATAGCCCCTATAAGACAAAGAATTTTAGATATGTATAAACAAAGTTGGTATGCCAGCATCAGCAACACTCGGAAATTGGTAAATTATAGTTCAATTAAGCACACCTTCGGACTGGAACACTATCTAGACAGTATAGTTGAAAATAAATATAGATATGCCCTTACTTGACTCAGAATAAGTTCACACAAATTAGCCATCGAAACAGGAAGATATTTAAATATAGATAGAAACAATAGGAACTGTTTAAATTGTAATATGAACCACGTAGAATCAGAATACCATTTTATCTTAGTTTGTCCCAAATATAGACAGTTAAGATCACAATATTTCAAGCCTTATATTTGCAAATGGCCAACATCTAATAAATACATAACATTAATGAATCAAACATCGGAAACGTCATTAGTCAACTTAGCAAAATTTATTTATTCAGCAGACAGAATGCGAACACAACGAACGTAATAAACAGTCAGACATTTAGTTTCTTTTTCCATTTACACTTGAATAACTCTTCTGTAAAATTGCATGTATTTACTATGTATGTAATTATGCATAATTATGCTTTGCTCTTAGCATGTATATGCTTTATGCAATAAACAAGTTGAATTGAATTGAATTGTATCTGCTCAACATGCTACCACCCACAGATCCAGGCACAATGAAAGTTATATATATTTACAACATATGAATGTTTCCTCATATGAGTAGCTCTGACGCTATTCTCACATCGTCTTAATTGACTAATTGCATGATTATTATATTATAATTAATTATATGACTAATTATACTGAGCGTAACCAATTAGGTTTGTCGTTCACTCAACAGTATGTATTAAAGATTAATGTGTCAATAAGCAATATGTATAAATATAGGAATGTTCGACATATTAATTCGATCGAACCTGTAATCCAGGGATCGCAGGTTCGATCCCCCGTCTGACCCTAATAAAATTAACAGTCTTTCAGATGGGACGTAAAACCGAGGTCTCGTGTCGGTGCTTTACACCGTGTACGCAAAAGAACCAGAGGGGACTCTGGAATGGGTCTCTGTCTGTATCATGCACTATCCTCCAAAATCTAAAATGACTAATCTCTTCAGGAGGCGTCGCTCATATGTGGCAACCGGTAGCGACGATAAATAAACGTAAAACACACACACACACGTCGCTCATATGGGCAACCGGTAGCGACGATAAATAAACGTAAAACACACACACACACACGTCGCTCATATGGGCAACCGGTAGCGACGATAAATAAACGTAAAACACACACACACACGTCGCTCATATGGGCAACCGGTAGCGACGATAAATAAACGTAAAACACACACACACACGTCGCTCATATGGGCAACCGGTAGCGACGATAAATAAACGTAAAACACACACACACACGTCGCTCATATGGGCAACCGGTAGCGACGATAAATAAACGTAAAACACACACACACACGTCGCTCATATGGGCAACCGGTAGCGACGATAAATAAACGTAAAACACACACACACACGTCGCTCATATGGGCAACCGGTAGCGACGATAAATAAACGTAAAACACACACACACACGTCGCTCATATGGGCAACCGGTAGCGACGATAAATAAACGTAAAACACACACACACACGTCGCTCATATGGGCAACCGGTAGCGACGATAAATAAACGTAAAACACACACACACACGTCGCTCATATGGGCAACCGGTAGCGACGATAAATAAACGTAAAACACACACACACACGTCGCTCATATGGGCAACCGGTAGCGACGATAAATAAACGTAAACGTAAAACACACACACACACGTCGCTCATATGGGCAACCGGTAGCGACGATAAATAAACGTAAAACACACACGCACACGTCGCTCATATGGGCAACCGGTAGCGACGATAAATAAACGTAAAACACACACACACACGTCGCTCATATGGGCAACCGGTAGCGACGATAAATAAACGTAAAACACACACACACACGTCGCTCATATGGGCAACCGGTAGCGACGATAAATAAACGTAAAACACACACACATTAATTTACTTTTACATAATCATTAATCAGCATAATACTAACAAAGCAGACTAGAATTGCGATTTTCGGCGACTCGTACAGTCGGACTACTTTTGGTGGTTGGTGGCTACGGAATGGGATAACTATTTCTAGCATAATATGTTTATGCTCATCTACTCATATGTTCCAGAGTTGATACTGTTATTTTAAAACCATCTTAATTAAGGTGCTTTAATCCTTATTGAGAGAATAGTTTTTCTGTCAAATAATCGATTGACTGTTACTCCATAAATAGTCACAATAATTATTGCAAAAATATTAATATTTAACAATATTACTTCTTACCTAGCTACAACTAGTACTTACAATTGTGCTAGCACCGTGGATTATCTTTTATTACAGTATGATAATTCTTAACATATAAAAACTTTCACACTAATGCCTCCAAGCCACCGGGCGTTACATATTTGCATAAAGCATAAATGCCCACATACTATACCATGTGATGACATCTTACCTTCCGAACCAATCAATAACTTGGAATGAATCACTCGTTCACATATTACGGATTAGCGGACAGCCTTATAGCGTTACAAAGCTTCACTGATGATCTACATAATTTCAACTTTATAAAGGAATGAATATTACATATATATTAAAACTAACTAAGCTAAAACTATTTATTGCATAAAACAAAATTATGCTTACAGCAAATATACAAAATACTAGAGTAGACAGGCATGTATTTTCAGAGAGAAGTGCGTAAACAAATGACAATACACAGGCTGTTGTCTCACGCGCCAGACTGGTCATACACAGTAGTTGTATATATCTGCGTGATGAGATTAAAAGATCAAAGGTGGTCTTAACTACCGTACACGAAGATAACGTGTTTAAAGTTACAAAAACATTGACAGCAGTTGCAGTGTATTTGATCTCCTGGTATTCTACTTATTGCATATCGGCCAGTTTGGATTCTTAAATGATGAACAAAACTACTAATAAACAAGCCAATGTTTCGTGGCACAACGTCAATATAACTCTCATAAGATAGATTATTTAATCTATTAACATAGATTATTTAATCTATGATTATCAAGGCATGAGCACACTCATTTATAATAACACAAACATACCTTATCCAGTCGCTGTCGAAGTCAAACTCGGTTCCATCAACCGTTCGACAATTCATACACACATAGTCACCAGTCACATCAGCCCAACTTGCCAGTTCATTCTTTGTCAAGTTCTGACACTTTGCGTGGTACCATTGTTTTTCCCGCTTCCGGTAGTGACCAAGATGGACGACATTATTTACATCTCAAGTAGAAACTGACAAATTTCACCTTTCTTCCTGATAAACAGAACTTTTTAACGTTAAAATATACCAAAGAAACATGAACGATATGAACGCTAGTGTCAGTCAACCAGGAGGAGGTATATCCCAACCCATACCAAGTGTATTGTCTCGCAATCGTTATGAATCACTAGGTTACATAGATAAACAAGGACAATGTGACCCACAAACTGACCATGTGTTTGATGATCAATCGTTTCAAGTGGTTCAACGTAGCAAGCGTGCACGTACAAGCACAAGAAGCACTGGACTATCCATGGATCATTATAATTCCTTATCTACAGATGATAAACTCTGTGCTATTTATTCTGAACTAGGGGTCAGCAGGGAAAAAACAGAGGCCATTGAAAGTAAAATTGACCAGTGCTTGCAGCTCAATAGTAAAGTTATCGGTATCGAGGACAAATTATCCTCTTATGAACAACGTCTAAAATATCTTGAATACAAGGCCATAGATCATGAAACACGCAACAGGCGTTGTAACTTATTCTTTGGAGGTTTCACAGAAACCAAGGGCGAGAACTGTGCCAGTCGTGTGAGTGAATTCTCGAGACACAATCTTGCATTGAACGTGCATATAGACTTGGGCCTTTTATGAGGGGCAAAACACGCCCGATCCTAGTCTCTTTCGATAACTTTTCCGTTGTGAAATTCATTTTATCTAGAGCATATCTATTGCGTGGTACCGACTATAACATAAACAAAGATTTTCCACCAGAAATTGCAAGTGCTAGGAAAGCCCTATGGCCAACATATAAATCGATTAGGCAGCGCCACCCCGATAGTAAGGTCGTACTAGCATACCCAGCTAAAGTTATCAGGGATAACGAGGTAATTTTAGACAGATTCCCCGATTGGGACATAGTTATGAAATCACATGTAAAAACAGCTGATCGAAATGACAGATATAAAAATAGAACAAAATCTAGGTCGCGGAGTAATTCGCATATGCTGCGCAGTGCACCAATGAACAGTACTGCAAACGCGGTCACCCATAATAGCCCCGCCTTTCCTCGGGGAAACAGTGATATAAAGCAGGCGGGTGCGCACCACCAGGGGCGCAGGAATTCTAGTTCCCCCATCCATCAAAACCACCGGCAACGTCGGCAATCCACTTCTACTTCTCGACGAGTACCCGACTCACCGCTTTCCCAGCGCGGCCGCGCTCAAGAAAGAAAACACGCCACTCCTAAGGCTACTAGAGAACCTGGGGATACGCCAATCGCTAGACCCTGGGACAGGAACTTTTCCGGCTCATCTCAAGTGAAACCACCAAATGGCAACAATAAATAGGACAAAAGGGGGAAATCTTCAGATACACCTAATGTGTTCCCTAAAACTGAGTTAGCATTTTGTGCCCTGAATGTGAACGGACTTAAAAAACGATTGGATTACCCTGAATTCGTTGAATTTATTCATCACCATGATCTTTTCTGTGCTTTAGAAACACATTTGGACGCTACTGATCTGGTTGATATCGATGACTTTGTTTTCTTGGCAAAAAATCGTACTCAAGAATACAAACGAAAATCTGGCGGAATAGGGATATACGTAAGAGAAAAGTACTCGAAATATATAAAAGTTATCCCAAACAATAATGATTATATTTTGTGGGTCTCTATCGACAAACAGTTGCTACAGCTTTCGGAAAATGCTATTCTAGGTGTCATTTATTTACCACCTGACACCTCTCGTTTTTTAAACGACATCGATATTAATAGTTTTGAAACTGAGGTTATTACTACGTGTAGTTTGCATAAATATGTTTTTCTTGCTGGCGATGTAAATGCCAGAGTCGCAGAATTGACTGATTTTATTCCGTCAGACCCATTCTTAAATGATTTATTTAGCATTGATGATGAATCATTGTCCCATTTTGATAAATATAACATTCTTGAGAACCTATCAATTACATTGAATAGAAAATCAAAGGACAAGAAAACTAACCCAAATGGTTTAATGTTAATTGAATTGTGTAGAAATAACAATTTGTTTCTTGTTAATGGTCGATTTGGACAAGACACACTAGGGGATTTTACTTTTCGAGACAAGTCGGTCATTGATTATCTTTTTTTAACTGCTGACTGCTTTGCGCATCTAAATAGTTTTCAAATTATTGAAACAGATACACTTTTCTCGGATGGACATAATGCACTATATTGGACGATTAAGTTGCAAAATAAATTTAGTCAAAAAGATAACCATGATTTGGGCAAAAATAAAAAACCAAAATGGAGAGACGACAAAATATTAAATTTTCAGCAAAATATCGACGTTAACCATTTAAACAGTATTTTCAGTATGTTATCAATCGACAACCCTGATACACAGCAGAATACTGAATCTGTAACGAATGAAATTAGAATTCTATTTGAAAAATCTGCATCCGAAACGTTTCCGACAACTAGCAACTTTATTCCACGTCACACAAATAAACCCTGGTTCGGTCCCAGATGCATTAGTGCAAGGCAAAATTACCACAGTGCAAAATCTGAGTATCGACTTAATCGTACTGAAGATAATAAATTGCGTTTGAAAAATGCTAGTAAGGAATACAAGCGTACAATGAACTATTACATTAGCAAGTTTAAACATACAAATGCAAGTAAATTAAGGAACATGTATTCTAATAACCCAAAACAATATTGGAACTTTCTTAAAGGGCTTAAACCAAAATCTAAGATTGATGGATCACTTTAAACGTATAAATACAAACCCTCACTTTGCAGATGAAAACAATCAATTCATAACCAATGACTTTTTAGAGAATTCAAACCAATATCTTAACTCAAAAATTACCGACCAAGAAATCCTAAAGTGTATCAATAAATTAAATAATGGTAAAGCGTCTAGCCCGACAGACAACATCCTAAACGAATATATTAAAGCCACAAAAGACTCCCTATTACCAATATATAACCGCCTATTTAACTGTATCCTAGACTCAGGAATCGTACCAAGATCGTGGCTAGAAGGCTCTATAATTCCAATATATAAAAATAAAGGAGATCCTGGTGACACAGGATCATACAGACCAATTACAATACTATCATGCCTAGGTAAACTATTCACATCTGTACTTAATCTTAGACTAACAAGCTATGTTGAAGACTCCCAATTATTAAATGAAAATCAGGCAGGGTTTAGAAACGGATACTCGTGTTCTGATCATATTTTTACATTACACTCCCTTGTTGAAATACTTAAGAAACGAAAACAGAAGTTATTCTGTTCCTTTATAGATTTTTCACAATGTTTTGATAAAATATGGCGTTTCGGTTTATGGCACAAGCTTTTGCAAAATTTTATTAATGGTAAGTTGTTCCAGGTTATATATAATATGTATCAGAATATAAAATCATGTGTAACCCATAATGGTAACCAATCGCCATTCTTCTCATCAGAAATCGGTGTCCGGCAGGGTGAAAACTTAAGCCCGATCCTCTTCTCTTTATATTTAAACGACCTACAGTCACATCTGGAAGCAAACGGTGCCGTTGGCATACAGCTTGAGGACACGTTCAGTGATGAAACTTGGCTTAAACTACTACTTCTGCTTTACGCAGACGACACCGTCATTGTTTCCAATAACCCTGTCGACTTTCAAAACTGCCTGAATCATTTTAATAATTACTGTGCCCAATGGAAATTAGTAGTAAACCCTAATAAAACAAAAGTAATTGTTTTTGGAGCTAGGAACCTTAATAACTTTGACTTTAAATTAGGTGACCAAGGTCTTGAAATCACAGACAATTATCACTACCTTGGTGTTACACTCTCTAGTAATGGATCTTTTTTGAAGGCTAGAAAACATGTTACCCAGCAGGCAAATAAAGCAATGCACTTACTTTTTACTAAGTCTAATAATGCAGACTTACCGCCAGATTTAATTATTAAACTATTCGATCACACTGTAGTACCCATACTAACATATGGATCAGAGGTATTTGGCTACGAAAATCTAGATTTACAAGAAAAAGTGCATAATTCATTTCTCAGGCGAATAACCAACGCCCGAAAAAGTACACCTAGGTATATGTTATTTGGAGAACTTGGTAGATACCCTATATCTATCATTGCACATACAAAAATGATATCTTTTTGGACGAGGATATTACTTGGAAAAGAAAACAAGTTGTCATTATTGATATATAGGTACATGATTAATCAACCTGATACAAATTTCCGATGGATCAGTAAAATAAAAGAAATCCTAAATTCTGTAGGTAGACCTGATCTTTGGCTTAACCAAACTACCTTAATTAATAAAAGTACCCATAAGCATATACAGAAAATATTAATAGACCAATATAAGCAGCATTGGCATAGCCAAATGCAACTATCAAACAAGGGTAAAATTTATAATTCTTTTAAACAGGCATTAGAATATGAAAAATATTTCAACATTATCACTAAACAAGACTATTTGACACTCTTCAGATATCGTACCTGTAACAATCGCCTTCCTCTGGAAACATCCAGATGGGGAGGAACAGCCTTCCTAGATAGTATTTGTAGGTTATGTAATAACGGGGAAGTTGGCTCTGAGCAACACTATCTGCTTAAATGCGACTACTTTACACAAGATCGGAATACCTATCTGCACGACTTTGTGTTATCAGACAACATACATTGTTTCTCCAAGATATTAAATACATCATCTGAAACTGCCCTGGTAAATCTTAGTAAATTTACTCGTATTATCATGTCTAAATTTTGTTAGTAATTTTTTAAAGCTTCGCAAGTTGGACATATTACGATATTTGATAGGTATTGCATTAATTATTCAACTCTTATTACATATACTTACCACTTTATGGTTCGCAAAAATTGATAATCCATAACGAAAGTATAATTAACCCTACTGAAATTCATCATTAGATTCATATTGTGATATTTAAAAACGCCTGATACATATACTCTTGCCGAATATTATACAAAACCTCATTATATTCCACAAACGGGAAGAAAATCCAACAAAAGCTATAATCACAAAACTATAGATACATTTTATCCCGTACTCTATGACCGTGGGAAAAATATTAGACACATTACGAGACCAATTTACCCAACTCATAAATACTAATCCGCACGATGGGATTATGTTGTCTACTACGTGAGTCAGTATGATAGTAAAATTATTTTCATTCATTACACGTCACCAGGCCAATAACAATCGATTGACCTTTCATCCCAAAATGACAAACAATCCGACAGAGAATAAGTATATTAACTATTATATCCCACACTCTTTAAATATTATATTTGTCTTTCGTTTTATATCATTTAGACGTAATAGTGGAACTATGTCGTGAATAATATTGTATTTGTATATACAATTTGGATACATGAAGAAGAATCCCCCAGCATATTTCTATACATTATTATGCATGATATGATTGTTTATACAACTACTTTCATTTCAGGTCATTCCCGGAAGCACCACGTGGCTAAATATTTGTTTCTGTTATATACCCTCATGTTGTACACATGTACCTGAGAGAATAAAAGTATATGTCTGTCTGTCTGTCTGTCTGTCTGTCTGTCTGTCTGCTTACAAGTACCACACTGTACAATTACATGCCGCATATAATTACCATAATCCCTTAAACGCTGGTTTGAATCATAGCAAAGCAATCAAACACCATTGATCTAATTATTTAGCCAAACCAGTTTCATCAAGGTGCACCGGATATTATTATGTTTTTCCAGTTTTATTGTTCCAATATACAATATTATACATATCATTATACATGTGATATCAAAATGTACATATATACAATATTATACATATCATTATACATGTGATATCAAAATGTACATATATACAATATTATACATATCATTATACATGTGATATCAATGTACATATATACAATATTATGCATATCATTATACATGTGATATCAATGTACATATATACAATATTATGCATATCATTATACATGTGATATCAATGTACATATATACAATATTATACATATCATTATACATGTGATATCAATGTACATATATACAATATTATACATATCATTATACATGTGATATCAATGTACATATATACATATCATTATACATGTGATATCAATGTACAATATACATACATTATCATGTGATATCAAGTACATAATACATATCATTATACATGTGATATCAATGTACATATATACATATCATTATACATGTGATATCAATGTACATATATACATATCATTATACATGTGATATCAATGTACATATATACATATCATTATACATGTGATATCAATGTACATATATACATATCATTATACATGTGATATCAATGTACATATATACATATCATTATACATGTGATATCAATGTACATATATACATATCATTATACATGTGATATCAATGTACATATATACATATCATTATACATGTGATATCAATGTACATATATACATATCATTATACATGTGATATCAATGTACATATATACATATCATTATACATGTGATATCAATGTACATATATACATATCATTATACATGTGATATCAATGTACATATATACAATATTATACATATCATTATACATGTGATATCAATGTACATATATACAATATTATACATATCATTATACATGTGATATCATGTACATATAACATATATACATATCATTATACATGTGATATCAATGTACATATATCAATATTATACATATCATTATACATGTGATATCAATGTACATATATACAATATTATACATATCATTATACATGTGATATCAATGTACATATATACAATATTATACATATCATTATACATGTGATATCAATGTACATATATACAATATTATACATATCATTATACATGTGATATCAATGTATAAATATACATATCATTATACATGTGATATCAATGTACATATATACATATCATTATACATGTGATATCAATGTACATATATACATATCATTATACATGTGATATCAATGTACATATATACATATCATTGTACATGTGATATCAATGTACATATATACATATCATTATACATGTGATATCAATGTACATATATACATATCATTGTACATGTGATATCAATGTACATATATACAATATTATACATATCATTATACATGTGATATCAATGTACATATATACAATATTATACATATCATTATACATGTGATATCAATGTACATATATACAATATTATACATATCATTATACATGTGATATCAATGTACATATATACATATTATACATATCATTATACATGTGATATCAATGTACATATATACAATATACAACAACACAAAACATATATACATATCATTATACATGTGATATCAATGTACATATATACATATCATTATACATGTGATATCAATGTACATATATACATATCATTATACATGTGATATCAATGTACATATATACATATCATTATACATGTGATATCAATGTACATATATACATATCATTATACATGTGATATCAATGTACATATATACATATCATTATACATGTGATATCAATGTACATATATACATATCATTATACATGTGATATCAATGTACATATATACATATCATTATACATGTGATATCAATGTACATATATACATATCATTATACATGTGATATCAATGTACATATATACATATCATTATACATGTGATATCAATGTACATATATACATATCATTATACATGTGATATCAATGTACATATATACATATCATTATACATGTGATATCAATGTACATATATACATATCATTATACATGTGATATCAATGTACATATATACATATCATTATACATATATACAATGTACATATTTTGCTAATTTGTCTTCAAACTCGGATATTATTATTATGTTGACATGTGTTACAAAATGAAATAGTTTTAAATGTGATTGTATCTAAATTGGGTATAAAATTATCTAGATATAATTTAGGTCTACCCAGAATATCTGAACATATTAGCATTCCCAAAACATATGGTATATTGAGTCACTTTTCATGGAACAAAAGTCGGTCACCAAACAAGCAAAATCTAGACATGGTTTATCAGTGGTTATAAGTGATGCGATATACATACGGGTGACCGTTTTTATAGTGTTTGTTTAAAAGTAAAATCAAGTGACACTGTGTTAACTGCTCGCGAGATATTATTAATTACATCATTACCTAATTGGGCGGATTAAGCGAACGCTGTCTATTTTAAATATTTCTGGATATGATATGATTTATTATAAACTGCTAGACCCATATTCAGCATATATACATGTATATATAGTTGCATTATGTAATTCAGAATCGTGTATATTTATGAATCTATCATATTGTGGAAGTGTTTGTTGATACACGGTTATGTCCCTTTTATGTTGCATAGCAGTAGCCTCCCTTGACCGAATGTAAAAAGATCGATTTAGTGCATTATTTGTACAAAACACGACTTAAAATGACACAATGAAGATTTTAGTCCTGTAAGTATGGGATATATAACTTTATTTACCTGCATAAAGCTCAAACATATGTAGATTTGGGTGGAATTGGGTAGAATTGGGTAAATCGTGCCTCCGGTATTTGCTGACATAGAGGATCATGGATGATACTAGTTTAATCGGAGGTCTCAATGAACTTCTGTGAGCTTTCCTTTGATCCGTAAATGATCTTCTGTTTGGTTGATTTATCCAGCGTGCCTGGCAATGTACCGCCAACCTCTTGGTTAGGCAAAGACGATAGGTATTAGATATATAAATTCGGAAAATATCACCATTAGTTTATTTTATGATCACCGTGTTCATCAGTGCGCATGCGTTACAGGAAATGAATGAATTGTTGATTTCTGAAATTAGTGAAAAAAAGTGTTTTCCCCTCGAAGTTCATGGAACGCGAGATCAATATCATTAGTCATTATATAATAGCTACATTTTTAGTTATTAGACACTCGAATTTAACATAGTCTGGTTAGTTTCATTGAACAGGAAGTCCAAAATTCATAGTTATGCCAGTTGCATAAATTTATTTTTACCAT
Source organism: Archivesica marissinica (assembly GCA_014843695.1). Taxonomy (NCBI): domain Eukaryota; kingdom Metazoa; phylum Mollusca; class Bivalvia; order Venerida; family Vesicomyidae; genus Archivesica; species Archivesica marissinica. Next base: position 36,909,734 of record CM026396.1, read on the forward strand.
GAAAATTTATAACCGACAGCATATTTGTTCGGTGTCATGGGTTGCTTAATGCCATAACTGTGAGACGAAGACAGTGGCTACGTTTTGCAATCTCTTGAAGGCGTGTCAGGCCAAAATGGATCCCTGGCAGAGCGAGAATATGGACGATCCAGATGGGGATGTGATCGAAATAATTCCTATGGATGAATATGATGTTCATAAGGTATGCAATTGTATGGAAGCATTTAATTGTTGAGAGTGTGCGTTGAAAGCATTAAAGTGACCAAGCAAATAAAGAGCGGAAAAGTTAGTGACCTGTCGTGGGACTCGAACCCATGACCTTCCGAACACTAGTCGAACAGCTAGCCGGGCTGGTGTTCAACCCATAGAGTTCTAATAATATTTAGAAACCACTAGACTGAGCTTTCTACCTACAGGGCCCACTCTGGAGTATTGTCTTACAAATTCGCTAATTGTCTAGTACAGGGTACATGTATTTGTAAACACATGTCCATATTTTTACAATTCATATATAAAAAGGGTCATAGTCTGTTGATGCTACTGAAGCAGTCACTATAGGATAAGAGAACTTACCAATTGTGTACCCTACAGCAGCTACTTATATTACAGGATAAATACGTCTTGTCAATCGTGTAATCAGAGCGTGTACGGCGTGCTAGCTTGGTTTGCACCGGATCTCAGAATGCCTCACTTCCGGTCCAGACGGTGTCTACATCTTCCGCGTCACACTGTGGCTCTTCCATGAACCCAATTGCCCTTCACTACACTACTTTTATATTTATTGAAGTCAAGATTTTAAGCCTCTATGTTGATCATTTATACTTCATAATTGAGATACATATATAGCAGGCTCCCCCCGCGCTGGCAATCGCCAGAGTAGCCATTGGCTATAATAGAGTGGCCTCCGTGACCGAGTTGTTAATGTCGATGACTTCAAATCACTTGCCTCTCCCAAATCCCATTGGGGTGTCGAATTGAGGAAGCTATGCAGCTGGCTTGCGGTAGATCAGTGGTTCTACCCATGTGCCCGCCTGTGCCTGAAATACTGCTTGTAGGGGCATCCGGGGGTCTAACCGTCTTCCTTCACCATATGACCTAAGCTGTTGGTGTGACATTAAACCAAAAACTAACCAACAAACACTTCCAAATGACACCACCACTTTGATTCTGGCTCACACTCACAACCTCTCTTGTTATGAGACGGACACCATATCCGCTACACCACAGAAGCTGCATTAATACAAATAGTTTGTTACAAAGACCAAATATACATGTACAGTATAGTTACCCCGCTACAGGGTTCATTCTAGGTCAGAATTTTTGGGAGAAGTGAGAAAGCGCGTGATCGCTTCCTTAAATGGTATTCTTTAATATACTTCTGCAAAATAGGGTTAAAATGCACAGTACAACCATTAAATACAACATTTGAATAGAAGGAGTGCTTAATGGGTCAGTGTATCTTACTAGACAAAATTTTGTTTGAAAATCGTAAAAACCCCAAACAATATTTTTTTTAGGGAGAAGTGGGGCCCCCAGAGGGCGAAGTCAGGGTCCCTAGGGCGATAATTTCGCCCACATCACCCTCTAAACTGATCCCTGCCGCCATATCAGGAATGTTTCCCATACTGAGAGGGTATAGACAGTTTTAACAGGCAGATGAGGGCGACATTTTCATAGCCACAAGGGCGGCCCTAAAAAGGCCTTAGCAGGCCGCACTCGTATTCCTGCATAGGGTGAACACTAACCAATACATATAATTTGGTTGTCTGATGCCAAAATATGTTTGCATCGGATAAATAGGGAAATGCAGGGTTCCCTCTGTCTGAATTTGTGTCTGTGCCACCTCTGTCGCCAATTGGGGAAAAAATGGAGCCAATTTGAAATACTTCGAGCCAACCAAGAGCCATATAGTTCATAGATAGATATTTGAAGCCATGTATTTGACAAAAAAAATGCACCAAATATTTTCGCCAAATCACAAAATTTAGGGCCAGTGTTGGCTTTTTGGCGACAGACAGCAGGAATCCTGGAAATGTGGTGACAGTCTGTAAGAGATAAGTGAAAAACTGCACAGGAAATTGAAGGCTGTCCAGAAGCTGATTGGTCTTATGGACAAGATTCAAATCTAAGCATTATTTTCAGGTAGCTCAATAACCTCACATGATCAATATAATGCATAGTAAAATGCATTGTATAGTATAGGACATTGGGTTTATTCTAGAGTGGAAAAAGGGGCAGTGTGGGTCAGAAAAGGGGCAGGGTTGGTCAGAAAAGGGGCAGGGTTTGTCAGAAAAGCAGCAGGGTTGGTCAGAAATGGGGCAGGGTTTGTCAGAAAAGCAGCAGGGTTGGTCAGAAATGGGGCAGGGTTTGTCAGAAAAGGGGCAGTGTTGGTCAGAAGAGGGACAGTGTTTGTCAGAAAAGGGGCAGGGTTGGTCAGAAATGGGGCAGTGTTTGTCCGAAAAGAGGTAGGGTGCATATTGAGCTGCGAAGAGTGGGAGGGTGTATTTTGGGGGTTACCCCAAGAAATTACTGTGATTATGTTAATTGTCTATGGTAATTATTCTTGATCAAGGAGGTTGTGGAGAGAAATTCACATTTTAGCATTTAGCATTGAGAACTGCATTCATTTAGCATTGAGAACCACATTCATTTAGCATTGAGAACTGCATTCATTTAGCATTGAGAACTGCATTCATTTAGCATTGAGAACCACATTCATTTAGCATTGAGAACCACATTCATTTAGCATTGAGAACCACATTCATTTAGCGTTGAGAACTGCATTCATTTAGCATTGAGAACTGCATTCATTTAGCATTGAGAACCACATTCATTTAGCATTGAGAACCACATTCATTTAGCATTGAGAACTGCATTCATTTAGCATTGAGAACCACATTCATTTAGCATTGAGAACTGCATTCATTTAGCATTGAGAACCACATTCATTTAGCATTGAGAACCATTCATTTACATTGACATTCATTTAGCATTGAGAACTGCATTCATTTAGCATTGAGAACCACATTCATTTAGCATTGAGAACTGCATTCATTTAACATTGATAATTGCATTCATTTAGCATTGAGAACTGCATTCATTTAGCATTGAGAACCAAATTCATTTAGCATTGAGAACCACATTCATTTAACATTGATAATTGCATTCATTTAGCATTGAGAACCACATTCATTTAGCATTGAGAACTGCATTCATTTAGCATTGAGAACTGCATTCATTTAGCATTGAGAACCACATTCATTTAGCATTGAGAACCACATTCATTTAGCATTGAGAACTGCATTCATTTAGCATTGAGAACCACATTCATTTAGCATTGAGAACTGCATTCATTTAGCATTGAGAACCACATTCATTTAGCATTGAGAACCACATTCATTTAGCATTGAGAACCATTCATTTAGCATTGAGAACTGCATTCATTTAGCATTGAGAACTGCATTCATTTAGCATTGAGAACTGCATTCATTTAGCATTGAGAACCACATTCATTTAGCATTGAGAACTGCATTCATTTAGCATTGAGAACTGCATTCATTTAGCATTGAGCACTGCATTCATTTAGCATTGAGAACTGCATTCATTTAGCATTGAGAACCACATTCATTTAGCATTGAGAACCACATTCATTTAGCATTGAGAACTGCATTCATTTAGCATTGAGAACTGCATTCATTTAGCATTGAGAACTGCATTCATTTAGCATTGAGAACCACATTCATTTAGCATTGAGAACTGCATTCATTTAGCATTGAGAACTGCATTCATTTAGCATTGAGAACTGCATTCATTTAGCATTGAGAACCACATTCATTTAGCATTGAGAACCACATTCATTTAGCATTGAGAACCACATTCATTTAGCATTGAGAACCACATTCATTTAGCATTGAGAACTGCATTCATTTAGCATTGAGAACTGCATTCATTTAGCATTGAGAACTGCATTCATTTAGCATTGAGAACTGCATTCATTTAGCATTGAGAACTGCATTCATTTAGCATTGAGAACCACATTCATTTAGCATTGAGAACCACATTCATTTAGCATTGAGAACCACATTCATTTAGCATTGAGAACTGCATTCATTTAGCATTGAGAACCACATTCATTTAGCATTGAGAACTGCATTCATTTAGCATTGAGAACTGCATTCATTTAGCATTGAGAACTGCATTCATTTAGCATTGAGAACTGCATTCATTTAGCATTGAGAACCACATTCATTTAGCATTGAGAACTGCATTCATTTAGCATTGAGAACTGCATTCATTTAGCATTGAGAACCACATTCATTTAGCATTGTGAACCACATTCATTTAGCATTGAGAACCACATTCATTTAGCATTGAGAACTACATTCATTTAGCATTGAGAACCACATTCATTTAGCATTGAGAACTGCATTCATTTAGCATTGAGAACCACATTCATTTAGCATTGAGAACCACATTCATTTAGCATTGAGAACCACATTCATTTAGCATTGAGAACTGCATTCATTTAGCATTGAGAACTGCATTCATTTAGCATTGAGAACCACATTCATTTAGCATTGAGAACTGCATTCATTTAGCATTGAGAACTGCATTCATTTAGCATTGAGAACTGCATTCATTTAGCATTGAGAACCACATTTATTTAGCATTGAGAACTGCATTCATTTAGCATTGAGAACCACATTCATTTAGCATTGAGAACTGCATTCATTTAGCATTGAGAACTGCATTCATTTAGCATTGAGAACCACATTCATTTAGCATTGAGAACCACATTCATTTAGCATTGAGAACTGCATTCATTTAGCATTGAGAACTGCATTCATTTAGCATTGAGAACTGCATTCATTTAGCATTGAGAACCACATTCATTTAGCATTGAGAACCACATTCATTTAGCATTGAGAACCACATTCATTTAGCATTGAGAACTGCATTCATTTAGCATTGAGAACTGCATTCATTTAGCATTGAGAACCACATTCATTTAGCATTGAGAACCACATTCATTTAGCATTGAGAACCACATTCATTTAGCTTTGAGAACTGCATTCATTTAGCATTGAGAACCACATTCATTTAGCATTGAGAACTGCATTCATTTAGCACTGAGAACTGCATTCATTTAGCATTGAGAACCACATTCATTTAGCATTGAGAACTGCATTCATTTAGCATTGAGAACTGCATTCATTTAGCATTGAGAACTGCATTCATTTAGCATTGAGAACCACATTCATTTAGCATTGAGAACTGCATTCATTTAGCATTGAGAACCACATTCATTTAGCATTGAGAACCACATTCATTTAGCATTGAGAACTGCATTCATTTAGCATTGAGAACCACATTCATTTAGCATTGAGAACTGCATTCATTTAGCATTGAGAACCACATTCATTTAGCATTGAGAACCACATTCATTTAGCATTGAGAACCACATTCATTTAGCATTGAGAACTGCATTCATTTAGCATTGAGAACTGCATTCATTTAGCATTGAGAACCACATTCATTTAGCATTGAGAACCACATTCATTTAGCATGAGAACTGCATTCATTTAGCATTGAGAACCATTCATTTACATTGAGAACCCATTCATTTAGCATTGAGAACCACATTCATTTAGCATTGAAACCATTCATTTACATGAGAACCCATTCATTTACATTGAAATACATTCATTTAGCATTGAGAACTGCATTCATTAGCATTGAGAACCATTCATTTAGCATTGAGAACTGCATTCATTTAGCATTGAGAACCACATTCATTTAGCATTGAGAACTGCATTCATTTAGCATTGAGAACCACATTCATTTAGCATTGAGAACTGCATTCATTTAGCATTGAGAACTGCATTCATTTAGCATTGAGAACCACATTCATTTAGCATTGAGAACCACATTCATTTAGCATTGAGAACCACATTCATTTAGCATTGAGAACTGCATTCATTTAGCATTGAGAACCACATTCATTTAGCATTGAGAACCACATTCATTTAGCATTGAGAACCGCATTCATTTAGCATTGAGAACTGCATTCATTTAGCATTGAGAACTGCATTCATTTAGCATTGAGAACTGCATTCATTTAGCATTGAGAACCACATTCATTTAGCATTGAGAACCACATTCATTTAGCATTGAGAACCATTCATTTAGCATTGAGAACTGCATTCATTTAGCATTGAGAACTGCATTCATTTAGCATTGAGAACTGCATTCATTTAGCATTGAGAACTGCATTCATTTAGCATTGAGAACCACATTCATTTAGCATTGAGAACTGCATTCATTTAGCATTGAGAACTGCATTCATTTAGCATTGAGAACTGCATTCATTTAGCATTGAGAACTGCATTCATTTAGCATTGAGAACTGCATTCATTTAGCATTGAGAACCACATTCATTTAGCATTGAGAACTGCATTCATTTAGCATTGAGAACTGCATTCATTTAGCATTGAGAACCACATTCATTTAGCATTGAGAACCACATTCATTTAGCATTGAGAACTGCATTCATTTAGCATTGAGAACCACATTCATTTAGCATTGAGAACTGCATTCATTTAGCATTGAGAACCACATTCATTTAGCATTGAGAACTGCATTCATTTAGCATTGAGAACCGCATTCATTTAGCATTGAGAACCGCATTCATTTAGCATTGATAACCACATTTATTTAGCATTGATAACCACATTCATTTAGCATTGAGAACTGCATTCATTTAGCATTGAGAACCACATTTATTTAGCATTGAGAACCACATTCATTTAGCATTGAGAACCACATTCATTTAGCATTGAGAACTGCATTCATTTAGCATTGAGAACCACATTCATTTAGCATTGAGAACCACATTCATTTAGCATTGAGAACTGCATTCATTTAGCATTGAGAACCGCATTCATTTAGCATTGAGAACCGCATTCATTTAGCATTGATAACCACATTTATTTAGCATTGATAACCACATTCATTTAGCATTGAGAACTGCATTCATTTAGCATTGAGAACCACATTTATTTAGCATTGAGAACCACATTCATTTAGCATTGAGAACTGCATTCATTTAGCATTGAGAACTGCAGTCATTTAGCATTGAGAACCACATTCATTTAGCATTGAGAACCACATTCATTTAGCATTGAGAACTGCATTCATTTAGCATTGAGAACCACATTCATTTAGCATTGAGAACTGCATTCATTTAGCATTGAGAACTGCAATCATTTAGCATTGAGAACCACATTCATTTAGCATTGAGAACTGCATTCATTTAGCATTGAGAACTGCATTCATTTAGCATTGAGAACTGCATTCATTTAGCATTGAGAACTGCATTCATTTAGCATTGAGAACCACATTCATTTAGCATTGAGAACTGCATTCATTTAGCATTGAGAACTGCATTCATTTAGCATTGAGAACCGCATTCATTTAGCATTGATAACCACATTTATTTAGCATTGATAACCACATTCATTTAGCATTGAGAACTGCATTCATTTAGCATTGAGAACCACATTTATTTAGCATTGAGAACCACATTCATTTAGCATTGAGAACCACATTCATTTAGCATTGAGAACTGCATTCATTTAGCATTGAGAACCACATTCATTTAGCATTGAGAACCACATTCATTTAGCATTGAGAACTGCATTCATTTAGCATTGAGAACTGCATTCATTTAGCATTGAGAACCACATTCATTTAGCATTTAGAACCACATTCATTTAGCATTGAGAACTGCATTCATTTAGCATTGAGAACCACATTCATTTAGCATTGAGAACTGCATTCATTTAGCATTGAGAACTGCATTCATTTAGCATTGAGAACCACATTCATTTAGCATTGAGAACTGCATTCATTTAGCATTGAGAACCACATTCATTTAGCATTGAGAACTGCATTCATTTAGCATTGAGAACTGCATTCATTTAGCATTGAGAACCACATTCATTTAGCTGTACACTGCAATATGTAGACTGTGGTGATACATGTCTGCAGAATGTAATTTCCTATTATATGGTATAATTTTGTTTCCACTATTTGCCTCAAAAACTGAGTATTTCACAAATAAACAGGCGTCGTATAATGTAAATAGGGTCGATATTCATGCGTAATACAATGCGTGTATCCTGAATAATACAATTTATCGTACATATTTACGGTTATATCTCACATTTGTGCCTATATATATTTTTTTGTAGATTAATCTTAGTTAATCACTATTTTTTAAACGAAAGTATCGCACATTTATTATTTACTCCAATGAAAAACAAACGTCATTTCAGGATCGTGGATGACCGTTATAAATATGAAATCCTACTTTCACTTTTGAAAGTTTGTAGACCACAAAAACACCGTTTATTGATTCAATGTTAGTGTCCGAACGTATTCAGAATAATTTGTAGTACCAATGCTTGAAAACATGAATTTATTCGTGAAAACATGCATTTTATTTGTTTTTGTGATGTAATGTTGCTTTAAATATTATTAAAACGTTATTGTTATTTTTTTGGCGATAAACAAAGAACGAGATACAATTATGATGTTATCAATCTTGAATGGTATCGTTGTCTAGTATCACCTTTACTGTTGGAGAGCTGCTGACTCGGATGTATTAAAGCAGCATTACATCATATGAAATAAAAGATATTTGAAAAATTCAAATTTTACGTATGGGCAGGGATCATTCTAAAGGGCGATGTGGGGGCGAAATTGTCGCCCTAGGGACCCTGACTTCACCCTCTGGGGGCCCCACTTCTCCCTAAAAAAAAAAAAATATATATTTTTGGTATTACGTTTTTCAAACAAAATTTTATCTAGTAAGATAAACTGGCTCATTATAAAGCACTCCTTCTATTCAAATGTTGTATTTAATGGTTATATTGTGCATTTTAACCATATTTTTCAGAAGTATATTAAAGAACACCATTTAAGGAAGCGATCACACGCTTTCTCACTTCTCCCAAAAATTCTGACCTAGAATGATCCCTGATGGGTAGCGCATGGGTAGCAATGCTGCTACACATTCTAACATTATTCTTTGTATGTTTATGTTCAATTGGCAAATGGTGATTTTTGCGATAAAACAAACTCGAAACCGAAAGTAGGACATTCCGAGTAGATCGGTCACGCATTTGTTTACAACTGGAACGCATCGTCAGCACTTGTTTACATTCGGAATGCATCGTCCCCATTTGTCCCACGTTGTCTTTTTTAATTAAATTACTTGAGATGTTGATTCATACCTCTGTTATCTAAGTCTTTTAGTGACATGTCTACATCCCCGCGAGGTGTTCGACATTAGAGGAAGATAGATAGATAGTATTTCATGTTCAAAATATATACGTTGTTCTACATCCTCTGTTGTTTCACGCATGCGCGCTGTGCGTGTTTACATTTTGTGTGTTGATAAACAAATTCACATATACGATGGTTTATATTTATTGGAATTTTATCGTTTCTGAGCGACTATTTCGATTTTTGTAAACACACACACAGTAGTATTTATATTTTACCCAAAACATCCTTTATTACGATGTAATGCTGCTTTAATGTAGCTAAAGTTTGTGTTTCTAGAATGTATCAGCTTTGCAGTGAATCACGTCCATATTTCACACATTCAACCCATTCAACACCAACTATTCTAAATATTCAAGGGACGTTAAACAAAACATGAACAAAGGTTAACTTGTTTAATTCTTTCTGATATACGATACATGACATTGTTTGCACTTCTTTGTGTATTTTTTTCTTCTTCAAGTTTTAAATTTAATCGTACAGTCAAACCTGTCTTAAGCAGCCAGCCAATGGAATCACAGAAAGTGGCTGCTTAGCACGGGTAGCTGCTTAATAGAGGTCAAATATATAATAAAACAACATATTGGGAATCTAGAAACTGGCTGCTTAATACACAGGTTGGCTGCTTAATAGAGGTGACCACTAACACAGGTTTGACTATATATATGACATAACATAAAAAAAAATATCACAAAAGCCATCATGTCCAGGACTCGTCATTCTAGGTGAGAATGTTTGGGAGAAGTTAGATCTTTGAAAGGCGTTATTTTATAAATCTCAAACGAAATATGGTTAAAATTGGGGGGGGGGGGGGGCAATTCTCGCTAAAAATAAATAAATATATATATACAATTTTCATACAAAATATTGTCCCGTAAGATACACTGGCCCATTTATTCAACTATTGTATTTAATGGTCATAATGTCCGCCTCCATGGTCGAGTGGTTACGGTCGCTGACTTGTATACCACTGTAACCTATCATCACTCATTTATATGAAAAAGTTGGCAGTTTCTTACGGAGGTTGGTGCACCCAAGTACTGGTTAACCGCTGGAGCCTGCCCAGGAAAGGTGTTGTTAGGTAAACTGCCCGTCGGCGATATAGCCCGAAATGGTGCTGATGCAGGCGTAAAACCCGAAATATAACATAAGATAACAAAATATGGTTAAAATGCACAATATAACCATTTAATAGAACATTTGAGTAGAATCTTTATAATGGGCCAGTGTATCTTACTTGACAGAATTTTGTATGAAAATTGTTAAAAAAGGAATGTTTCGTTAAGTTTGGGCGACTATTTCATCCAAATCACCCTCTAGAATAAACACTGACGTCATATTTAAGAATATGATATACCATAATTTAAGGAAGAATTGTATAGATTTGAAATTGTATTTTCACTCATATAAAAAGTGTATAAAGTGTTTGTTTATTATATTGTCGCCCCCTATTTAAAGGGACACCCACTTATGAGACACAGGGGTCATTCTAGGTCAGGGGTCATTCTAGGTCAGAATTTTTGGGAGAAGTGAGAAAGCGCATGATCGCTTCCTTAAATGGTGTTCTTTAATATACTTCTGCAAAATAGGGTTAAACACAGTACAACCATTAAATACATTTGAATAGAAGGAGTGCTTTATAATGGGCCAGTGTATATTACTAGACAAATTTTGTTTGAAAATTGTAAAAACCAAAAAATAATTAATTTTTAAATTTTTTTTAGGGCGAAGTGGGGCCCCCGAGGGCGAAGTCAGGGTCCCACATCACCCTCTAGAATGATCCCTGGAGACACCTCTTTTTATGAACATCAGTACTTCCCGAATCCTATGCTTGTATGCCAGGCTGGTAGGCAATTGGTAACCATTATTTAACTAGCTTGCTGCTCACCAACCGGCCATATCAGAACGAACGCCTGATGAGATTCGAACCTTTGACCTCGACGTCCCGCTCCGTAGATATTCCAACTTTAGGCCGATGTTTTAAGATATTGCTGTTTTTTGTGCTGCCATGACTCACTTCTTTGTCTATATATGTTGTAGCAAATGGGTTGGGCCTCGAGTTTTAGCAACATTCGTTACACCCCCCCCCCCAAAATATGAATGATAGGGGTGTAGAGTACATGATCATGGTATTATAGGATTATTGGCAATCGTTAAATGTAGACAGGTTAAGCTGCACTAACTATGCTGACATATGTATTATATGCAGGGTTCCCGCTGTCGGTCGTCTAAGGCGCCAATTGCGACAAAAAATAAATATTGGCGCTAAATTTTGTGAATTTGCGAAAATATTTGGCGCAACCTTTTTTTTTGGGCACATGTTTTGTCAAATACATGGTTTCAAATATTAATTTGTGAACTATATGGCTCTTTTTAAATTGGCTCCAGTATTTTTCAATTGGTGACAGAAGTGGCGCAAACGAACATTCAGACAGAGGGAAGGCTGATATGTATTGTATGTATTATATTTTCAGGCCAAGGCCCGGGCCTCTCTGTCATGGATATTATTCAAGGCTTATCAGGACACGATGCCAGCAGAATTTAAGGAACCTTTCTATGACAGTGCTGAGGTAAGGTAGCAGAGTGTTGTCCACCAGTGCTGAGGTAAGGTAGCAGAGTGTTGTCCACCAGTGCTAAGGTAAGGTAGCAAGTGTTGTCCACCAGTGCTGAGGTAAGGTAGCAGAGTGTTGTCCACCAGTACTGAGGTAAGGTAGCAGAGTGTTGTCCACCAGTGTGAGGTAAGGTAGTAGAGTGTTGTCCACCAGTGTGAGGTAAGGTAGCAGAGTGTTGTCCACCATAATGAGGTAAGGTAGCAGAGTGTTGTCCACCAGTGCTGAGGTAAGGTAGCAGAGTGTTGTCCACCAGTGCTGAGGTAAGGTAGCAGAGTGTTGTCCACCAGTGCTGAGGTAAGGTACAGAGTGTTGTCCACCATCTGAGGTAAGGTAGCAGAGTGTTGTCCACCAGTGCTGAGGTAAGGTAGCAGAGTGTTGTCCACCAGTGCTGAGGTAAGGTAGCAGAGTGTTGTCCACCAGTGCTGAGGTAAGGTAGCAGAGTGTTGTCCACCAGTGTTGAGGTAAGGTAGTATAGAGTGTTGTCCACCAGTGTTGAGGTACGGTAGCAGAGTGTTGTCCACCAGTGCTGAGGTAAGGTAGCAGAGTGTTGTCCACCAGTACTGAGGTAAGGTAGCAGAGTGTTGTCCACCAGTGCTGAGGTAAGGTAACAGAGTGTTGTCCACCATTACTGAGGTAAGGTAGCAGAGTGTTGTCCACCAGTGCTGAGGTAAGGTAGCAGAGTGTTGTCCACCAGTACTGAGGTAAGGTAGCAGAGTGTTGTCCACCAGTGCTGAGGTAAGGTAGCAGAGTGTTGTCCACCAGTGCTGAGATAAGGTAGCAGAGTGTTGTCCACCAGTACTGAGGTAAGGTAGCAGAGTGTTGTCCACCAGTGCTGAGGTAAGGTAGCAGAGTGTTGTCCACCAGTGCTGAGGTAAGGTAGCAGAGTGTTGTCCACCATAGATGAGGTAAAGTAGCAGAGTGTTGTCCACCAGTGCTGAGGTATGGTACAGAGTGTTGTCCACCAGTGCTGAGGTAAGGTAGCAGAGTGTTGTCCACCAGTACTGAGGTAAGGTAGCAGAGTGTTGTCCACCAGTGTTGAGGTAAGGTAGTAGAGTGTTGTCCACCAGTGTTGAGGTAAGGTAGCAGAGTGTTGTCCACCATAGATGAGGTAAGGTAGCAGAATGTTGTCCACCAGTGCTGAGGTAAGGTAGCAGAGTGTTGTCCACCAGTGCTGAGGTAAGGTAGCAGAGTGTTGTCCACCATTGCTGAGATAAGGTAGCAGAGTGTTGTCCACCAGTACTGAGGTAAGGTAGCAGAGTGTTGTCCACCAGTGCTGAGGTAAGGTAGCAGAGTGTTGTCCACCAGTGCTGAGGTAAGGTAGCAGAGTGTTGTCCACCATAGATGAGGTAAAGTAGCAGAGTGTTGTCCACCAGTGCTGAGGTATGGTAGCAGAGTGTTGTCCACCAGTACTGAGGTAAGGTAGCAGAGTGTTGTCCACCAGTGCTGAGGTAAGGTAGCAGAGTGTTGTCCACCAGTACTGAGGTAAGGTAGCAGAGTGTTGTCCACCAGTGCTGAGGTAAGGTAGCAGAGTGTTGTCCACCAGTGTTGAGGTAAGGTAGTAGAGTGTTGTCCACCAGTGTTGAGGTAAGGTAGCAGAGTGTTGTCCACCATATATGAGGTAAGGTAGCAGAGTGTTGTCCACCAGTGTTGAGGTAAGGTAGCAGAGTGTTGTCCACCAGTACTGAGGTAAGGTAGCCGAGTGTTGTCCACCAGTGCTGAGGTAAGGTAACAGAGTGTTGTCCACCATTACTGAGGTAAGGTAGCAGAGTGTTGTCCACCAGTGCTGAGGTAAGGTAGCAGAGTGTTGTCCACCAGTGCTGAGGTAAGGTAGCAGAGTGTTGTCCACCAGTGCTGAGGTAAGGTAGCAGAGTGTTGTCCACCAGTGCTGAGGTAAGGTAGCAGAGTGTTGTCCACCAGTGTTGAGGTAAGGTAGTATAGAGTGTTGTCCACCAGTGTTGAGGTACGGTAGCAGAGTGTTGTCCACCAATGCTGAGGTAAGGTAGCAGAGTGTTGTCCACCAGTGCTAAGGTAAGGTAGCAGAGTGTTGTCCACCAGTGCTAAGGTAAGGTAGCAGAGTGTTGTCCACCAGTGCTGAGGTAAGGTAGCAGAGTGTTGACAAATAAATTAATAAGAAAATTACATTTGGACCAGTCCATTTATCAAAATGCGTAATTTTTGTCTAAAAATAGTAATATTACTGGCAAAAAGTGCAGATCCCGATGAGACGGCCCGACACTTGCCCGCTCGCTCATCTGGATCTACACTTTTTGTAAGACTATTTAGATGTCTGTGGTGTTGAAATGGCTAACTTCTCAAAACGTTATGAAACAACAGATTACAAGATTATAGATTTCTATTACCTCCCTTGGTAAATAAAACGTGATTTATCCCGAAATGTACATTGGTCATTCTAGGGGCCTCCGTGGCCGAGCGGTTACTGTCGTTAACCTCCATTCACCTGTCCCTCACAGCTGTAGGTTCGAATCCCACGGGCGGTGTCAATTTCTTTCATGTGAAGAAGCTGTCCGAAAAAATACAAGGCTCGACCGAGTCACATTTTATATTTCCTCCAACTCGCCTAATAAATTAAAGTTTATAAGACAGTAACCTAATATTCTCTATATATATATATTTTGAGTATAAATCCAAGTTCATATACCATGTAGGAGTTTGATCGTAATAAATATCTGGCTTGTAGCCGTCGTCTTTACACTAGCGGAATTGTGTGCAGATATATTAATTGTTTTGTACATACTTAATTATTGATACATATTTCTGCTCTGTGGTTACTGGGAAAGTTTGGAAGCGTTTTACGATTAAGATGATTAGTCACCTGGGGCAAACATCTGGTTAACAATGGTCGTATTAGAGGGTCAATACAAATGTGTGTCATGCACGCACGCGGCTTAAAGGAAAAACATTAGTCATACATGCGGCTTAAAGGAAAAACATCAGTCATAAATGTGGCTTAAAGGAAAAACATCAGTCATACATGTGGTTTAAAGGAAAAACATCAGTCATAAATGCGGCTTAACGGAAAAACATCAGTCATACATCATACATGCGGCTTAAAGGAAAAACATCAGTCATACATGTGGATTAAGGGAATAACATCAGTCATACATGCGTCATACATGTGGCTTATAGGAAAAACATCAGTCGTACATGTGGCTTAAAGGAAAATCATCAGTCATACATGCGGCTTAAAGGAAAAACATCAGTCATAAATGTGGCTTAAAGGGAAAACATCAGTCATACATGCGGCTTAAAGGAAAAACATCAGTCATACATGCAGCTTATAGGAAAAACATCAGTCATACATGTGGCTTAAAGGAAAAACATCAGTCATACATGCGGCTTAAAGGAAAAACATCAGTCATACATGCGGCTTATAGGAAAAACATCAGTCATACATGCGGATTAAAGGAAAAACATCAGTCATACATGCAGCTTAACCCATTTCATTCTTGATATATTTAAAGGCTTTTGCAAACAACATAGATCCAGATCAGCCGCAGCGTGACGCTGCGTGCTGATCAGGATCTATGTTGTTTGCTGCATAGCCAAGTGTCTTAGCAAGATCATCTGAATAGCAAACAGCATAGAGCCTAATCGGACGAAACGTTCCGTGGCGGTTAATCTGGCTCTATGTTCTTTGCAAATACCGTTTGAACGGTATCCAGAATGAAATGGGTTAAGGGAAAAACATCAGTCATACATGCGGATTGAAGGAAAAACATCAGTCATAAATGCGGATTGAAGGAAAAACATCAGTCATACATGCGGATTGAAGGAAAAACATCAGTCATACATGCGGATTGAAGGAAAAACATCAGTTATACATGCGGATTATAGGAATAACATCAGTCATACATGCAGCTTAAAGGAAAAACATCAACAGCGTTTTCATTAAGCACGTTTCTATCTTGTGTCGGTGCTTTACACCGTGCATGTAAAAGAACCAGAGGAGACTCTGGAATGGGTCTCTGTCTGTATGTATCATTGCACTATCCTCCAAATATCTAAAATGACTAATCTCTTCAGGAGGCGTCGCTCATATGGGCAATCGGTAGCGGCGATAAATAAACGTAAAACACACACACGCCCACAGGAGGCGAAGTCACGGTCCATAGGGCAACTATTTCACCCATGTCGTCCCCCTAGAATGCTAGAATGAGCTCTTCATGTCCACTGTTATTTTATCTTGTATTAACATGTGAGACTTTCTCTGAGTATTTGCAAATTGGAACCAAATATTTTATAAGAGTCCAGATATGGCTCCAAATGTGTGTGATCTGTCGGAAATATCTTTAACCCATTCAACACCAAGTAACTGACATGCACTGGTCCATGATATGATTAGACCGATAAATTAATAAGAAAATTACATTTGGACCAGTTCATTTATCAAAATGGGTAATTTTTGTCTGAAAATATTATTATTACTGGCAAAAAAAATTTGTGAGCCTATTTAGAGGTATGTAGTGTTGAAAGGGTTAACTGAGAAGTGGACATGTGTGATATCATGTACATTGATGTGCTATGGATAAAACAGCTGACTTATTTGTAAGGGCCCGTTCTATTTTTAAACTTGTTCCGCAATCGCTGTAAATTAAGTTTATTTCATTATTTGTTTCAGGGTACATGGCAGATCAAGCCACGCTTGGCCAACCTCCTCGCCAGCAGTGAGCTGTACTGTCAGGCTTGCAAGATGATGTTCGGGGAGAATGCTTCACAATGGACTGGTACGCATGTGTTTTACATTTATTTATCGTCGCTACCGGTTACCCATATGAGCGACGCCTCCTGAAGAGATTAGTCATGTTAGATTTTTGGAGGGTAGTGCAATGATACAGACAGAGACCCATTCCAGAGTCTCCTCTGGTTCTTTTAAGTGCACGGTATACAGCACCGACACAAGACCTCGGTTTAATGTCCCATCTGAAAGACTGTTAATTTTATTAGGGTCAGATGGGGGATCAAACCTGCACCTGATCAATTTTGTTTCAATTTTACTCGTGTGTAATAAGTAATTGCCTGATTGTGTTTGTGTATGATACAGGTGTTGTGATAAGTAATTGCCTGATTGTGTTTGTGTATTATACAGGTGTTGTGATAAGTAAGTGCCTGATTGTGTTTGAGTATGATACAGGTGTTGTGATAAATAATTGCCTGATTGTGTTTGAGTATGATACAGGTGTTGTGATAAGTAATTGCCTGATTGTGTTTGAGTATGATACAGGTGTTGTGATAAATAATTGCCTGATTGTGTTTGAGTATGATACAGGTGTTGTGATAAGTAATTGCCTGATTGTGTTTGAGTATTATACAGGTGTTGTGATAAGTAATTGCCTGATTGTGTTTATGTATTTCAGGACATTGGAGTATTATACAGGTGTTGTCTAGAAAAGGGATCTACGCGGTGGGGACAGACACTGTGGACGTCACTGAGACGATACTCATGCAGTCGGCTCCTTTTAAGCTGGTAAACAGTACCTCATATTGTTTGTAGCCTACAGTTTACATTAATTGAATGCATTAATTTAGTGATAATCTTCAATATGACATTCCTTTGTATATGTATGTTACAAGAGATTATTTCTTCAAAAGTTAACATTAATCTGATTATCTCTGTTTTTATTTATTCATATGGAAAACAGGGATCATTTTAGAGGGTGATGTGTGCGAAATTGTCGCCCTAGTGACCCTGACTTCGCCCTCTGGGCCCACTTCTACCTTAAAAAAAAAATTGTCTAGTAAGATACATTGGCCCATTATAAAGCACTCCTTCTATTCAAATGTTGTATTTAATGGTTGTACTGTGCATTTTAACCCTATTTTGCAGAAGTATATTAAAGAACACCATTTAAGGAAGCGTTCACGCGCTTTCTCACTTCTCCCAAATATTCTGACCTATAATGAACCCTGGGAAAATAAATGGTACTGTTAAACCTGTGTTAGTTGTCACCTTCATTAAGCAGCCAGTTAATATTTTGTTTTTGCCTTGTATAGAATTGCACCTCACCTGTGTTAACCCTTTCCTTCATAGAGATTTAGGTTAATATACTATTATATCTCCATATAAACGACAGCCATTTAGCTAACATGCAGTGGATAAGTAGTCACCATATCTATCCCACCTCCATAGATATTACTGGGACTACATGAGATTATGGCCTTTATTATGAACATTGGTTTGGCTACTACATTGTCAATGTATGTCGTATTGGCAATGGCGTCAAGAGGTGCTTCTATGAGGGAAAGGGTTTATGAACATTGGTTTGGCTACTACATTATCAATGTATGTCGTATTGGCAATGGCGTCAAGAGGTGCTTCTATGAGGGAAAGGGTTTATGAACATTGGTTTGGCTACTACATTGTCAATGTATGTCGTATTGGCAATGGCGTCAAGAGGTGCTTCTATGAGGGAAAGGGTTTATGAACATTGGTTTAGCTACTACATTGTCAATGTATGTCGTATTGGTAATGGCGTCAAGAGGTGCTTCTATGAGGGAAAGGGTTAAGCATCCACCGAAGGTGTTCGAGTCCCGCCACAACCGCAGTGGTTGTGAACTACTTATATCCGCATTTCCTCTACCTCATCATGATGGTTTGAGGTCTCGGGAATGCTCAATAGTCGAAAGTTGAAAGGACTTGTTATAATAATTCAAACCAATTATTCCTGCTGGAGCTGTTAAGATTGTGCCCTTAGGCAAGGCATTTAATTTCCACATTGCCTCTTCTCTCTCTCTCTCTCGTGGCGATGGATTCCATCCAGAATGAGGTCTTGAGAGTGATTAATATAAGTTGTAAGAACTTGTTTCGCAATCGAGCTAAAATAACTTTGGTTTAAACATATTTATTTATCATGAAGCATGTAATATGCATTGAGAAATATACAGATACATTTATATCGTGATATATGGATTGAACTGAAAGCTAAAAGCTTAAGGTAATTCTTTCCATTGCATACTAGATGTTGGTACCAGGTATACAGGGATCATTCTAGAGGGCGATGTGGGCGAAATTGTCGCCCTAGGGACCCTGACTTGGCCCTCTGGGGGCCCCATTCTCCCTAAAAAAAATAAAAATATTTTTTGGTTTTTACGATTTTCAAACAAAATGTTGTCTAGTAAGATACACTGGCCCCATTATAAAGCACTCCTATTCAAATGTTGTATTTAATGGTAGTACTGTGCATTTTAACCCTATTTTGCAGAAGTATATTAAAGAACACCATTTAAGGAAACGATCACGCGCTTTCTCACTCTTCCCAAACATTCTGACCTAGAATGACCCCTGGGTATATATGGCAAATAAATTTGTATAAACTAAACCCAATTATTTTGCTTACAGAAAGCCCACGTGGCCTTGATTGATGCCTTAATGACAGCGTTCTCCCGGGAGATCATGAGTATAGAGCGTGTCACACAGACTGTGCGCAGGTTTGCAACATTCAATGCCTCTAGTGAGCTTCCCTCTGACACGGAAGATGCCATTTTGTTTTGGGTGAATAAAGTGTGTGTCACAGTCCAGAAGCATCTAGCATCAGTCCAGGATACGTTGATAGAGGGTGGGGAAACCAGTCAAAAGGTATGCTGTATTTCTTGTAATTCTGCTTGGGTAAAATTAGACTTATTTTCTTGTGAGTGATATTTCTTGGAATGATATTTTCTGAGCAAATCTCGAGACAAGACAATGCCATATTGTTTTTCTGTTTCATATATAGACTAGAGGATGCAAACCTCCTCGCTGGTCAGGGTTCCCTCAGTCTGAAGATCAATTTTTGATGCCATGTATTTGTAAAAAAAAAAACTGTTTCTAACAGCAACGGTTCCTAATGGCACCGGTTACTAATGGCAACGGTTCCTGATGGCAATGGTTACTAATGACAACGGTTCCTAATGGCAACGGAACCGTATGGCAACGATTCCTAACAGCAACGGTTCCTATTGATAACCGTTACTAACGGTAACGGTTCATAAAGGCAATGGTTCAGTATCAGCAGTTACTGTGTAATGACAACGGTTACTAACATTAACGGTTACTAACGGTAACGGTTCCTAACGGCAACGATTCCTAATGGCAATGGTTCCTAATAGCAATGGTTCCTATCGACAACCGTTACAGTATCAGCAGTTACTGTGTAACGACAACGGTTACTAACATTAACGGTTACTAACGGTAACGGTTCCTAACGGCAACGATTCCTAATGGCAATGGTTCCTAATGGCAACGGTTCCTAATAGCAATGGTTCCTATCGACAACCGTTACTAACGGTTCATATAGGCAATGGTTCAGTATCAGCAGTTACTGTGTAACGACAACGGTTACTAACATTAACGGTTACTAACGGTAACGTTTCCTAACAGCAATGGTTCCTAATGGCAACTGTTCCTAATAGCAATGGTTCCTATCGACAGCCATTGCTAACGGTTCATAATGGCAATGGTTCAGGATCAGCAGTTACTGTGTACAGTAAAACATTAGATGTAAACCTATTATTCTCTTAGCCACATAAGTCCCATTTTATGGGTGTCCGTCTCTCTGTCTTAGCAACAATAAATCACTGTTTCAGGTGCGGATTGTCAGCAGTAAATCGCCACGTGATTCTGTATGTGTGCCAGTGATGGAGAATTTGTTGGAGGACATGGGAGATGGGTGTTCTGTAGCTACCTTGATCAGCTTCTACTGTCCACAGATACTGAAAACTGAAGGTACTGTTTACATTTCATTGACGGTCAACATTACAGTTAATCCTATACAAAGTGAGACAATCCAAGCATTTCATTGTCGGTCAACAGTACAGTTAATCCTATACACAGTGAGACAATCCAAGCATTTCATTGTCGGTCAACAGTACAGTTAATCCTATACAAAGTGAGACAATCCAAGCATTTCATTGTCGGTCAACAGTACAGTTAATCCGATACAAAGTGAGACAATCCAAGCATTTCATTGTCGGTCAACAGTACAGTTAATCCGATACGAAGTGAGACAATCCAAGCATTTCATTGTCGGTCAACAGTACAGTTAATCCGATACGAAGTGAGACAATCCAAGCATTTCATTGTCGGTCAACATACAGTTAATCCGATACAAAGTGAGACAATCCAAGCATTTCATTGTCGGTCAACAGTACAGTTAATCCTATTCAAAGTGAGACAATCCAAGCATTGTATTGTCGGTCAACAGTACAGTTAAATCCTATACAAAGTGAGACAATCCAAGCATTTCATTGTCGGTCAACAGTACAGTTAAATCCGATACAAAGTGAGACAATCCAAGCATTTCATTGTCGGTCAACAGTACAGTTAATCCTATTCAAAGTGAGACAATCCAAGCATTTCATTGTCGGTCAACAGTACAGTTAATCCTATACAAGGAAGTAACAGTATACGAAGTGTGTCATTGCATGCATTTTCCGAGATTTGAAAATAGACCGGGTGTCGTCAGGAATGAGGTATCGAGAGCAATTATTGTAACATTGTAAAAACTTGTTTCGCAAACAAGGTAAAATATATTTAAACGCCCAGAGTTTGATCCCAGCTGGAGCCATTACGATTTTGCCTTAGGCAAGCAAAGCACTTAAAGTAAGCATTGCCTCTTATCTTTCCCACATGGAGATGGATTCCATCAGGAATGAGGTATCGAGAGCGATTAATCTAACGTATGTAAAAACTTGTTTCGCAATCAAACTAAAATAAATGTGTAAACAGTCAAACCTGTCTTAAGCAGCCAAGGGAGTCAGAGAAAGTGGCTGCTTATCACAGGTGGCTGCTTAATAGAGGTCAAACATATAATAAAACAACCAATTGGGAATCTGGAAACTGGCTGCTTAATACAGGTTGGCTGCTTAATGGAGGTGACCACTAACACAGGTTTGACTGTAAACTGAACAGAATGCTGTCACTTTCACTTTGTACTAAGCCCGACACTTGCTATTTGGTTTTGATTTAGATGTTTGCCTGAAGTCCAATGTCGGAATTGCTGACTCACTGTACAACCTCCGCCTTATACGTTCGTTCTGTGAGCGCCACCTACCGCACAAGACATGGCACTTTGCTTACGAAGATCTGCTCTACACGCCCAAACCTATCAAGCTGAACGTGATGATGATGATATCTGAACTGTATTATTGGTTAGAGGTTAAAACCCTCCCCATTGCGACGGGGGCGGGACTTCCTCAAGCGGCACAGCATAGCAATGGTGGGTATATAATATCGATGATACATGTATTAAACAATGCTGGCATGTTGCAAACTTATATATAACTGCATGATGGAAATGTTTAATATCCACTAACATTGACCACCCGTTGGTACTCGTACATATATTGAACATTTAAATTTATTCTGGGTATTGTGATATAAGCAATGATCTGTGAATGTGTACCCTTTCCTTCATTGAGATTTAGGTTAATATACTATTATATCTCCATACAACAGACAGCCATTTAACCCTTTCCTTCATAGAGATTTAGGTTAATATACTATTATATCTCCATACAAACGACAGCCATTTAGCCCTTTCCTTCATTGAGATTTAGGTTAATATACTATTATATCTCCATACAACAGACAGCCATTTAACCCTTTCCTTCATTGAGATTTAGGTTAATATACTATCATATCTCCATACAACAGACAGCCATTTAACCCTTTCCTTCATTGAGATTTAGGTTAATATACTATTATATCTCCATACAACAGACAGCCATTTAACCCTTTCCTTCATAGAGATTTAGGTTAATATACTATTATATCTCCATACAAACGACAGCCATTTAGCCCTTTCCTTCATAGAGATTTAGGTTAATATACTATTATATCTCCATACAACAGACAGCCATTTAACCCTTTCCTTCATTGAGATTTAGGTTAATATACTATTATATCTCCATACAAACGACAGCCATTTAACCCTTTCCTTCATTGAGATTTAGGTTAATATACTATTATATCTCCATACAAACGACAGCCATTTAACCCTTTCCTTCATAGAGATTTAGGTTAATATACTATTATATCTCCATACAAAAGACAGCCATTTAACCCTTTCCTTCATAGAGATTTAGGTTAATATACTATTATATCTCCATACAAACGACAGCCATTTAACCCTTTCCTTCATAGAGATTTAGGTTAATATACTATTATATCTCCATACAAACGACAGCCATTTAACCCTTCATAGAGATTTAGGTTAATATACTATTTTATCTCCATACAAACAACAGCCATTTAACCCTTCATAGAGATTTAGGTTAATATACTATTATATCTCCATACAAACGACAGCCATTTAACCCTTTCCTTCATAGAGATTTAGGTTAATATACTATTTTATCTCCATACAAACGACAGCCATTTAACCCTTTCCTTCATAGAGATTTAGGTTAATATACTATTATATCTCCATACAAACGACAGCCATTTAACCCTTTCCTTCATAGAGATTTAGGTTAATATACTATTATATCTCCATACAAACGACAGCCATTTAACCCTTTCCTTCATAGAGATTTAGGTTAATATACTATTATATCTCAATACAAACGACAGCCATTTAACCCTTTCCTTCATAGAGATTTAGGTTAATATACTATTATATCTCCATACAAACGACAGCCATTTAACCCTTTCCTTCATAGAGATTTAGGTTAATATACTAGTATATCTCCATACAAACGACAGCCATTTAGCCCTTTCCTACAGAGAGATTTAGGTTAATATACTATTATATCTCCATACAAGCGACAGCCATTTAGCCCTTTCCTTCATAGAGATTTAGGTTAATATACTATTATATCTCCATACAAACGACAGCCATTTAGCCCTTTCCTTCATAGAGATTTAGGTTAATATACTATTATATCTCCATACAAACGACAGCCATTTAGCTATCATGCAGTGGATAAGTAGTCGCCATATCTATCTCACCTCCATAGATATTACTGAGACTACATGAGATTCTGGCCTTTATTTATAGCCTTTTATTTTACCCAGCATGCAAAGAGTTATACGGTTGGATTTCCTGAATGAAAAGAAATGTAGTAGAAATCGTGTCAGTTTGAACAGGAATATAACCGTAAATAGAGACGCTGGCGCCCAACGATGTTTCTGTAGATGTTGCACTACCGTTCATACTCGCCTATAACACTATAACTATAGTCAAACCTGCCTTAAGCAGCCAGTCAAGGGAATCTCAGAAAGTGGCTGCTTAGCACAGGTGGCTGCTTAACACAGGTGGCTGCCTAATAGAGGTCAAATGTATAAGATAACACATATTGTGAATCTGGAAACTGGCTGCTTAATACAGGTTGGCTGCTTAATAGAGGTGACCAATATCACAGGTTTCACTGTATAAAGTTTTTTACCACACGATTTATGGCCTCAATGTGGCTGCCCGTCTTGTGTGTGCTAAAAAAAATTTTTTTAAATGTGTAAATTGGTATCCATAATTACGTGTTAGAAATGAAGCATTCTGACACGGAACATTTCTTTACAACTTGCACTGGCCAAACAAGGCAATTTATACTTGTTCTGGTGTCCATTTTATCAACCTGTCTTATATGCGAGTGCATGCCAACACTCACAGATTTCAGGACCAATGTAAGGGGGTCGTCTAATGTCTTATAGGTAAGATCATCTTATAGGCGAGATCGTCTTATAGGCGAGATCGTCTTATAGGCAAGATCATCTTATAGGTGAGATCATCTTATAGGCCAGATCATCTTATAGGCGAGATCGTCTTATAGGCCAGATCATCTTATATGCAAGATCATCTTATAGGCAAGATCATCTTATAGGTGAGATCATCTTATAGGCGAGATAGTCTTATAGGCAAGATCATCTTATAGGCGAGATCGTCTTATAGGCGATATCGTCTTATAGGCAAGATTGTTTTATAGGCGAGATCATCTTATAGGCGAGTTCGTCTTATAGGCGAGATAGTCTTATAGACGAGATCGTCTTATATGTGAGATAATCTTATAGGTGAGATCGTCTTATAGGCGAGATCGTCTTATAGGTGAGATCGTCTTATAGGCAAGATAGTCTTATAGGCGAGATCGTCTTATAGGTGAGATAGTCTTACAGGCGCGATAGTCTTATAGGCGAGTATGGACTGTACTCCAGTGGCTAACATTTATGTTGTAATTATTTCTTAGATAATAATTGCATGTTATTTTATGCAAAAACCGAACTGTAACTGTGAGGTTTAAAGGTACTGTTCTGGAAACAACAGGGCAAGTCCAATGTCCAGCGGCGTCCAGGGTATCCTGCGTACCGATCAGTAACGTTACTAAGCAAAGCTTCCAGCGACTCAAAGCCGATTCGGAACTGCGGTGTAGCAGTACAGCTGGCCTACACAAGACGAGCCCCTCGAACCCTGTTGCCCCGCATGCTCCTCTATTACATAAAAGACAACAGAATCAACTCAATTTTCAAGATGATCACAGTAATAAAGGTATTGAGAGAAATGTCTTCAATCAAATTTTATTTCTGCTTTTTAGCAGTACAGTCAAACCTGTCTTAAGCAGCCAGCCAAGGGAATCACAGAAAGTGGCTGCTTAGCACAGGTGGCTGCTTAATAGAGGTCAAATGTATAGCAAAACAACATATTGGTAATCTGGAAACTGGTTGCTTAATGCAGGTTGGTTGCTTAATAGAGGTGACCACTAACACAGGTTTGATTGTACATTGTTGCTTACAGATCGAACCTGATATCTTCAATCAAATTTTATTTCTGATTTTTAGCAGTACATTGTTGCTTACAGATCGAACCTGATATCTTTTCACAAGATTTTATTAAAGAGACCTCTCGGTAATGATTTTTGTGTATCCACTACACTGTGTAACTATTGTATTTGCTCTAAGCATCTTTCAGATGTTTTACGCAATAAACTATTGTTGTTGTTGCTTAAACTGTTGGTCTCATTCTAGAGGGTGACATGGATGAAATAGCGACATCGCCCACTTCTCCCCTAAAAACCACCTTCTTTTTTTTTACAATTTTCATACCAAATTTTGTCCAGTAAGATACTCTGATCATTGTAAAGCACACCTTCTATTCAAATGTTGTATAAAACATGGTCTAGTGTTCTGACGTGTAGATATTAACCATTGAATGGGAAGCTTGAAGCTTGTTGAGATAACTGTTTGCGGTTGTCCTCTGTCCATATATGATCATTTAGAATAACAGAAATTAAGTTATTGGACAGAAAGCTGTAATAAAGTGCCCTCTGCTTGTTTCAGATCATTCCAGACCAAGTGTTCAAAGAGTTGATTCTCTAACAACACATGACCTCATGTCTTCCTCTGGTGTTCCTAGACAATCGGTGGTGGCCTGGCCAGATAAAAGGTATAGTTAGCTAATAGAACAAACTTACAACTGTTTTCGCATTCATCAATTGTTTAGAACTTTTTTATTTAAGTTTATTTAATGTTGCTACCGGTTGCCCATTTGATCGATGGGCAGTTTTACCTAACAACACATTTCCTGGGCAGGCTCCAGCGGTTAACCAGTACTGGGTGCACCAACCTCCATAAGAAACTGCCAACTTTTTAATGGATGCCCAAGTGGTTACAGTCGTTGACTTCAAATCACTTGCCCCTCATCGCTGTTGGTTCGAATCCCAGTTGGGGTGTCAAATTATTTCTTGTGAGGAAGCTGGCTTGCGGTTGGTCGGTGGTTCTACCTGGATGCCCGTCTGTGCCGGTACCATTGGTCCTTCTAAGCTAAACCAATAATAGCTGGAGAGTCACTCTAAGACCGAAGATGTTTGTGCAGCTTCGAACCCAAAAAACAAACAAAGAAACATCATCTTGTGGCGTAATGTAACGACTTTACAGTATTTATAGAAGTCCGCCTCCGTGGTCGAGTGGTTAAGGTCGCTGACTTGTATACCACTGTAATCTATCATCACTGATGGTCACGGGTTCGAGCCCCGCTCAGGCCGTGTCTCATTTATATGAAAAAGTTGACAGTTTCTTACGGAGGTTGGTGCACCCAAGTACTGGTTAACCGCTGCAGCCTGCTCAGGAAAAGTGTTGTTAGGTAAACTGCCCGCCGGCGATATAGCCCAAAATGATGCAGGCGTAAAACCCGAAATATAACATAATATAACAGTATTTATAGAGCATTCCCGTAATTAAGTGATCTTCTGCTCAGTCAGCGGTTGAATGTTCAAGTTCTATCAAAGATTAATTCTCATATATAGTCGACTGATCCGCTTGCTTGTTAAATAGTAATCACATGTTGTCTACAAATGGTTTGGGTCACAAGTTTTAGCAATATTAGACAACGGCCCTCACCACATGTTGCCTACCAGTCTTGTACCTGGCTTTATGGTTAGGATTCGGAACGTGTTCGCACGCAATGCGAGGTGTCTCGTAGTTCAGAAATGGCTGGCCATTTCAATATGTATGTATTGTGATAAACAAGCACTTGGGGTTCCCTCTGTTAGAAATTTTGTCTGCGCCACTTCTGTCGCTAATTGAATAAAACTGGAGCCAATTTGAAACATTTGGAGCCAACTAAGAACCATAGTTCACAGATAAATATTTGAAGCCATGTATTTGACAACAAAATAAAGTTGTGCCAAATATTTTCACCAATTCACAATATTTAGCGCCAGTAGTTGCTTTTTGGCGCCATTGGCGACGACAGCGGGCACCCTGAGTACTTTCCTAAATGCCTCTGCTTTGTGTTTCAGTCCGTCTGTTGCGATACAACATGCACAGTTTCCAGGCACAACCCAAAGCCAAGCCAGCAGTAATCTACTGGCCAATGTGAGCATAGACTCGGAAATGAACGCTAGTTTTTCCAGCGGTAGCATTGATTTGGGTGAACTTGATTCATCACCTAGAATAAACACGGAACGCTCGCAATTTGTAATGGCTGATAGTCAGGATGAAAATGTGATAAACTTTAGGCTTCAGAATAAAAAGGGAACACCTTTCCCCGAGAATATTGAGTTGGTAAGTGTCAATTCCGGACCTGAATCTCGTGTGTCGAATTTTGACGAGTTGCATGAGTCAGCATTTCGTTCTCCCAGGGGAGGTCACTCTCGTGATTCAATGCAGGGAGGTCACTCTCCTGATTCAGTGCATTTTACACCAACGGGAGGTAACTTAGAACCTCTCATGCCTGCTAGATTGAAACCAACCAAAGAGAAAATAAATAATCACACAAAAGAAGAAGAGAGAGGCGATTTACCAAAACGGAAAACTCCTTCACCACCGAAAGTCAAGAAAGCTGTCCAGATTGATCCACATTTAGCTGTTATTGATCAATCTGAAATTTGTGAAAGCACAGATACCATAACACCAATGCCAGATAATGAAATGTTTGATGCTTTTCATACTAGGGAAATTTATGAAGAACATCAGACTAATGGCCCCTTTTCTATAGTCTCTGATGACCAAAGCCCCAAAAAGTATGATTCGTTTTTTATTCGAGGAAGTGTAGGAGATACACAGGAACTGATGACATCTAGAAGTGACGCGACTGTAGCTGAGAGTTACACGATAGATCAGATCCAGACGCCGGAAGCCGCAATGGCTGCTGGGATACCAGTTATTGACGATTTTAATTTCACGCCCCACCGTCTTTCACGAGAAGGAAGTGTGGCGAGCAGTAAGAGTTCCGGAGAGTTTTCCGACCACGAGTCTCATAAGATACACAATGATCACAAAATGCAAGAAACTGAGAACAAAGTGAACAATAATAATGATAATCGTAGAGTAAATGAGAACGACTTCTCCGATCCGGGACGTTTTATTATCCAAAAACCGGTGGTAATATCTAGGCCACTGAAAGATGTTGATGCAACTAGTAGAGCTAATGAAACAAACTTTGCACAAATTAAGCAAATGAAACAGTTTGGGAATATTGATAATTCGGGTTTTGTCTATATGCAACATGGTCAAGAGGCTGATCGGAAGTCGTCTTTGAAAGATACTTTTCAGAAAAAACAGCAAGAAAAGAAACCGGCCGTTGGATCTTCGCCAAATCGAAGAACTTGGCATCAGAATTTGACACCAGGATTAACCAGTGAGACTGAAGCATCTACAGGTAGCCCTGCAGTGAATGATACAGCTACAGCTAGTCACGAGTTACTGAAAATAAAAATGAAACTAGAAGAAAAACGTAAAGCTATTGAAAGGAAGAAACATACGCAAGAAATTCAACAGCAGAAGATACTTCAGCGTCTCGGGAAAGCTGCATTTCTGCACGTCCTGGCTAAGCCAAAAGATGATAGTCGCGCTTCGACATCTGCATCAGCCATTGGGAGTCAACCTGATCGAATGGTGATCTCCGATCCCAACTTACCGTTGGCATCAATAGCAGAATCCAGAATGACGTCATCTACTACATCATCTGCTTCATCATCGTCTTCTCCCATAAGGTCTCCTGCTGCTATTCATCCGAAAAATCTTCGACCCATTTCTAGAGACGACATCCAGCAAACTATTGAAAATGTAAGAAAGAAATGGTTTAATGACGATATGACGACTTCTAACGTAGAACGGAGCAGGGATGAATCTCCTGAAATGCGCTTGTCTCTTAATGGTGAATATGCTGGTCCCTGTGACACTGAGGAGATGAGCAGACGACCTGTGTTTGATCGGAGGAGTATATCGGTTGAAAGGGTAGCTTCACTCGGTGATGAAACGGCGACCGAAGGAGAACGTCGCCGTGAAGTGAGTCCAAACCATCTTCCTGATAGAAGAAGTGTTGAAAGACCTGTAGATCAAAATGCCTCTCCGAAAACTGCTGTTAGTGATATTGAACAAGCTGCTGTGAATAGTCGTAGTTCTCACCGAACAAATGATCGAAGAAGTGTTTCTGTTGAAAGACCTGTTGGTCAAAATGTGTTGCCACAAAATTTCGGACAAAGTATTGTAGATAGACGGAGCTCGTCAGCTGAACGGGAAGGTAGATCGGGATCTAGGAGAGATACCGGTCAGAATGATAAAAGTGAGTCTTACGATGTTTACAATTCATCAATAGACCAACTGAATCAGAGTCTGACAGATTTACAAGGTGAAATCATGAAATTATCATTGAAACAGAGGAAACCGGAACAGTCCGGAATAACTGCTGAAGAGGCTGTGAAATCCGATCAACGGTCAACGTCACCACCTCATGCTCTAGATGTGAGACAAAAAACTATGCCAGAAAGGTCAACGGTCAAGGTCACTGATAATGAGAGGTCACGGGATGCTCATCGTTCACATACACAAAGTCGAAGTACGTCTGAACCGAGACAGGTGCAGCCAGATTTTGCAGAAGATGAGCAGATCGGCAACTATCAATCTCGGACGCTACCTAGACCACAGACGTTCCAACACACCCAAGTTCCACCTTTCATGATGCAGAATCCAGCGTCTGTAGCTGGCCCAGCTGGTCCTGTGTATGGAACAGCAAATCATTTCATACCAGGAGGGCATAACCAAACCGGAATCCCACCTACGGCTCAACAGTACGGTAGCTACATAATGGGTCCAGCCACACAGCAACCACTGGGTCACATGCAAGTACAAGCCCCATACCAGCACAGTCCGCCTCACGGTTACCCCGGTGCACCCATCATGTATCCAGGGCAACCATACCAGTCGCAGCCAATTATATCGCCCCAATCTCAGCCATATTCCACTATCTATGGCTCTCCTAACCACACACAGTTCCAGAACTTGCCTCCCCACATATCTGGTACCTACACGACGTCGGCTCACCAGCAAATACAGTATACAGCACCTAGTTCCCAGGCAATGCCTTTCGATCCTGGGAACCAACAAGCTTTCTTACAACAACAACAACATGTGGCCCAGATTGGCACTCAAATTCAACATCAGACTCAGCAGACTGTGTCTAGTGATGTTCCATTTAGACAAAGTGATAATGTGAATAATACAAGTGATAGAAGTAGAACTGATGTGACTGCTGTTGCAAGTGCTAATGTAAACAATGATCGTGTAAGAAATGAAGGAACAGATATTAAGGAATCGCCCAGACATTTAAAATCTCGAGCACACCATAGTGATTCGAATGAAGGAACTGAACATGTTTATAAACCCGATGCTTCAAGCATGGACACTAGTCAGTACCAGTCATCTGTGATAGCAGACTTTGCAGTGAAAGTTGCAGAACAAACACCTCATCAGCTACCAGGTTTAGGGTTTGAACCGGTCCAGAGAGGTACCGAGGAAGCCGAGGCAGCGAGTGGTGTTCAACAGGATACGTCCGTGGGATTTGTGATTGGACATGATGACTCTACGATAGACCAGGTATGTAATCCTGTATGTATTGTACGAGAGATTATACTTAGCTTATAGTGATTTGATTGGTGGATTCTGAGTTTACTGTCGGCTGAACCAATCAGAAGCTTGAGACTGAGTTTTGAGGTTGGAGAAACGTTTTATAACCTCTAGGCCAGGGCTCATTCTAGAGTGTGATACACTTGTCCATTATAAATCACTCCTTCTGTTCAAATGTTGTATTTATATACCCTATTCAACCAAATATACCCTATTCAACCAAATATACCATATGCAACCAAATATACCATATTTGACCAAATATACCATATGTAACCAAATATACCCTATTCAACCAAATATACCATATGTGACCAAATATACCATATGTGACCAAATATACCATATGTGACCAAATATACCATATGTGACCAAATATACCATATGTGACCAAATATACCATATGTGACCAAATATACCATATGCAACCAAATATACCCTATGTAATCAAATATACCATATGTAACCAAATATACCCTATGCAACCAAATATACCCTATGCAACCAAATATACCCTATGCAACCAAATATACCATATGTAACCAAATACACCATATCTGACCAAATATACCATATGTGACCAAATATACCATATGTAACCAAATATACCATATGTGACCAAATATACCATATGTGACCAAATATACCATATGCAACCAAATATACCCTATTCAACCAAATATACCCTATGTAATCAAATATACCATATGTAACCAAATATACCCTATGCAACCAAATATACCCTATGCAACCAAATATACCCTATGCAACCAAATATACCATATGTGACCAAATATACCATATGCAACCAAATATACCATATGCAACCAAATATACCATATGCAACCAAATATACCATATGCAACCAAATATACCATATGTAACCAAATATACCATATGTAAGCAAATATACCATATGTAAGCAAATATACCATATGTAACCAAATATACCATATGCAACCAAATATACCCTATGCAACCAAATATACCATATGCAAGCAAATATACAATATGCAACCAAATATACAATATGCAACCAAATATACCATATGTAAGCAAATATACCATATGCAACCAAATATACAATATGCAACCAAATATACCCTATGCAACCAAATATACAATATGCAACCAAATATACCATATGCAACCAAATATACAATATGCAACCAAATATACCATATGCAACCAAATATACAATATGCAACCAAATATACCCTATGCAAGCAAATATACCATATGTAAGCAAATATACCATATGCAACCAAATATACAATATGCAACCAAATATACCCTATGCAACCAAATATACAATATGCAACCAAATATACCATATGCAACCAAATATACCCTATGCAACCAAATATACAATATGCAACCAAATATACCCTATGCAAGCAAATATACAATATGCAACCAAATATACCATATGCAACCAAATATACCCTATGCAACCAAATACTTATTTAGCCTCCATGATTTCATGAATATGGTGTCTTCCCTGTATCCGAGAAGTTTGAACCCCCCCCCCGCTAGAACCACTAGTGTCCTTGGGCAAGACACTTAAATCCACGTTGCCTCTTCTCTCTCACATAGCGATGGATTCCAATCTCGCGAGCGATTAATCCAATGTTGTAAAACATGTTAAAATAAATTTGTGTAGCATGACCATTTGACTCCTGTGGAAAGTTGAAACCTCCAAATCATCTTCAGTTATTTTTATTTTACGTTTCTGTTGTATTATCTTTTCACAATTCTGATTGCATTGCATGTGGTGTACTATTTATGTTATATGAGAATGACTTCAGTTCATGTCTATTTATAGACTGCTGGTGGTGTACTATTTATGTATCATGAGATTGACTGTTCAGTTCATGTCTATTTATAGACTGCTGGTTGTGTACTATTTATGTTATATGAGAATGACTTCAGTTCATGTCTATTTATAGACTGCTGGTGGTGTACTATTTATGTATCATGAGATTGACTGTTCAGTTCATGTCTATTTATAGA
The DNA here is from genome assembly GCA_014843695.1 of Archivesica marissinica. Classification (NCBI taxonomy): domain Eukaryota; kingdom Metazoa; phylum Mollusca; class Bivalvia; order Venerida; family Vesicomyidae; genus Archivesica; species Archivesica marissinica. The sequence goes on from CM026396.1 coordinate 36,943,034, forward strand.
CTGCTGGTTGTGTACTATTTATGTTATATGAGAATGACTTCAGTTCATGTCTATTTATAGACTGCTGGTGGTGTACTATTTATGTATCATGAGATTGACTGTTCAGTTCATGTCTATTTATAGACTGCTGGTGGTGTACTATTTATGTATCATGTGATTGACTGTTCAGTTCATGTCTATTTATAGACTGCTGGTGGTGTACTATTTATGTTATATGGGAATGACTTCAGTTCATGTCTATTTATAGACTGCTGGTGGATGTCTATTTATATACTGCCGGTGGTGTACTATTTATAGACTTCAGTTCATGTATATTTATAGACTGCTGGTGGTGTACTATTTATGTATCATGAGATTGACTGTTCAGTTCATGTCTATTTATAGACTGCTGGTGGTGTACTATTTATGTATCATGAGATTGACTGTTCAGTTCATGTCTATTTATAGACTGCTGGTGGTGTACTACTACTATTTATGTTACATGAGATTGACTGTTCAGCTCAAGTCTATTTATAGACTGCTGGTGGTGTACTATTTATGTATCATGAGATTGACTGTTAAGTTCATGTCTATTTATAGACTGCTGCTGGTGTACTATTTATGTATCATGAGATTGACTGTTCAGTTCATGTCTATTTATAGACTGCTGGTGGTGTACTATTTTTGTATCATGAGATTGACTGTTCAGTTCATGTCTATTTATAGAGTGCTGAGGAAGAGATGCAGAAAAAGAAGGATAAGATAGAAAGAATGAGGCAGAAAAGACAGGAAGAACAAGAGAGAAAGAGACTGAAAACTGAACTAGAGACGAACAGAAAGCGTGAAGCTGAACGGTAACTAGTACATATAAAAGAATTCATCTGTCCGATTAGCGCAGTGGTTAGCACACTCGCTTCTCACCAATGCAACCCGGGTTCAATCCTCGGACCGGAAGGTATGTGGAATGGTATGGTTGTCGCCAGCTCTGACAGGTGTGTTTTTCCGGGTACTCCGGTTTCCTCCCACACGCTTCCATCCACACCAATGAGAGTGATTAATATAAGTTGTTAAAGCTTATTTCGCAATTGTTGTAAAATAAATAAAATTAAGAACACGATAGCCCGAAGCTGACTTATGTAAATAAAATTGTGAAGTGTGAAATTGTTAAGTTTCATAATATTCAAATAAACTGGTCGACCTCCTCCGTTGTCGAGTGGTTACGGTCGCTGACTTGTATACCACTGCAACCTATCATCACTGATGGTCATGGGTTCGAGCCCCACTCAGGCTGTGTGTGTTTATATGAAAATGTTTGCAGTTTCTTACGGAGGTTTGTGCACTGCTGGAATGGTGTTGTTAGGTAAACTGCCCGTCGGCGATATAGACCAAAATGATGCTTATGAAGAAAGAAAGAAACAAATAAATTTCGGCTTTGGGATTTTGAACTAAAATTGTTAAATCGTGAACTACGTAGATTTCAAACTTCATGATTTCACGATTATATTTATGATACGTGAAGTAATGAGATCACCACTGGAAGTCTCGTGATAGCACAGTGGTAGCACGTTCACTTCAGGTGCGAAAGGCCCGGAGTTCGAGCCCCGCTGGAACCGTTATGATTGTGCCCTTAGGCAAGGCATTTAAATGCCACATTGCCTCTTCTCTCTCCCTCGTGGCGATGGATTCCATCAGGAATGAGGTCTCGAGAGTGATTGATATAAGTTGAAAGAACTTGTTTCGCAATCGAGCTAAAATAAATTTGTATAAACTAAAGGAATAGCCACTTAATATACCGTGGCCTAGTGGTTAAGGCGTCCACTTACAGAGTGGGTGGTCGAAGGTTCGAATCTCGTCGGGTTCGTTCTGATATGGTCGGTTGGTGAGCCGCCAGCTAGTTAAATAATGGTTACCGATTGCCTACCAGCCTGGCGCCTGGCATACAAGCATAGGATTCGGGAAGTACTGATGTTCATAAAAAGAGGTGTCTCATAAGTCGGAAATGGCTGGCCCTTTAAATAGGGGTGACACTATAATAAACAAAATACCATACATCCGTTTCATCTCCAGATTAAAAATGGATCTGAGTGAGAGAAGGAAGTCGGAGGAGAAGGCGAGGAGGGATCAGATCTTCAAACAGTATCTTGTGAAGAAAGAGGAGGATGAAGAGGGGCCCAAACGGGAAAAACCCAAACAAAAATCACGTCCCAAATCCATGTTCGTGAAAGCCGGGCCGGGCTCCGATTTCGCTGAAGGTTACGACGCTTGTGTTACCGTTCGCACTGGTAGTACTGAAGATCTCTCGCCGAGACCTTCCACTACATCCACGGGGGCAAATAACCCTGCCTGTAAGTAGGGTATAGGGTATTAGTTATTCATATAGTTACATTAGACCATTATGAACTAATTGCTGTATTGTTTAATTGATAGCAGGGTTGGCATTGTATTTCCAGGGACAGTATTTTGCCGTGGTATATTTCCCGGAAATACTCGTAAAGAGGCCACAAGTGGGAAATACCGGGCGTATGAATTTTTTGTATTTATTATGATACACAAAGTAGTAACTAAGGATACTGTTTATCAATGTAAACATTCTTAGAATTAAAAACAATTGTAACCCCCCACCCCCTTTCCAGATAATATTTTTTCGATGAAAAAAAAAGAAGGAATTATTTTATAATGGCCAAATATATTGTCAAATTTAAAATGGCAACCAGTGTGACTGGTTGCTTAGAATATATTTGATTAGTTTAGAACTGTTGTGTTGTGCTATTGAAGTGTAGATTGTTTCTGTATAACGCAGTGTTGTGGACACATTTTGCACAGGAAGCTTTCCAGTAAATGTACGCAGTGTTGTGTTAGGAATTAAATGTTTTATAATATGTTGTATTATACATTGAGTTCAGTTTCGTTGCTTTTTATATGAGAATAGCCATGTTTTACAGTTGTCTGCCCTTGTAGTGTAAAGTGCATTACAGTTGTGTGCCCTTGTAGTGTAAAGTGCATTACAGTTGTCTGCCCTTGTAGTGTAAAGTGTAATAAAAACTGATAAAGCCTCAAAAACTAATAATTTACAGACGGATCTGTGCACGTAAAAGAACCAGAGGAGACTATGGAATGGGTCTCTGTCTGTATCATTGCACTATCTTGCAAACATCTAACATTACTAATCTCTTCAGGAGGCGTCGCTCATATGAGCAACCGTAGCGACGATAAATAAACGTAAAAAAAAAAGGATAAATAAATTCACAATTTCTTCTGCTCAAGATTATTTTTTGGGAATAGTTCACTCTAGCATGATGGGATGTTTATTTATCAACTATGTTTAGCCTATTTCGATGAAAAATCCTCCACAGTTACATATCCCCACTTGATAATTATTCGGGGGGTTGGTGGGAAACTTACCTGTCTAAAAATATGTTTTTGAAGACCTCGTAAAACAATATATTTTGTTTGGCCGTTACCGTGTACATGTACAGTGATACCTGTGTTAGTGGTCACTTCTATTAAGTACAGTCATACCTGTGTTAGTGGTCACCTCTATTAAGTACAGTGAAACCTGTGTTAGTGGCCACCTCCATTAAGTACAGTGATACCTGTGTTAGTGGTCACCTCTATTAAGTACAGTGATACATGTGTTAGTGGTCACCTCCATTACGTACAGTGAAACCTGTGTTAGTGGTCACCTCCATTAAGTACAGTCATACCTGTGTTAGTGGTCACCTCTATTAAGTACAGTGATACCTGTGTTAGTGGTCACCTCTATTAAGTACAGTGATACCTGTGTTAGTGGTCACCTCTATTAAGTACAGTGATACCTGTGTTAGTGGTCACCTCCATTACGTACAGTGAAACCTGTGTTAGTGGTCACCTCTATTAAGTACAGTCATACCTGTGTTAGTGGTCACCTCTATTAAGTACAGTCATACCTGTGTTAGTGGTCACCTCTATTAAGTACAGTGATACCTGTGTTAGTGGTCACCTCCATTACGTACAGTGATACCTGTGTTAGTGGTCACCTATTAAGTACAGTCATACCTGTGTTAGTGGTCACCTCTATTAAGTACAGTGATACCTGTGTTAGTGGTCACCTCTATTAAGTACAGTGATACCTGTGTTAGTGGTCACCTCTATTAAGTACAGTGATACCTGTGTTAGTGGTCACCTCTATTAAGTACATTCATACCTGTGTTAGTGGTCACCTCTATTAAGTACAGTGATACCTGTGTTAGTGGTCACCTCTATTAAGTACAGTGATACCTGTGTTAGGAGTCACCTATTAAGTACAGTCATACCTGTGTTAGTGGTCACCTCTATTAAGTACAGTCATACCTGTGTTAGTGGTCACCTCTATTAAGTACAGTGAAACCTGTGTTAGTGGTCACCTCTATTAAGTACAGTGATACCTGTGTTAGTGGTCACCTCTATTAAGTACATTCATACCTGTGTTAGTGGTCACCTCCATTAAGTACAGTGAAACCTGTGTTAGTGGTCACCTCTATTAAGTACAGTGATACCTGTGTTAGTGGTCACCTATTAAGTACAGTCATACCTGTGTTAGTGGTCACCTCTATTAAGTACAGTGATACCTGTGTTAGTGGTCACCTCTATTAAGTACAGTGATACCTGTGTTAGTGGTCACCTCTATTAAGTACAGTGATACCTGTGTTAGTGGTCACCTCTATTAAGCAGCCAGTCTGTATTAAACACCATTTACCATATTCTTAATCTGGCAATTTGTTCAACAATTTGGTCCGCCTCCGTGATCGAATGGTTACAGTCGCTGACTTGTATACCACTGTAACCTATCGTCACTGATGGCGACGGGTTCGAGCCCCGCTCAGGCCATGTCTCATTTATATGAACAGTTTCTTATGGAGGTTGGCGCACCACATACTCGTTTACCACTGGAGCATGACCAGGAAAGGTGTTGTTAGGTAAAACTGTCCGCCGGTGATATAAACCGCGTAAAACCTAGAACAAGCAATCAAACTGCTGAACAATTTGCCCTCTCTTAGGAAGCCACCTCAGCTAAACAGCCACTTTTCATCACTTCCTTGGCTGGCTGCTCACCACAGGTTTGACTGTAGCTGTTTCATTCCTGGAGAGATAGACCGTAGCTGCTCACCACAGGTTTGACTGTAGCTGTTTCATTCCTGGAGAGATAGACCGTAGCTGTTGCTGCTCACCACAGGTTTGACTGTAGCTGTATCATTCCTGGAAAGATAGACCGTAGCTGCTCACCACAGGTTTGACTGTAGCTGTTTCATTCCTGGAGAGATAGACCGTAGCTGCTCACCACAGGTTTGACTGTAGCTGTTTCATTCCTGGAGAGATAGACCGTAGCTGTCTGGGCAGGAAATACAAACTGTTGCCGGTATTAGTTTTCTTGTCTGCTTGCTATTTTCAGATTTTTTCACACTGCCTAGAAGTAAACCCACCAGTAAGAATAGTACGTTTTCTGCAGGACTGCAAACAAAATATTGAATGTGTTTATATTGTTTATTTGTAGACATAGACATTTTCTAGCTGCATTATTACTTAGATATGAATTTTAGCCTATTTTCTTTGCTGTTATTTGCCTACCAAACAGGTTGATATGCTGTGTTTTCTTTGATACGGTTACTAGCATGTATCAAACCAGAAAGCGCTGTATCATAACTAGTTCCTTTTAAATAACGCATGTGCACTCGGTGCTAGTTTGTTTACTTTCCGTAGCGTCTCAGTGTGTGAAATTTGACAGATAACAGATGTTTGTAGTTTCGTGGTAATATTTCAATCGTGTTCGTTTATCTGATTCAGTAACTTGTGATTTATTCGTGATAAATGGATAACGGAGAGCATGATTTCAATTATTAGATGTTCAAATTCATATCAAAGTAATAAAGACGTGGCTAAATTACTTGGCTAGTTTCATATCAGCCTAGGTATCGACCATCGATAACTTGATATCAGCCTGAGACCGAAGCTACCTTGGGTCGATATCTAGATTGATATGAAACTAGCCACGTAATAACCTAATTATTGCCTTGTTTTTATAATCGTCTACTATTTTAGGTTATTTTATGAAGTACTATATTACCTAATATTATGTTTTATCAATAATTTTGTAAAATCCGAAATAACTAATAATGTGGAAGTCGTGATAGCGCAATGGATGCGCGTTCACTTCAGGTACGAAAGGCCCGGTGTTCGAGCCCTGCTGGAGTCATTACGATTGTGCCCTTAGGCAAGGCATTTAAATTCCATGTTGCCTCTGCTCTTTCCCTCGTTGGCAATGGATTCCATCAGGAATGAGGCCTCGTGAGTGATTAATATAAGTTGTAAGAACTTGTTTCACAATTGAGCTAAAATAAATTTGTATAAACTAACTAATAATGTTTGCATGTTTTGAGAACTTTGTAACATTTAATTTTGCTGCATCTTGATTTAACTTGGATATTTGTGCGGCCGTTTACCCATGCTATGCGAGATGGATTCTGCTTTAATATACAAATAAAACCAGTTTTTCCACAGTTTCTAATCAATTACCAAAATGATCCAAAATATTTGTAAAGCAGTCCGAGATATTAGTCACGAGTGGCACGATTTTACCTTGACCCGAGTAATTTTCAGATATTTGACACATTTTCGCCGTTTTTATCATTATCGCCAAACTGAGTTTTTATTAGCCAATTTTACCATATTTTAGCCAATGGCTACTCTGGCGAATGCCAGCGCGGGCCCTGATCCAATAAGGAGGCCAGCGAAATGTCAGTTCCGTTGTTGGCTTATTAATTAATAAAACGGATTCATTAAAAACTGAATGTTTGGTTTTAATTGGTACACACGTATACAGTCCATACTCGCCTATAAGACGACTTTTTTACCACCAGATTATGACCTCAAAGTGGCGTCCCGTCTTATAAGCGAGTTTTAAATGGTATCCGTAATTACAAAAGAATGTCTGCCTAGTTCAACTCCTTGCACGCTAGCTATGAAAATAACAGTAAATATGTCGTGCAATTTTATTAGAATCGTGTCACAATTGTACATGACATTTTCCCAGAGTTTTCAGTGACAAATAATCGTAGCCGACGACAATTCATTAATGTGGTTTTTCTTATATGAAAAAGTTGGCAGTTTCTTACGGATGTTGGTGCACCCAAGTACTGGTTAACCGCTGGAGCCTGCCCAGGAAAGGTGTTGTTAGGTAAACTGCCCATCGGCGATATAGCCCAAAATGGTGCTGATGCAGGCGTAAAACCCGAAATATAACATAATAACATAACAATTATTTACAACTATTTATAACCTTTTTATACCCAGCATGCAAAGAGTTAAGAAACTTTCGTTTTCAGTCACAAATAAGAAAAACTACATTAATGAATTGTCGTTGGCTACGATTATTTGAACTATTTATAACCTTTTTATACCCAGCATGCAAAGAGTTAAGAAACTTTCGTTTTCAGTCACAAATAAGAAAAACTACATTAATGAATTGTCGTCGGCTATGATTATTTGATCTATTTATAACCTTTTTATACCCAGCATGCAAAGAGTTGGTTGGTTAAATCTTCGCAGTTCCACGTCGCCGTGTTTTATTTTCAATGTAAATCGGATAATATTATGAAATTGAACAATTTAGTCCTGTTCGTAGCCACACAGCCTGAATGAACCATTTATTTTACCCAGCATGCAAAGAGTTGAGTCTTATCGCAAGCCCATAGGTTTAACCTGAATGTGAAGAATGTCTTTGGAAAAATATGAGTGACTCTGAAGTTAGCAAATGTTCTGTTCACCGAGTAACACATGTTGTACAGGGATCATTCTAGAGGGCGAAACTACGCCTAGGGACCCAGACTTCGCCCTCTGGGGGCCCCACTTCTCCCTAAAAAATTTGTCTAGTAAGATACACTGGCCCATTATAAAGCACTCCTTCTATTGAAATGTTGTATTTAATGGTTGTACTGTGCATTTTAACCCTATTTTGCAGAAGTATATTAAAGAACACCATTTAAGGAAGTGATCACGCGCTTTCTCACTTCTCCCAAAAATTCTGACCTAGAATGAACCCTGGTTGTAGATAGATGTATTTTGTGCATTATGCTTTGTTTTTGTTTTGTTTTGTTTCATTTGATTGGTATGGGTATGATTTTCAGCCAAGTGTCCTCGGAAACTCGTCCCCAAATCTTCCAAGCAGTCAATGAGAAAAGCAGGTAACAATCCATCTATGATTTAACTTTACACCGCCCACACACCAGCTTATAGTGCGCTCACCTACATGTGACCTGGAAAATGGAAGAATGTGGCCCCAGTAGTGACTTTACAAGTCGCTGTGGCCCCAGTATTGACTTACAAGTCACTGTGACTCCAGTATTGACCTACAAGTTGCTGTGGCCCCAGTATTGACTTACAAGTCACTGTGACTCCAGTATTGACTTACAAGTCGCTGTGGCCCCAGTATTGACTTACAAGTCACTGTGGCTCCAGTATTGACTTACAAGTCACTGTGGCCCCAGTATTGACCTACAAGTCACTGTGGCTCCAGTATTGACTTACAAGTCACTGTGGCCCCAGTATTGACTTACAAGTCGCTGTGGCCCCAGTATTGACTTATAAGTCGCTGTGGCCCTATTATTGACCTACAAGTCGCTGTGGCCCCAGTATTGACTTACAAGTCGCTGTGGCCCCAGTATTGACCTACAAGTCACTGTGGCTCCAGTATTGACTTACAAGTCGCTGTGGCCCCAGTATTGACTTACAAGTCGCTGTGGCCCAAGTATTGACTTACAAGTCACTGTGGCTCCAGTATTGACTTACAAGTCGCTGTGACCCCAGTATTGACTTACAAGTCGCTGTGGCTCCAGTATTGACTTACAAGTCGCTGTGGCCCCAGTATTGACTTACAAGTCGCTGTGGCCCCAGTATTGACTTACAAGTCGCTGTGGCCCCAGTATTGACTTACAAGTCGCTGTGGCCCCAGTATTGACTTACAAGTCGCTGTGGCTCCAGTATTGACTTACAAGTCGCTGTGGCTCCAGTATTGACTTACAAGTCGCTGTGGCTCCAGTATTGACTTACAAGTCGCTGTGGCTCCAGTATTGACTTACAAGTCGCTGTTGCTCCAGTATTGACTTACAAGTCGCTGTGGCTCCAGTATTGACCCACAAGTCGCTGTGGCCCCAGTATTGACCTACATGTCGCTGTGGCCCCAGTATTGACAGTCGCTGTGGCCCCAGTATTGACCTACATGTCGCTGTGGCCCCAGTATTGACAGTCGCTGTGGCCCCAGTATTGACCTACAAGTCGCTGTGGCCCCAGTATTGACCTACATGTCGCTGTTGCCCCAGTATTGACTTATAAGTCGCTGTGGCTCCAGTATTGACTTACAAGTCGCTGTTGCCCCAGTATTGACTTACAAGTCGCTGTGGCTCCAGTATTGACCCACAAGTCGCTGTGGCCCCAGTATTGACCTACATGTCGCTGTGGCCCCAGTATTGACTGTCGCTGTGGCCCCAGTATTGACTTACAAGTTGCTGTGGCCTCAGTATTGACTTTACAAGTCGCTGTGGCCCCAGTATTGACCTACATGTCGCTGTTGCCCCAGTATTGACTTACAAGTCGCTGTGGCCCCAGTATTGACTTACAAGTCACTGTGGCCCCAGTATTGACTTACAAGTCGCTGTGCCACCAGTATTGACTTACAAGTCACTGTGGCCCTATTATTGACCTACAAGTCGCTGTGGCTCCAGTATTGACCCACAAGTCGCTGTGGCCCCAGTATTGACCCACAAGTCGCTGTGGCCCCAGTATTGACTTACAAGTCGCTGTGGCCCCAGTATTGACTTACAAGTCGCTGTGGCCCCAGTATTGACTTAGTTCACTGTTCGTCTATATCATGCAAGGAATTGAAAAATAAAAAACTTGTCATTCATTACGACAATCGTTTTTGTCTCTCTTTTTTTAATTTGAGATATATCTGGGTGACTTTATTCCATTGCAAATCATAAAAAATTCACAACAATAATCTAAAGTTTGTGTCTCAGCATGATTTATAATGTAATAATTATCTATATATATATAATATTATATTATATTAAAACTAATAAAACAGACAAAAAGTTCCAACAAATAAAAAAATATATAAAAAACATTATTTTTTTATTAGGTTTAAACATATTTATTCATTCATAATGTACAGTACATATCTATTGTAAACAGAATGAAAATGGATTTAATCGAAAGCTTACAACTATCAGTTGGTTTAAACATATTTATTCATTCATAATGTACAGTACATATCTATTGTAAACAGAATGAAAATGGATTTAATCGAAAGCTTACTACTATCAGTTGGTTTAAACATATTTATTCATTCATAATGTACAGTACATATCTATTGTAAACAGAATGAAAATGGATTTAATCGAAAGCTTACAACTATCAGTTGGTTTAAACATATTTATTCATTCATAATGTACAGTACATATCTATTGTAAACAGAATGAAAATGGATTTAATCGAAAGCTTACAACTATCAGTTGGTTTAAACATATGTATTCATTCATAATGTACAGTACATATCTATTGTAAACAGAATGAAAATGGATTTAATCGAAAGCTTACAACTATCAGTTGGTTTAAACATATTTATTCATTCATAATATACAGTACATATCTATTGTATACAGAATGAACATGGATTTAATCGAAAGCTTAATGCTTATTGCGATTATCTCCATTTTTTTAATTATGTTTATGCCATAAATCAACATACTTTTGTCACACTTCTGGCGAAGAAAAAGAGCGACTTATACACGAAAATATACGGTATTCTAAAAAATGTCCCAGTTTGGAAATGATCACATGTACAGTCAAACCTGAGTTAAGCAACCAATCAGGGGAATCACAGAAAGTGGCTGCTTAGCACATGTGGCTGCTTAATAGGAGTGAAATGTATAATAAAACAACATATTGGGAATCTGGAAACTGGCTGCTTAATAGAGGTGACCACTAACACAGGTTTGACTGTATGTATGTATGTAGGGCACTTTTTAACAACCCTCTTACATTGAGGAGCACTTTATTGATAAGATTTATTGGAAAGATCTGCTGTTATCTGTCCTCAAACAGATTCAGATAATCGATATGTTATAGGATATAAGCCGAAAACGATCCAATATGCGCCGAAGACAATACCAATATTTTACATATTGGATCCGTTTGAGGTTTATATCTTACTTAAAACACACGTTTATATAACAAGATCCTACTAGTTCAAATTGTTAATTTCGTACATGTACGCTTAGTATTTAATATATTACTCTGGCCTTTTGACACCGGTCCAATATTAATAATAATGGACTGCAAGTACAAAGGTATGACGTCACGACAGTGTATTATTGTAGGAATACATGCTGATAGAAAGACAAACTTGATGTCCAGCAACGTTTCTATAGCATACCGCTTGTGCATGCTCTGCATTTTGGAAAGTTGTAGCTGATGCATGTTATTTTATCTGTATGTTAAAGTTGTTACTATAATCTAAGTACCATAATCGTTTATGTATAACACGCAGATTTTTTCATTCGTCGTATCCAAAAGTCCGACAGACTGATCTGTTGTCCAGTGGTAACATGCAGGACTGGTAATCCAGGGATCGCAGGTTCGACCCCCCGTCTGACCCTAATAAAATTAACAGTCTTTCAGATGGGACTTTAAACCGAGGTCTCGTGTCGGTGCTGTACACCGTGCACGTAAAAGAACCAGAGGAGACTCTGGAATGGGTCTCTGTCTGTATCATTGTACTATCCTCCAAAATCTAAAATGACTAATCTCTTCAGGAGGCGTTGCTCATATGGGCAACCGGTAGCGACGATAAATAAACGTAAAACACACACAAATATTGATGATTACGGTACATGTAGTGTATATTGCGACACATTTTAGAAGTTAATTGTTTACTTACCTCCATGATCGAGTTTCACAAACCGCCGGATAGTTTAGTTAAGTTTAGTTTATTCAAATTTGAAAGCAATTGAATAACACATTTGATTTCTCACTGGTTTGAATGTGTGGTACCTAGCCGCTGCACGTGTGGTACCTAGCCGCTACACGTGTGGTACCTAGCCGCTACACGTGTGGTACCTAGCCGCTACACGTGTGGTACCTAGCCGCTACATGGTGAAATGTTGTCAACGCGAACGTTTTCGGACTCAAATCTGTCAGTGACGTCATTGATGACCCTCTCTTATGACGTAATTTAGCGTATTCTAAACGTGACGTTCTATATTTAGATCTCAGTTGCAACGTTTTCTATCATAAAAACACTTCAATCTAATGTAAAATATGTTCATCATATGCTGATCAGGATCTATGTTGTTTGCTACATAGTCAAGTGTCTTAGTAAGATCATCTGAATAGCAAACATCATAGAGCCTGATCAGACGGAACGTTCCATGGCAGCTGATCTGGCTCTATATTCTTTGCAAATACTGTTTGAACGGTATCCAGAATGAAATGGGTCAATATTTCACTTATAAACATAAAAAGCTATTATACTCATGAAAGCCAATGTTCATGCGCCGTTAAACCAAATACTCACTCACTCACTCACTCATTCGGTGAAATATTAATTTGATAATTCACTTAAGCGAACAAACATGCTCATAATAACATAAAAACTTATAAATATTTATAAGTCGCTCAGTTACCAAAATTAATGTAGCTATGTAGATCATTGGAAGTGATAGCACGTTCGCTTCAGGTGCGAAAGGTCAGGAGTTATGATTGTGCCCTTAGATTTAAATTCCACATTGAAAGGTCAGGAGTTATGATTGTGCCCTTAGATTTAAATTCCACATTGCCTCCTCTCTCCCTTGTGGCGGTGTGATGTATTCCATCAGGAATGAGGTCTCGAGAGTGATTAATATAAGTTGTAAGAACTTGTTTCGCAATTGAGCTAAAATAAATTTGTATAAAATAAAATAACAGTATGCATGTATGAAATAAAAAAAAGTTGAAAGATCAAGTATTTGCTTACCACGTCTCCTTGGTCAGCAATGACGTCTTGAGAGCGATTAATAGACGTTGTAAGAAGTCGTGATAGCGCAGTGGATGCTCGTTTGCTTCAGGTGCGAAAGGTCCGGAGTTCGAGCCCCGCTGGAGCCATTACGACAAGCCCTTAGGCTAGGCATTTAAATTCCACAATGCCTCTTCTCTCTCCCTCGTGGCGATGGATTCAATCACTAATGAGGTCTCGAGAGTGATTAATTTATTTTTAAGTTATAAGAACTTGTTTCGCAATCGAGCTAAAATAAATTTGTATAAATTAGATGTTGTAAGAACTTGTTTAGCAATCGAGGTGAAATAAATTTGTATAAAGATCAGTAAAACCGCAACATATTCTTTCATTGTTTCACAGTGTCGTGTCACACGCTGCATCAAAATGGTAGTGGAGATGGGAGAAATCTCGCGTTTGGAGGACTCACACATCGTAGACCGCCGTCACCTGACCTGTATCGTGCGCGCAGAGGTCAACGTAGTGCTGAGAGTTCGGATGCAGGGTCAGCACATGGCGGGGAATATTCTGGTAAGCTAAGCTACATTCATTGTGAATTAACAACAAAGTCGAACCAAACTAATACTACGGTAATAACTATAATGGTATAATTATTAATTAGAATAGCAAGCAGTCCACCTCCGTGGTCGAGTGGTTACGGTCGCTGACTTGTATACCACTGAAACCTATCATCACTGATGGTCACGGGTTCGAGCCCCGCTCAGGCCGTGTCTCATTTATATGAAAAAGTTGGCAGTTTCTTACGGAGGTTGGTGCACCCAAGTACTGGTTAACCGCTGGAGCCTGCCCAGCAAAGGTGTTGTTAGGTAAACTGCCCGCCGGCGATATAGCCCAAAATGGTGCTGATGCAGGCGTAAAACCCAAAATATAACATATAGAATAGCAAGCAAGCGGCCAATAATATCTATCCCAGTGACCCACACACACTCTAAAGTGAAAATTAATTGCGGAAAGTATTTTCGCGAATTCCCAAAAAGGTTAGCACGAGTATTTGTTTTTTTTGGTCACAAATGGCGCCATTGGCGACCGACAGCAGAAACCCTGACTAGAGCACCTCACCATTGGCGACCGACAGCGGAAACCCTGACTTGCATCTCACTATTGTTGGTTCGAAACCCAAGTGGGTTTGTCAAATTATTTCATGTAAGGAAGCAATCCAGCTGGCTTGCAGAAGGTCAGTGGTCTACCCTGTAGGGGTCATTCTAGAGGGCAATGTGGCGAAATAGTCGCCCTATAGACACTGACTTCGCATGGTGCTCACTTCTCCCTAAAAAAGAATTTTTTGTTATTTCTACAATTGTCATACAAAGTTTTGTCCAGTAAGATACACTGGCCCATTATAAAGCACTCCATCTATTCAAATGTTGTATTTAATGGTCATACTGTGCAGTTTGGCCATAGTCTGTTGCAATTTATTAAGTAACACCATTTAAAAAAGACGCGATCTCGCGCTTTCTCACTTCTCCCAAAATTTCTGACCTAGAATGAACCCTGCCCTGGTGCCCCTCCGTGCCCAGAATACTGTTCGGAAGGGGCACCTGGGGTTCTCCTCCCCCTGGAGAGTCGCTATATAGCATCAGCTGTTGGTGCCAAGTTAAACGCCCAAAACATATATCTTCCATACTCGCCTATAAGGCGAGCTCACCTCTAAGACGAACCCCCATACATTAAAAAAAAGACGACCCCCCCCATACATTTGTCCTGATATATGTGGGTTTTGGCATGTACTCACATATAAGACGGGTTTATAAAATGGACACAAGGCCATGTATAAATTGCATGTTTGGCCAGTGCAAGTTGAAGACACTCTCAGTATCAGAGTGTTGACGAGACGCCAATTTGAAGCCATAATCTGGTTGTAAAAAACTCGTCTTATAGGCGAGTATGGACAGTACCGTAAAATGATGTTCGACAAGATAGATGGAACAGATTTCAGTAATGTTTATTAGGGATCTTGACTTCGCCCTCTGGGGGCCCCACTTCTCCCTTAAAACAAAAAAAACAAAATATTTTGGTTTTTATGATTTTCAAGCAAAATGTTGTCTATTAAGATACACTGGCCCATTATAAAGCACTCCTTATATTCAAATGTTGTATTTAATGGTTGTACTGTGCATTTTAACCCTATTTTGCAGAAGTATATTAAAGAACACCATTTAAGGAAGCGATCACATGCTTTCTCACTTCTCCCAAAAATTCTGACCTAGAATGAACCCTGTGTTAGCTTGATAGCGTATATTGCTGGGCTCTGAATGCTAGTATACAATTGATTAGTCTTCTAGACTTCATCATTGTGGTCGCAATTTAAATGTGAGGCGAAGAAAGCAGCGACGGCATGAGTTGTGATACCACGTAGAGCGAATTTTGTAAATCGGTAAATTCGCTCAAGAAAATGCAACGCCGTGAGTTGTGATACCACATAGAGCGATAAATTCGCTCAAATAATAAATTTGCTCAAGAAAATTTCGCTAGCTAACCGGAGTCCAATGGTTATTTTATGTATTATTGCAGGTCCAAAGCTGTATGTGAAACCAAGTGCCAAGTCCAATAGACACATCATCATTAATGCCATCAGTCATTGTTGCCTAGCTGGATCTGTCAACACCGATCAGAAGACTAAAGTTCTTGAGGTCAGTTCAAGTTCAAGGTCGGATGTTCCCTCTAGTACCGTAATGTGTCAGGTCAATGTCAGATGTTCCCTCTAGTACCGTAATGTGTCAGGTCAATGTCCAGGTCGGATGTTCCCTCTAGTACCGTAATGTGTCGGGTCAATGTCAAGGTCGGATGTTCCCTCTAGTACCGTAATGTGTCAGGTCAAGGTCGGGTGTTCCCTCTAGTACCGTAATGTGTCAGGTCAATGTCCAGGTCGGATGTTTCCTCTAGTACTGTAATGTGTCAGGTCAAGGTCGGATGTTCCCTCTAGTACCGTAATGTGTCAGGTCAAGGTCGGATGTTCCCTCTAGTACCGTAATGTGTCAGGTCAAGGTCGGATGTTCCCTCTAGTACAGTAATGTGTCAGGTCAAGGTCGGATGTTCCCTCTAGTACTGTAATGTGTCAGGTCAAGGTCTGATGTTCCCTCTAGTACCGTAATGTGTCAGGTCAAGGTCGGATGTTCCCTCTAGTACCGTAATGTGTCAGGTCAAGGTCGGATGTTCCCTCTAGTACCGTAATGTGTCAGGTCAAGGTCGGATGTTCCCTCTAGTACCGTAATGTATCAGGTCAAGGTCGGATGTTCCCTCTAGTACCGTAATGTGTCAGGTCAAGGTCGAATGTTCCCTCTAGTACCGTAATGTGTCAGGTCAAGGTCGGATGTTCCCTCTAGTACTGTAATGTGTCAGGTCAAGGTCGGATGTTCCCTCTAGTACCGTAATGTGTCAGGTCAAGGTCGAATGTTCCCTCTAGTACCGTAATGTGTCAGGTCAAGGTCGGATGTTCCCTCTAGTACTGTAATGTGTCAGGTCAAGGTCGGATGTTCCCTCTAGTACCGTAATGTATCGGTTTAATGTCCAGGTCGGATGTTCCCTCTAGTACCGTAATGTGTCAGGTCAAGGTCGGATGTTCCCTCTACATGTTGGACGTGTAGCTTGCGCCCGGCAGCATGTAGCCAGAAGTAACAATGTTACCTATTTTTCAGGAGATTGCCAAGTCATCAGCCAAGCATTTCATAATCCTATTCCGAGATGCAAGCTGTGGGTACCGAGGACTGTTTGGGTTTGACCCCGACACTGAGGACTGTTTTAAGATCCTCGGTGTCGGGCCACGAGCGATACACAATGATATGATAGAGAGATACTACAAGTGAGTGACTGTTGTTGTATGTGTGTGTTTTATGTTTATTTATCGTTGCTATCGGTTGTCCACATGAGCGACGCCTCCTGAAGAGATTAGTCATTTTAGATTTTTGGAGGATAGTGCAATGATACAGACAGAGACCCATTCCAGAATCTCCTCTGGTTCTTTTACGTGCACGGTGTAAAGCACCGACACAAGACCTCAGTTTAATGTCCATCTGAAAGACTGTTAATTTTATTAGGGTCAGACGGGGGAATCGAACCAGCGATCCCTGGATTACCAATCCAGCGTGTTACCACTGGAGTACAGATCCGTCTGTGTGACTGTTGTATGGCTTGTATGCATTTATAATAGCAAGCTATAAGCAAGCTTTACGGTAACGCGAATTGAGATGAATAGTGTCGATATGCTATCTAATCTTAAATCCGTGTACGGAAGTTGACCTAGAAGTTGAATTGTGGGAGAATATTGAATGGGTATTTTTCCCCATAATCCCACATTCCTTTACCGTCAGTATGGATCGAGCGCTTTTTTAACTTTTGAAAGTGTTCTTATGGGCCAGATTAACATTAAGTGACTGTATTATGCCCATGTATTTAGTATGCATGTATCATACAGGCATCATTTTAGAGGACGCCCTAAGGACCCTGACTTCACCTCGGAGGGGGGGGGGGGGCAGTTCTCGCTAAAAAAAAAAAAAAAAAAAAATTAGAATGTTTTTTTATATATATACAATTTTCATACAAATATTGTCCCGTAAGATACACTGGCCCATTATAAAGCACACTATTAAAATGTTGTATTTAATGGTCATAATGTCCGCCTCCGTGGTTGAGTTGTTACGGTCGCTGACTTGTATACCACTGTAACCTATCATCACTGATGGTCACGTGACGGGTTCGAGCCCCCGCTCAGGCCGTGTCTCATTTATATGAAAAAGTTGGCAGTTTCTTACGGAGGTTGGTGCACCCAAGTACTGGTTAATCGTTGGAGCCTGCCCAGGAAAGGTGTTGTTAGGTAAACTGCCCGCCGGCGATATAGCCCAAAATGGTGCTGATGCAGGCGTAAAACCCGAAATATAACAATAATTAATGGTCATACTGTGCATTTTAACCATATTTTGTTGGATGTATTATACATTATTGCAGGGTTCATTCTAGGTCCGAATTTTTGGGAGAAGTGAGAAAGCGCGTGATCGCTTCCTTAAATGGTGTTCTTTAATATACTTTTGCAAAATAGGGTTAAAATGCACAGTACAACCATTAAATACAACATTTGAATAGAAGGAGTGCTTTATAATGGGCCATGTATCTTACTAGACACAATTTTGTTTGAAAATCGTAAAAACCAAAAACTTTTTTTTTAAGGAGAAGTGGTCAGGGTCCCTAGGGCGACAATTTCGCCCACATCGCCCTCTAAACTGATCCCTGAGTCTTATAATTAAAGCCAAGCAGTTCTTTATTTCTAACACGGAGATCAAAAGACGCAATAAAACACAAAACCAAATATACAAAATTGAAGTTGTAGCATATATTAATATCAAAAAAATATATAGTTGTCGTTATAGAAGTACCGTTGACGTGGCACTCTCTCATGTATTGTCTTGTTATTTCAGGTACAATTCCGGCGGCAAGTCTTTCTCACAAGTGGCTTCCACAAAACATTTATCTGTGTCAATAGATGCAGTCAGTCTACAAAACACAGTCTGGAAGCCAAACAAACCACCGCCTAAAGGAATGAGATAAGGCACCAGTCAAGCAATCATTTATCTGTGACTGGTTTACAATATACAGTCTGGAAACAATGCAATACACAGTCTGGAAGCAATGCAATCTGCTGCCTAAAGGAATGAGATACTGCACCAGTCAACCAAACATTTATCTGTGACTGGTTTACAAATCAGTCTAGAAGCACTAGATCACTGCCTAGCAGAATGAATACCATTCAACATTGATTTGAGACTGGTTTACAATATACAGTCTGGAAACAATGCAATACACAGTCTGGAAGCAATGCAATCTGCTGCCTAAAGGAATGAGATACTGCACCAGTCAACCAAACATTTATCTGTGACTGGTTTACAAATCAGTCTAGAAGCACTAGATCACTGCCTAGCAGAATGAATACCATTCAACATTGATTTGAGACTGGTTTACAATATACAGTCTGGAAACAATGCAATACACAGTCTGGAAGCAATGCAATCTGCTGCCTAAAGGAATGAGATACTGCACCAGTCAACCAAACATTTATCTGTGACTGGTTTACAATATACAGTCTGGAAGTGATACAATACACAGTCTGAAAGTGATGCAATACACAGTCTGAAAGCGATGCAATCTGCTGCCTAAAGGAATGAGATACTGCACCAGTCAACCCAACATTTATCTGTGACTGGTTTACAATACACAGTCTGGAAACGATGCAATCTGTTGCCTAAAGGAATGAGATACGGCACCAGTCTACCCAACATTTATCTGTGACTGGTTTACAAATCACTGTCTAGAAACACTAGATCACCGCCTAGCAGAATGAATACCATTCAACATTGATCTGCGACTGGTTTACAAAGCCTAGTCTACTAGCAAAACCAATAGAAATGAGATAGAGTACCAGCCAAGCAAACGTTTTGTGGAATTTCACAGTTACTACAGTCCGCCTCTGTGGTCGAGTGGTTAAGGTCGCTGACTTGTATACCACTGTAACCTATCATCACTGATGGTTACGGGTTCGAGCCCCGCTCAGGTCGTGTCTCATTTATATGAAAAAGTTGGCAGTTTCTTACGGAGGTTCGTGCACCCAAGTACTGGTTAACCGCTGGAGCCTGCCCAGGAAAGGTGTTGTTAAGTAAACTGCCCGTCGGCGATATAGCCCGAAATGGTGCTGATGCAGGCGTAAAACCCGAAATAGAACATAATATAACAGTTACTACATGTCCACCAAAGCATTCTTTATTGATCGTAGGTGCTCTGTGTTTACAAAAACGTTGAATGATAAAATAACAAAGAGTCCAGTCTAAAGCTGGAATTCCACATACCAGTCGGCAAAGTTGGAAATTGACGTCTCGTCGAGTTCCTGTGACACGTCAACATTGATGAGACATTCACGTTAGGAAACATACTTCCAGATAGCGTAGCTGAGTTGTGTTACACATATATAATACTTACAGAATGTGTGTACATGTTTGGCTAAAAATTGCACACGTTTGTCGTGGTGCAGTTCAGTTGATCCGGATATGACATACTTTCTGTCTTGTACTGTTGTTTCGTTTAGATTTACCATCAGGGTGTTTATATCTGTTGCTTTATTAGTGCCTTCTCCAACCTGTTCCTCAGTTTTATTTCTCATCTTGACAACTTTGTTTTGATTCTGTGTTATTTTATTGTATTTGCTCGAAGGTGTTATAGCTTGTGCTGACCATTTAACCATACACGCTTGGACAACGTTAGGCTGTCCCGATTAGCGCAGTGGTTAGCGCGCTCGCTTCTCACCAATGCAAGTTTTGCAACCCTGGTTCGAATCTCGGACCGGGAAGTGTGTGAGATGGCACGGTGGTCGCCAGATCGGACTGGTGGATTATTTTCTCTGATTACTTCAATTTCCTCTCACACGAATGACCACAAATACGCTGTCAACCGTGCCAAGTTGTTACAGCATGTTTCGCAATCGTTGTAAAATAAATAAAGTTTAAACTTTGGACAACGTGGTATCTACACGTGTCGTTACATTCAAAAACGTTCGCTTGAACTTTCCGTATATACTCGGCTGAAGGTTGAACTGTTTCTTACTAGTGGTGGACACTGCTGTTGTTTTCAGCCTCGACTTATCGCCATGAAACTAAACAGACTGTTAATTAAAGCGACACTACATCAGTGAAAACGCAAATTTCTACAGAATGTAATTTCCTATTATATGGTATTATATTTTCCCAACTTTGAGTATTTCAATTAATAAACAAGCGTCGTATACGCGGTTTGTTGACATAACAAAATAATGTAAATAGTGTCGACATTCCTGTGGAATACAATGTGTGTATCCTGAACAACGTGAGATATGTTACAGATTTACCGCTACATCTCACATTTGTGCCTATGCATATTTATTTGTAGACTAAACTTAGTTGAATTATCTCTAGACGACAGTATCACACGATATGACTCCAATGACAAACAAACGTCAATTCAGGAACATGGATAACAGTTACATGAAATCCTACTTTCACTTTTGAAAGTTTGTTGACCACAAAAACACTGTTTATTGATTCAATGTTAGTGTTCGAATGTATTCAGAAGAATTTTTTTTGTAGTAGCAATGCATTTATACGTTAACAAATGCATTTATTTGGCTTTTTGCGATGTAATGTCGCTTTAAAGACACATTTGAATGCATTCTTTCTATTACTGCCCATCATTTCAATTTCTGATTATTATTGGGAGGTCAGTCTGTTGTGTCGGATAGTAGACCAACCACATAGTTTTTCTAAGCTAGGTTTACCACCCGCATTTCCTGTATAAGCCGTACTCGACTCCCCAACCTCCGTAAGCGACTGACGACTTTCTCACATATCACCATTTACAGTTGTACTTGATAAGGAGCGAACTAGCAGCATTGGTGCACTAGAGCACTTGGCCACGCTGGCTCTCTTTTCAAGAGAATTACAATTACTGTTTCGGAGCATTAAAAGCGACAAGTGTGAATAACAATATGTACCGGTAGTGTGATTTAACCCTTTCCCTCATAGAAGCACCTCTTGATGCCATTACCAATACGACATACATTGACAATGTAGTAGCAAACCCAATGTTCATTAACCATTTCCCTCATAGAAGCACCTCTTGACGCCATTACCAATACCACATACATTGACAATGTAGTAGCCAAACCAATGTTCATAATAAAGACCAGAATCTCATATAGTCCCAGTAATATCTATGAAGGTGGGATAGATATGGCGACTACTTATCCACTGCATGATAGCTAAATGGCTGTCGTTTGTATGGAGATATAATAGTATATTAACCTAAATCTCTATGAAGGAAAGGGTTAAATTCATTTTCCTGTCAATAGTATTGCTGGAGGTAGAAAGCGACTTGGGACCATGACCTCCACTTGTCCCTGAACTGAAGTTTTTTCACATAGTATATATACAGGGCACATTCTAGAGGGCGACTGGGGCGAAATAGTCGCCCTAGGGACCAACCATGATTTCGCCCCCTGGGGACCACACTTCTCCCTAAAAAATATTTTTTTTTTTTTTTTAATACAATTTTCATACAAAATAGTGTCCCATAAGATACACTGGCCCATTATAAAGCACTCCTTCTATTCAACTATTGTATTTAATGGTCATAATGTGTATTTTAACCCTATTTTGTTGACATTTATTAAATAAATAACACAATTTAAGGGTTCGATCGCACGCTTTCTTGCTTTGCTTCTCCCGAAAATTCTGACCTAGAAGGTCTCTAATAAACTTTAATAAAAATGCTTTTAGCCTCTATTGTATTGGTAGGTGGGTGGGGTAATGTAAACTATATATTTTATGTATTTATTGTTGGAGACTTGAAATGCCTGTGTGATAGCGATGTTTATTTAACCTTGCGAACACATGTGTACTACAATCTGACTTATTTGCTCATGTTTATTGATTATGCACGCAGTTTATGGACTCTTGTGTGGACGTGTTCTCTCCGACTCATTGGAATAGATTCACACCTAGGCCTTTGTATTATTCAGTTGTTATTTCGTGAAATGTTGTTATATTTATATAATTATATCAAAGCCTTAAGTGTGTGGTAATTTTTTTGGTTGTATAGCCTGGTTGTATAGCATATCCTGGTTGTATAGCATAGCCTGGTTGTATAACCTGGTTCTTGTATAGCCTGGTTCTTGTATAGCATAGCCTGGTTGCATAGCCTGGTTGCATAGCCTGGTTGTATAGCCTGGTTGTATAACCTGGTTGTATAGCCTGGTTGTATAGCCTGGTTGTATAACCTGGTTGTTGCATAGCCTGGTTGTATAACCTGGTTGTTGTATAGCCTGGTTGTTGTATAGCCTGGTTGTTGTATAACCTGGTTGTTGTATAGCCTGGTTGTTGTATAGTCTGGTTGTATAACCTGGTTGTTGTATAGCCTGGTTGTATAGCCTGGTTGCATAGCCTGGTTGCATAGCCTGGTTGTATAGCCTGGTTGCATAGCTTGGTTGTATAGCCTGGTTGCATAGCCTGGTTGCATAGCCTGGTTGTATAGCCTGGTTGTATAACCTGGTTGTATAGCCTGGTTGTATAACCTGGTTGTTGCATAGCCTGGTTGTATAACCTGGTTGTTGCATAGCCTGGTTGTTGCATAGCCTGGTTGTATAACCTGGTTGTTGTATAGCCTGGTTGTTGCATAGCCTGGTTGTATAGTCTGGTTGTTGTATTGCCTGGTTGCATAGCATGGTTGTATAGCCTGGTTGCTGTATAGCCTGGTTGCTGTATAGCCTGGTTGTATAACCTGGTTGCATAGCCTGGTTGTTCTATAGCCTGGTTGTATAGCCTGGTTGCATAGCCTGGTTGTATAGCCTGGTTGCATAGCCTGGTTGTATAGCCTGGTTGTATAACCTGGTTGTATAGCCTGTTTGTATAACCTGGTTGCATAGCCTGGTGGTTGTATAGCCTGGTTGGTTTATCTGCAGGTTGAGCTGCATCGTATACAGATATGCATCCAGGGTTGTTTATGAGAATCTCTGTGTTTTTTGGTATTCGTACGATACATGTTCACGCCAACAGCAGAGGTCATATAGCAACTTTCCAGCTTTCTCTGTCAAGTAAAATCACTGACAGTTTCAACCGACAGTTTCAGATAACACTGCTGGCAGTTTCAATTGACAGTTTCAAGTAACGCTGCTGACAGTTTCTACTGACAGTTTCAGATAACACTACTGCCAGTTGAAACTGACGGTTTCAAGTAACATGGCTGACAGTTTCAACCGACAGTTTCAAGTAGCATTGCTGACAGTTTCAACTGACGGTTGCAATTAACACCACCAACAGTGTGTTTATGAATATCTAGTGTGTGGCAATCTTGTGTATAGATGGGGCGCCTCACAGGTATTTCTCTACCAGATAAGACTGGAGTAGTTTGCTATATTACAACTCTTGTGTATAGATGGGGCGCCTCACAGGTATTTCTCTACTAGATAAGACTGGAGTAGTTTGCTATATTACAAACCTTGTGTATAGATGGGGCGCCTCACAGGTATTTCTCTACCAGATAAGACTGGAGTAGTTTGCTATATTACAAATCTTGTGTATAGATGGGGCGCCTCACAGGTATTTCTCTACCAGATAAGACTGGAGAAGTTTGCTATATTACAAACCTTGTGTATAGATGGGGCGCCTCACAGGTATTTCTCTACCAGATAAGACTGGAGTAGTTTGCTATATTACAAACCTTGTGTATAGATGGGGCGCCTCACAGGTATTTCTCTACCAGATAAGACTGGAGAAGTTTGTTATATTACAAATCTTGTACACGTATAGATGGGGCGCCTCACAGGTATTTCTCTACCAGATAAGACTGGAGAAGTTTGTTATATTACAAATCTTGTACACGTATAGATGGGGCGCCTCACAGGTATTTCTCTACCAGATAAGACTGGAGTAGTTTGCTATATTACAAATCTTGTGTATAGATGGGGCGCCTCACAGGTATTTGACACAAGTTGTGCTTGTACATTGTATCTGTACTTCTAGAAAGTCCGTAGCCTAGGCTACATATATAAATGTGTAACCGTTGTAATAATTCTGTACTCAGTTGTCAGTGTTGTGATAATAATAGATACGACTGAAAGGTCATTGTTTGTGAATTGGTTTTACGTAAAATGTATTTTATATTCAAGATGTTGTGTAGTGATGATATTATTATGTAATTACCGTAATCCTGTTGATAAACTCAATCCAGTTACTGTAACCATGTTGATAAACTCAATCCAGTTACCATAGTCCTGTTGATAAACTCAATCCAGTTACCATAGTCCTGTTGATAAACTCAATCCAGTTACCATAGTCCTGTTGATAAACTCAATCCAGTTACCGTAGTCATGTTGATAAACTCAATACAGTTACCGTAGTCCTGTTGATAAACTCAATCCAGTTACCGTAGTCATGTTGATAAACTCAATACAGTTACCGTAGTCCTGTTGATAAACTCAATCCAGTTACCATAGTCCTGTTGATACACTCAATCCAGTTACCATAGTCCTGTTGATAAACTCAATCCAGTTACCATAGTCCTGTTGATAAACTCAATCCAGTTACCGTAGTCATGTTGATAAACTCAATACAGTTACCATAGTCCTGTTGATAAACTCAATCCAGTTACCGTAGTCATGTTGATAAACTCAATCCAGTTACCATAGTTATGTTGATAAACTCAATCCAGTTACCGTAATCCTGTTGATAAACTCAATCCAGTTACCATAGTCATGTTGATAAACTCAATCCAGTTACCGTAATCCTGTTGATAAACTCAGTCCAGTTACCGTAGTCCTGTTGATAAACTCAGTCCAGTTACCGTAACCATGTTGATAAACTCAGTCCAATTACCATAACCATTTTGATAAACTCAGTTCAATTACTGTAGCCATGTTGATAAGCTCAGTTGATAAAAGATTACTTGTAGAATCAGATCTGTCGACTGAAACGTCTCAATCTCATCTTAGTCTCAAGCTTCTGATTGGTATGTAAATCTCAAACTCAACCAATCAAATATCTGGAGTTCAAGTTTGAGATCTGAGAAAAATCTTATAACCTCTCGTCCTGGAGGCTGTGAAACTTCTGAAAACCCTGCCCCCTTTTTTCCAGGTCAGAAATAAATCCCTATGTTCAGATTTATTTAAATGTGATTTTTGTATTTTTAATGTGTGACACCACACGCAAGGAAAAACAAGGTCGTTATTAAATTCTGTTAACTCTTCATTCTGGAGGTGAAAACAGCAGTCAAATATGTCATGCAATTTCATTAGAATACCGATCCAATGAAATGGCACGACATTTTCCCACAGTTTTCAGTTTACAAATTAACCCATTCAACACCATGTAACTGACAAGGACTGGTGCATGATATTTTTAGACCAATAAATTAATAAGAAAATTACATATGGACCAGTTCATTTATCAAAATGGGTAATATTTGTCTAAAAATAGTAATATTACTGGCAAAAAAGTGCAGATCCTGATGAGACGGCTCGTTACGAGCCGGCTCATCTGGATCTACACTTTTTGTAAGCCTATTGAGAGGTCTGTGGTGTTGAAAGGGTTAAGAAAGACAAATTAATGAATTGTCATCTGCTACAGTTATTTGAACTATTTATAGCCTTTATTTTACCCAGCATTCAAGAGTTAATTCATAACTGGTATGGTGGCCACGTACCTTAATATCATTATGCATTAAGTGTGTATATAAAAACCAATTGCATATGGTGGCCACGTACCTTAATATCATTATGCATTAAATGTGTGTAAAAACCAATTGCATATGGTGGCCACGTACCTTAATATCATTATGCATTAAATGTGTGTAAAAACCAATTGCATGCATGTATACCTAATTAAAACAACTAGTGTTTGAGTCAGTGATCTATCACAGTTTTTCAAATTAAGCAAGGTATATTTTGCGCATATTTATCTAGAATTGTTTAATCGGAGCATAATATTCGTGGTTGTTTGTGACTTAGAAAGTCGGAAAATGTCTACGATACTTGTAATCTAAGCCCTGTTTTACGGTACCTGTACGCTAAGCCCTGTTTTACGGTACCTGTACACGAAGCCATGTTTTACGGTACCTGTACACAAAGCCCTGTTTTACAGAATCTATCCACTACAGCCTGTTTAATGGCTGATATTTACATTTCTTGCATTTCTTTCTATGAATGTATATTTCCTGTTTGCATCCATTTTCGTATGGATTTCCTCACTAATGCTATGCAGCTGACTGGCATGCGCACTCGATGTTATCGAGTCATTTTCGATTTTTGGAGAAATCGATCATGGCATGTGTACATAGTGGTCAGCCGAGTGCAGGGGGTTTGCATCTTTTCGTGCGCTGGGGTTTGCATCTCTCCGAGCGCAGGGGGGTTTGCATCTCTCCGAGCGGGGGGGGGGGGGGGGTTGCATCTCTCCGAGCGCGGGGGGTTTGCATCTTTTCGTGCGCTGGGGTTTGCATCTCTCCGAGCGCAGGGGGGTTTGCATCTCTCCGAGCGTGGGGGGGTTTGCATCTCTCCGAGCGCGGGGGGTTGCATCTCTCCGAGCGCGGGGTGTTTGCATCTCTCCGAGCGCGGGGGGTTTGCATCTCTCCGAGCGCGGGGGGTTTGCATCTCTCCGAGCGCGGGGGGTTGCATCTCTCCGAGCGCGGGGTGTTTGCATCTCTCCGAGCGCGGGAGGTTTGCATCTCTCCGAGCGCGGGGGGGTTGCATCTCTCGAGAGCGCGGGGGGTTTGCATCTCTCCAAGCGCGGGGGGGTTGTATCTCTCGAGAGCGCGGGGGTTTGCATCTCTCCAAGTGCGGGGGGGGGTCCATCTCTCCGAGCGCGGGGGGGTCCATCTATCCGAGCGCGGGGGGGGGTTCCATCTCTCCCAGTGCGGGGGGGGGGTTCCATCTCTCCCAGCGCGGGGGGGTTCCATCTCTCCGAGTGCAGGGGGTTTGCATCTCTTCGAGCGCTATTCTCCAGTTATTATTTGTATTGTTCTGTTTACCAGTATATTGTGATACCTGCAACATGTTGTGCTTTCCTTGTTGTTGCTGTTGTTTTTATACAGTAACACTGTAAATTTATACGAGATAATTATCCTCTTCAAGAGAAGTTTTAAGTTATTTAATTGGATAAAAATGCTTCATTTTATGTGCTTTTCCGTCTCGTGTATTGTGGAGAAAGGAATCTTGCGTTTTTCTTATTTTAGTATTATTTGCTACTAGATTTTCACGAAACACATTTTTAGTGTTATTCAGGCCAGGCCCTCTATTATCCACCCCACCCCCAATTATCCACCCCACCCCCATTATCCACCCCACCCCCATTATCCATCCCACCCCCCCCATTATCCACCCCACCCCCCATTATCCACCCCACCCCCCCATTATCCACCCCACCCCCCATTATCCACCCCACCTTCCATTATCAATTACGATTGTGAGTATTGAGCATATGTTAGGAATGTTATATTGTCAATTACATAGTCAATTACATAGTCAATTACATAGTCAATTAGAGTGGTGGTCCTTACAGTTACTATTCATTTCAAAGCAAGATCATTATTGGATTTGTGTTTTTAATAAGGAACCACGCTGGCTTTTCTATTACCTCCCTTGGCAGATAAAGTCCAATCTAAGAAATATATTATTTTCGAACAGGATTTTTCTAAAGCAGAAAAATTAGGGAGATAATTGTGAAAATCTGACAATACAATGTTTTAATATTGTGATAACCCGAGTAATCGTTGTTTCTTGTTAATGCCCATATATGGCAAGAATGACATATATGTCGCATTATACAATCCTTATCATATTAGATAAATTGATGAATATTAAATTCAAGCAGGCATTTTTGATACCGGTAACTCAAATTACTTGACGGCACATGTCGCACTGTCCATTGTCTTAGATGATGAATATTCATAGCTGTTTAATTTATTGTCTGATTTTCATATTTCTTTCAGCCTTGTTCCTGTCTTCTGCCACTTCTTCGTTAATGTTTGCTAAATGTGCACGTATCTTACAGGCGTATATAATACTATGACATGTGCTTATTGCCCTATTTAAGCTAGTTGTTTAAAGCTGTGCTATTTATTTGTAAATAAATTTAATTTAAAGATTGTAATGAATGTCTTTCGTAAATATCTATTTCCAAGCTGGATTTAACCCTTTCAACACCACATACCTCTAAATTGGCTTACAAAAAAGTGTAGATCCAGATGAGCCGGCTCGTGACGAGCCGTCTCATCAGGATCTGCACTTTTTTCAAGTAATATAACTATTTTTAGAAAAAAAATTACCCATTTTGATAAATGACGTGATCCAAATGTAATTTTGTTATTAATTTATTGGTCTAAAAATATCATGGACCAGTCCATGTCAGTTACTTGGTGTTGAATGGGTTAAGCAGGATCCCTAATAGAAATAAAATCTTCTCTTACACTAGCAAACACAACTCTTCTCTTACACTAGCAAACACAACTCTTCTCTTACACTAGCAAACACAACTCTTCTCTTACACTAACAAACACAAATCCTATCTTACACTAACAAACACAACTCTTCTCTTACACTAACAAACACAAATCTTCTCTTACACTAACAAACACAAATCCTATCTTAACACTAACAAACACAACTCTTCTCTTACACTAACAAACACAACTCTTCTCTTACACTAACAAACACAACTCTTCTCTTACACTAGCAAACACAACTCTTCTCTTACACTAACAAACACAACTCTTCTCTTACACTAACACACACAAATCCTATCTTACACTAGCAAACACAAATCCTATCTTACACTAGCAAACACAAATCCTATCTTACACTAACAAACACAAATCCTATCTTACACTAGCAAACACAAATCCTATCTTACACTAACACACACAAATCCTATCTTACACTAGCAAACACAAATCCTATCTTACACTAGCAAACACAAATCCTATCTTACACTAGCAAACACAAATCTTCTCTTACACTGACACACACAAATCTTCTCTTACACTAACACACACAAATCTTCTTTTACACTAACACACACACATCTTCTCTTACACTAACACACACAAATCTTCTCTTACACTAACACACACAAATCTTCTCTTACACTAACACACACACATCTTCTCTTACACTAACACACACAAATCTTCTCTTACACTAACAAACACAACTCTTCTCTTACACTAACACACACAAATCTTCTCTTACACTAACACACACAAATCTTCTCTTACACTAACACACACAAATCTTCTCTTACACTAACACACACAAATCTTCTCTTACACTAACAAACACAACTCTTCTCTTACACTAACACACACAAATCTTCTCTTACACTAACAAACACAACTCTTCTCTTACACTAACAAACACAAATCTTCTCTTACACTAACAAACACAAATCTTTTCTTTTATGATTTCCAATGATTTTGGCTAATATAATAGTTATCAAATTTAATTCATCTTAACTTCCCCTGTTGGGAGCCTCAGTTCACTACATTCCACAATTGCACAACCACATATGTTAGTGTGAACATCCGTAATAAGAAATAGTTCCGGTATAATTTTCAAGTTAGTTTTTGTTTGCTGTCGAAATTGAAAACAAACAAAACAAATTCATTACAATATTTTACTTTATAATTCCCTTGTGTAGTGGTCAAGTGGTTAACACGCTTTGACATACTAAATTGACTCCTGTCATAGTCTTTAAAACCAAGGTCTCGTGGATGTGCTTTATATCGTGCACGTAAAAGAACCAAAGGAGATTCTGGAATGGGTCTCTCTCTGTATCATTTAACTATCCTCCAAAATCTAAAATGACCAATCTCTTCAGGAGGCGTCGCTCATATGGGCAACTGGTAGTGACGATAAATAAACGTTAAACGTACTGCTTTCTAATACATAAAGCATTACATTTTGTACAAGCTATAGATTTATTTTGTCATAAACATGTCTATCTATTTATCTTCCGTTAATGTCGAACCCCGTGTCTACCACAAATGTAGAAATAAAACTGTTTTTTAACCTGCAATCTGGAAATACAAATGTCAAACAATACGAGCACGAAACTCTGTTGAAAATATATCATATTAAGCACTCTTAGATACACGTGCACTGTTTCTTTGTGAATGACTTGCTTAGTTAATAGCCATGTTTGCTATCCCGATCATGGAACTGGAAGTGTCATCTGCGTCATGGACCAGTGACTGGATATTGTACGTCATCAGACCAGAAATAACCACACTTAGCAGCAGCACGAGGCTTAAGACCTGTAAATAGTAACATTCCTACTCAATATCTATAAATAGTAACGTTCGTACTCAATATCTATAAATAGTAACGTTCATACTCAATATCTATAAATAGTAACGTTCATACTCGATATCTATAAATAGTAATGTTCATACTCAATATCTATAAATAGTAATGTTCATACTCGCTACCTATAAATAGTAACGTTCATACTCGATATCTATACATAGTAACATTTGTACTCAATACCTATAAATAGTAACGTTCGTACTCAATACCTATAAATAGTAACGTTCGTACTCAATACCTATACATAGTAACGTTCATACTCAATACCTATAAATAGTAACGTTCCTACTCAATATCTATAAATAGTAATGTTCATACTCGATATCTATAAATAGTAACATTCGTACTCAATACCTATAAATAGTAACGTTCATACTCAATATCTATAAATAGTAACGTTTGTACTATATACCTATAAATAGTAACGTTCGTACTCCATATCTATAAATAGTAACATTCGTACTCAATACCTATAAATAGTAACGTTCATACTCAATACCTATGCATAGTAACGTTCATACTATATACCTATAAATAGTAACGTTCGTACTCAATACCTATAAATAGTAACGTTCGTACTCAATACCTATAAATAGTAACGTGAGTACTCAATATCTATAAATAGTAACATTCGTACTCAATACCTATAAATAGTAACGTTCGTACTCAATACCTATAAATAGTAACGTTCATACTCAATACCTATAAATAGTAACGATCGTACTCAAAAAAAAAAATAGTAATGTTCGTACTCAATACCTATAAATAGTAACGTTCGTACTCAATACCTATAAATAGTAACGTTCGTACTCAATATCTATAAATAGTAACGTTCGTACTCAATACCTATAAATAGTAACGTTCGTACTCAATACCTATAAATAGTAACGTTCGTACTCAATACCTATAAATAGTAACGTTCATACTCAATACCTATAAATAGTAACGATCGTACTCAATATCTATAAATAGTAACGTTCGTACTCAATACCTATAAATAGTAACGTTCGTACTCAATACCTATAAATAGTAATGTTCGTACTCAATACCTATATAACACGATGGGCTGGGAATCCAGGGATCGCATGTTCGATCCCCCATCTGACTAATAAAATTAACAGTGTTTCAGATGGGACTTTAAACCGAGATCTCGTGTCAGTGCTTTATACTGTGCACGTAAAAGAACCAGAGGAGACTGGAATGGGTCTCTATCATTGCACTATCCTACAAAAATCTAAAAATACCAATCTCTTCACGAGGTGTCGCTCATATGGGCAACTGGTAGCGACGATAAATAAACGCAAAACATACGCATTAATATTCAATACAGGAATGAAAATGAGTAATTAACGTTACTGTTTTAGAGATAAGTTTTATAACCTCCAGTGCTGTTGTATACATACCGTTGTTATACTGACTAAGCTATTGGTCTCCGGGCAAGCCTCCACAGCTGCAGTTGTTCGGTTGGATTCTGAGGAAGATAGAGATATAAGTCAAACCTGCCGTAAGCACCCAGTCAAGGGAATCACAGAAAGTGGCTGCTTAACACAGGTGGATGCTTAATAGAGATCAAATGTATAACAAAGAAACATATTTGGAATCTGCAAACTGGCTGCTTAATATAGGTTGGCTGCTTGCTTAATAGAGGTGAACACTGACATGGGGTTGACTGTACTTAATAGAGGTGACCACTAACACAGGTTTGACTGTACTTAATACAGGTGACCACTAACACAGGGTTGACTGTACTTAATACAGGTGACCACTGACACAGGTTTGACTGTACTTAATAGAGGTGAACACTGACATGGGTTTGACTGTACTTAATACAGGTAACACAGGTTTGACTGTACTTAATAGAGATGACCACTAACACAGGTTTGACTGTACTTAATAGAGATGACCACTAACACAGGTTTGACTGTACTTAATAGAGGTGACCACTAACACAGGTTTGACTGTACTTAATAGAGATGACCACTAACACAGGTTTGACTGCACTTAATAGAGGTGACCACTAACAAAGGTTTAACTGTACTTAATAGAGGTGACCACTAACACAGGTTTGACTGCACTTAATAGAGGTGACCACTAACACAGGTTTGACTGCACTTAATAGAGGTGACCACTAACACAGGTTTAACTGTACTTAATAGAGGTGACCACTAACACAGGTTTGACTGTACTTAATGGAGGTGACCCACTAACACAGGTTTGACTGTACTTAATGGAGGTGACCACTAACACAGGTTTGACTGTACTTAATAGAGGTGACCACTAACACAGGTTTGACTGTACTTAATAGAGGTGACCACTAACACAGGTTTGACTGTACTTAATAGAGATGACCACTAACACAGGGTTGACTGCACTTAATAGAGGTGACCACTAACACAGGGTTGACTGCACTTAATAGAGGTGATCACTAACACAGGTTTGACTATGCTTAATAGAGGTGACCACTAACACAGGTTTGACTGTACTTAATAGAGGTGACCACTAACACAGGGTTGAGTGTACTTAATAGAGGTGTCCACTAACACAGGGTTGAGTGTACTTAATAGAGGTGACCACTAACACAGGGTTGACTGTACTTAATAGAGGTGACCACTAACACAGGTTTGACTGTACTAGAGATGACCACTAACACAGGGTTGACTATACTTAATAGAGGTGACCACTAACACAGGTTTAACTGTAGTTATACAGTGTAATATGTATTCGACATTTTCTGTCATGAACATACTGTCTTAATTTTGTCAAAATACATTTAATATAGCGACAATTTCAGCATAGCTACTTTCACAATGTGCACATAATACGATATAACCAGAAATCATCATAAGGCGAATATTTCCGCCTGCACATATAAATAATGCATGACGTCATTGTAAAAGACACATACTGATCTTTAGTCCAGTGGTAACACGCTGGACTGGTAATCCAGGGATCGCAGGTTCGATCCCCCGTCTGACCCTAATAAAATTAACAGTCTTTCAGATGGGACGTTAAACCGAGGTCACGTGCACGGTGCTTTATCACGTGCACGTAAAAGAACCAGAGGAGATTCTGGAAATGGTCTCTGTCTGTATCATGCACTATCCTCCAAAATCTAAAATAACTAATCTCTTCAGGAGGCGTCGCTCATATGGGCAACCGGTAGCGACGATTTATGTAGTTTATGAAGTATGTGCACCTGCTCATAGGCATCATATTCATATTGTCATTGTGGAGGTCGTGACAGCGCAGTGGTAACGCGTTCGCTTCAGGTGCGAAAGGCCCCGATTTCGAGCCCCGCTGGAGCCCCTGCTCGGACATTTAGCAGCGTGGTGGAGGTTTGCTATCTAGGAATGCTCGGACATTTAGCAGCGTGACGGAGGTTTGCTATCTCGGATTACTCGGACATTTAGCAGCGTGACGGAGGTTTGCCATCTAGGATTGCTTGGACATTTAACAGCGTGACGGAGGTTTGCTATCTAGGAATGCTCGGACATTTAGCAGCGTGACAGAGGTTTGCTATCTCGGATTGCTCGGAGATTTAGCAGCGTGACAGACGTTTGCTATCTCGGATTGCTCGGAGATTTAGCAGCGTGACAGACGTTTGCTATCTCGGATTGCTCGGACATTTAGCAGCGTGACGGAGGTTTGCTATCTCGGATTGCTCAGACATTTAGCAGCGTGACGGAGGTTTGCTATCTCGGATTGCTCAGACATTTAGCAGCGTGACGGAGGTTTGCTATCTCGGATTGCTCGGACATTTAGCAGCGTGACGGAGGTTTGCTATCTCGGATTGCTCAGACATTTAGCAGCGTGGCGGAGGTTTGCTATCTCGGATTGCTCAGACATTTAGCAGCGTGACGGAGGTTTGCTATCTCGGATTGCTCAGACATTTAGCAGCGTGACGGAGGTTTGCTATCTCGGATTGCTCGGACATTTAGCAGCGTGACGGAGGTTTGCTATCTCGGATTGCTCGGACATTTAGCAGCGTGACGTAGGTTTGCTATCTCGGATTGCTCAGACATTTAGCAGCGTGACGGAGGTTTGCTATCTCGGATTGCTCAGACATTTAGCAGCGTGACGGAGGTTTGCTATCTCGGATTGCTCGGACATTAGCAGCGTGACGGAGGTTTGCTATCTCGGATTGCTGGGACATTTAGCAGCGTGACGTAGGTTTGCTATCTCGGATTGCTCAGACATTTAGCAGCGTGACGGAGGTTTGCTATCTCGGATTGCTCGGACATTTAGCAGCGTGACGGAGGTTTGCTATCTCGGATTGCTCAGACATTTAGCAGCGTAGTGGATCTTGTGTTTATTGTATTGCACGGATTAGGGTTGTACACTACCTGGTATGTTCACTCGTACAGCCACCGACACCTTGCGTGGAACATCAGGCATTTGTTGATTGGTTTCTCTTTTCCTGCGCGCACACGCGGGGTACCCGCTCAGGTCCGTGGCCTCCTTATCGCCCTGTCCGTATATATAAGCATTAATAGTAATTTAGTGAGAATACTTTTGATCACTTGGTCCTTTATTTTGTATTATTATCATTTGTAGCTGTAAATAATTGAAAAAAGCTGATTTATACTGTGTGTTTGGATACAGACGGATCTGTAGTCCAGTGGTTAACACGCTGGTAATTCAGTGATCGCAGTTTCGATCACCCGTCTGATGCTACTAATATGAACAGTCTTTCAGGTGTCCTTTAAACCGAGGTCTCGTGTCGGTGCTTTACACCATGCACGTAAAAGAACCAGAGGAGACGCTGGAATGGGTCTCTGTCTGTATCATTGCACTATCCTCTAAAATGACTAATCTCTTCAGGAGGCGTGGCTCATATAGGCAACCGGTAGCGACGATAAATAAGCGCAAAACACAGACACGCGTTTATTGGTGGAGAAGCCCCAGATGCTCCTACCAGTAGTAGGTCAGGCACGGACGGGTTGCCAAATCGAAAACATCGAACGACCGCAAACCCGCTGGGTAGCTTCATTACATGAACTAATACAACACCCCCGTTGGATTCGAATCTCCAGCGGGTGAGGGCAAGTGATTTGAGATCAACGACCATAACCACAAGTCTACGGAAGCCCCACTTGTGGTTTTGTCTCCATGTTGGCTGTCCGATTAGCGCAGTGGTTAGCGCACTCGTTTCTCACCAATGCAACCCGGGTTCGATCCTCGGACCGGGAAGTATGTGAAATGGTACGGTGGTCGCCAGATCGGACCGGTGGGTTTTCTCCGGGTACTCAAGTTTCCTACCAACTTGTTTCGCAATCGTTTGAAAAAAATCATACTGTAATACAACGATAAAGACATGAACACAATGACAACACACGTGACTAGCACAGAACAATCACAGACCATAATAAAACATCAATGTCCATACACAGCCATATGCAACGTTTTAGCATTGTGGAAGTCGTGATAGCGCAGTAGTAGCACGTTCACTTCAGGTGCGAACGGTCCAGAGCTCGGGGACAAACTGTAGTCGTTATGTACTAGTATAAATAAATAAATATATGTACTAGTACAAGTGTGCGCCGCTTAGGCAAGGGCACTTCAATTCAACACTGATTTTTCATTCGCCCTAATTGCGATGGATTCCATCAGGTATGAGTTCTCGAGAGCGATTAATTTAATGTTGTTAGTCGAGCTAAAATAAATTTGTTTAAACTAAAAACTAACGTTTTAGCGCTAAAAAATCCATATCTAAGTAAGAAAATCACGTATTTGACTTACAAAGCATCTGGTATCATTTGACGAGGTGCATATCTCGATATCACATTTGTAAACAATCACAGCATACTCGTTGGCAAGCTTCCTTGCGAATGTAACTGCTGGGAACGGATTCGATCTGTCGAGAGAGGAATATGTGTTAATAGAAATACTAAGGTACATACATCGTACATGTATTCTGGTATATTCATTTTAGCCAGACTTTGTACATGCATTTTGGTATGTTCATTTTAGCCAGACTTTGTACATACATTCTGATATATTCATTTTAGCCAGACTTTGTACATACATTCTGATATATTCATTTTAGACAGACTTTGTACATGCATTCTGGTATATTCATTTTAGCCAGACTTTGTACATGCATTCTGGTATGTTCATTTTAGACAGACTTTGTACATGCATTCTGGTATGTTCATGTTTAGCCATACTTTGTACATGCATTCTGGTATGTTCATGTTTAGCCATACTTTGTACATGCATTCTGGTATGTTCATGTTTAGCCATACTTTGTACATGCATTCTGGTATGTTCATGTTTAACCATACTTTGCACATGTATTCTGGTATATTCATTTTAGCCAGACTTTGTACATGCATTCTGGTATGTTCATGTTTAGCCATACTTTGTACATGCATTCTGGTATGTTCATGTTTAACCATACTTTGCACATGCATTCTGGTATATTCATTTTAGCCAGACTGTATGTTTATTCTTTTACAATGTGTGTTTTACGTTTATGTATCGTCGCTACCGGTTGCCCATATGAGCGACGCCTCCTGAAGAGATTAGTCATTTTAGATTTTTGGAGGATAGTGCAATGATACAGACAGAGACCCATTCCAGAGTCTCCTCTGGTTCTTTTACGTGCACGGTGTCACCGACACGAGACCTCGGTTTAACGTCCCATCTGAAAGACTGTTAATTTTATTAGGGTCAGACGGGGGATCGAACCTGCGATCCCTGGATTACCAGTCCAGCGTGTTACCACTGGACTACATATCCGTCTGTGTCTTTTACAATGACGTCATGCATTGTTTATATAGGGTATTCATACACTTCATCATTCACTCCGCTGAACTAGTTTTCCCATATATGAGTCGCAGATTAAGTGCATAATCTAATATCTAATATAAAACAATAGGTTTTGCTATTACTTTTATTAGTTGCATAGCAACTGCATTTTTAATCAGAGTTTATTAAGATGGGGATTTCGGTTAACAGATTTCGGGAGTTTTATCTCGGCTGCTTCAGCAAGTCACATGATGATCACCTGACAATGATATTTCAATATGGTACAGGGTGTCTCAAAAAAATCACACCTTATATGTTTTTACTAAAAAGTAAGAGAACTTTCACGACTATTAATATCCTCATTACCTTCTTTGGATATTTATGGGTAATTATTACTGTTACAGATCAGAACAACGCCATGTTTCCCTAAGTACATGGTGTACTCACCTACTGACATGACACATGCCTACCATGTAGTTACGGATTCTGATCAGTCGCAATGTTGAATTCATATACCATGACAACTACACTGAGAAATAGACTGTAACATTTAATACCGGAAGCAGCTAGTCGTTGACGGTTCTACGTACCGGAAGCAGTTGGGGATCGTAAGTCAGTTGTTGACAGTTCTACGTACCGGAAGCAGTTGAAAGTCGTAAGCCAGTCGTTGACAGTTCTACTTACCGGAAGCAGTTGGGGGTCGTAAGCCAGTCGTTGACAGTTCTACTTACCGGAAGCAGTTGGGGGTCGTAAGCCAGTCGTTGGTCGGTTCTTCAGAGTCCTTGACATATTTGAAAGCATTATCCGCTGTTTTAAAGAATATCACTGGATTAGCTCCCATGCCACACCTAAAACACAGACATTTGGTTAGCGATACATGTACTACAGCTGCTGACGGCACGGTGGCTGTCAGATCGGACTCGTGGGTTTTCTCCGGGCCGGTTTCCTCCCACACGAATGACCACATATAAGCTTTCATCCGCGCCAACGAGAGTGATTAATATAAGTTGTTAAAGCTTGTTTCGCAATCGTTGTAAAATAAATAAAGTTTATAAGAATAAACGATTGAATAATTTTACCAAGAAAAGAAAATTGATTGTTTTAGCTCTTTCAGCGCGGAATAAATTCAGAGCATGTGCAAACAACATAGATCTAGATCAGCCGCGGCGTAACGCCATGCCTGATCAGGATCTATATTGTTTGCTATTCAGATCGGTGCTTCAGCTTCACTGTTTGAATTTTTTTTATACAAATTTATTTGAGCTCGATTGCGAAACAAGTTATTTTAACTTATATAAATCACTCTCGAGTCCTCATTCCTGATGGAATCCATCGCCACGAGGGAGAGAGAAGAGGCAACGTGGAATTTAAATGCCTTGCCTAAGGGCACAATCGTAACGGCTCCAGTGGGGCTCGAACTCCGGACCTTTCGCACCTGAAGCGAACGCGCATCCACTGCGCTATCACGATATGTGTTCACTGTTTGAAGAGCAATCAGCATACATCCTGATCAGACAGCACGTTCTTTTCTGTCTGATCAGGTTCTCTGCTTTTTGCAAAGTCGCTTTTATGTGGCATTGACACGTGACAGTGACGCTGTATGCTTTGAGTTGACACATCCATAGCAACCAAATTGTTTTCAATCGCATTCATTGTTTGAAAAACATACATGATTGAAGTGAGTTTCATCACAGGTAGTTCAAATTTTATCCAGAAGCCACCAAAGGTCTCGTACCTCTATCCTAGGACACCCTTTTTTTTAATAGTCCTAGGATAGAGGTACGAGACCTTTGGTGGCTTATGGATACAATTTCACGTTCCTGTGGTTTCATACCCGTTATCCACGATGGTTGTCGGGGCGTCAGCGTTAATCCCTTCGGTACCAGCAGTGGCGTCGTTAGTGGCTGTACATGTCTTGACATATATTCCCATTGGTGTGCCTTCAGCTGTTGTAAAACATAAAATCAGATTAGTTAACATGAGTGTTCGTCCCGTGAAAATAGCCGGTTAGCATGAGTGTTCGTCCCGTGAAAATAGCCGGTTAGCATGAGTGTTCGTCCCGTGAAAATAGCCGGTTAGCATGAGTGTTCGTCCCGTGAAAATAGCCGGTTAGCATGAGTGTTCGTCCCGTGAAAATAGCCGGTTAGCATGAGTGTTCGTCCCGTGAAAATAGCCGGTTAGCATGAGTGTTCGTCCCGTGAAAATAGCCGGTTAGTATGAGTGTTCGTCCCGTGAAAATAGCCGGTTAGCATGAGTGTTCGTCCCGTGAAAATATCCGGTTAGCATGAGTGTTCGTCCCGTGAAAATATCCGGTTAACATGAGTGTTCGTCCCGTGAAAATAGCCGAACTAGAAGACCATGGGGTGACGTCATTTGGTTGTAAAGAAGTTTCATATATAGTGTTTTGTTTCAAAAGTCATTTTATTTCATAGATTTTTTTTCTCCAGAATGCATGTAAAAAGTCTGGCTAAACATGATTATACAAGAATACATGATGTATGTATATTAGTATTTCTATTAACAAATATTCCCCTCTCGACATATCGAATCCATTTCCAGCAGTTATATTCGCAAGGAAGTTCACGGACCCGGAAGCTGTGTCTACATATGTGACATCGAGATATGCACCTCGTCAAATTTGTACTATTGAAGAAAAGGTTACATTGAATTCAATGAGCTAATAAAAGGACAATTAACTGAACTTGTCTTTTCGAAAAGATATTTCATCTTTCGACAATTTCATATTTTAAACTCTTAAATGAAAAAAATGTCATTTGGTGCACACAAAACACGGATGCCCGCTTTTGACGATTGTATAATGTTTACCCCAAAGGGATTCGGCACGTTTGGGGGTACTAGTATATACATTTAAGTACAGGGATTCTACTCTGTGGGATGTCAGATTTTGCATCGATCAGTAAAATGGCCCTATCTGAAACAATTTTGTACATATCTGTCCAAATATAACGCCTATCCCGAGTCTTTATATTGTTCTTCAAATAAAACACAACTTTAAGCTGTATACTTTGCAAACAATTGCCACAGACATTGGCCATAGCAGGTCACATTTCCATACTAGGACACGGGTTCTGTCAGCAACAACAACACATCTTCGACGGGAGAGTTTTAACAGTGAATAACATTATCAATAAAATTTGTTTCCACTAACGTGTAGGTTTATTCGGCAAACATGTACGTCAAAAAGAGATTTCGGAGAATTTTTCAATTTGTTTTGAAAAGTTCTCAAGCGGCGCAATTCGCGTACTTAAATATATATACTAGTACCCCCAAACATGCCGCATCCCTGTGGTTTACCCGACATGTACATGGTAATGTAATGATTTTCCGCGGGACCTAAAACAAAAGAGACCGCTACATATAATGTGCGTATTTAATGGCCTCAGTGGTTAGCATGCTCGTTTCTCACCAATGAAACCCGGGTTCGATCCTCGGACCGGGAAGTATGTGAGATGGTACGGTGGTCGCCAGATCGGACAGGTGGGTTTTCTCCGGGTATTCCGGTGTCCTCCCATACTAATGGCCACATTTACGCTTTCATCCGCGTCAACGAGAGTGATTAATATAAGTTTTTAAAACTTGCTTCGCAATCGTTGTAAAATAAATAAAGTTTAAATTTAAAATTAATGACCTCGAGTATGTATATGACCTTGATCTTTGATTGAACGTTTATTATATGTCTCTTGTTCATTTCATTGTCCTCTTGTTGCGTCATTATATTAAATCTATGTTTAGGTTTGTTGTATTTCAGCATGTCCCTATGGCTTACTGTTTTACGTTTA
The DNA here is from genome assembly GCA_014843695.1 of Archivesica marissinica. Taxonomy (NCBI): domain Eukaryota; kingdom Metazoa; phylum Mollusca; class Bivalvia; order Venerida; family Vesicomyidae; genus Archivesica; species Archivesica marissinica. The sequence goes on from CM026396.1 coordinate 36,984,483, forward strand.
TATATCGTCGCTACCGGTTTCCCCATATGAGCGACGCCTCCTGAAGATATTAGTCATTTTAGATTTTGGAGGATAGTGCATTGATACAGACAGAGACACATTCCAGAGTCTCCTCTGGTTCGTTTACGTGCACGGTGTAAAGCACCGACACGAGACCTCGGTTTAACGTCCCATCTGAAAGAGTGTTAATTTTATTAGGGTCAGATGTGGGATCGAACCTGCGATCCCTGGATTACCAGTCCAGCGTGTTACCACTGGACTACAGATCCGTCTGAAATAAAGTAGCTCTCTCTATATATAACGCCATACTCACTAAAGAACTGTCTATAACTTGGCGAATTTTTTGGCACGGCGGGTATCTTCATGCAACACTCCAGGTAAATCGAGGTTCCAAGATCAACTGGATTCCACGATATCTCTGTCACAGTATTAACACCATCCAATGACTCTGGACCGTCTGGCCAGGCCGAATTCTCAATATCAGAGTTAATGAATGCCTTGAACGTTACCTCCAGGTCTCGTGTTACAATAACAGCTGACGAGTCTCTGAAAAGGAACGTGCGGTTTCTTGAAATCTTCTTCTAATTTTATTTAGCTCATTTCAAATGCATTTTGTATTCCATAATATACTAGAGGACATAGAAAACGCACACCTACATTATATACTAGAGGACATAGAAAACGCACACCTACATTATATACTAGAGGACATAGAAAACGCACACCTACATTATATACTAGAGGACATAGAAAACGCACACCTACATTATATACTAGAGGACATAGAAAACGCACACCTACATTATATACTAGAGGACATAGAAAACGCACACCTACATTATATACTAGAGGACATAGAAAACGCACACCTACATTATATACTAGAGGACATAGAAAACGCACACCTACATTATAAACTAGAGGACATAGAAAACGCACACCTACATTATATACTAGAGGACATAGAAAACGTACACCTACATTATATACTAGAGGACATAGAAAACGTACACCTACATTATATACTAGAGGACATAGAAAACGTACACCTACATTATATACTAGAGGACATAGAAACCGCACACCTACATTATATACTAGAGGACATAGAAACCGCACACCTACATTATATACTAGAGGACATAGAAACCTCACACCTACATTATATGATTATTATTACATGAAAACGAAACACGAAGGATTCCATCAAAGATATATCACATCTGTATTACAAAACACAAACTGAACAACTAAAACTATTCCAACATGTTTAAAACTATGTATTTATATAGTTATTGTTTTCATGTAAAAACACACTTATCCGAAGTGTGCGTTTTCTATGTCCTGTAGTATATATTAAAAAACGATGTGGCACACATGGTGCAGGGCATGGTCATGAGTATGACTTTGCATTATAAATTATTCTCCTTGTTAGAAATAAAGAACTATTTTGCTTTAATTATAAGACACATATCAGATAAATATTACATGTATTTACACATAGATATAAATATAAATGGCTGTGGGAGCTCATTTGTATAAAATGTATGCTTTATGTTTGCACTGTTCGCTAACTGTATATAATATGTATATATGTCCTCATGGGCTTGACAGCCTATTGGAATTTAATAAAATAAACTAAACTAAACTATAACATTAACACCAATTCTGAAATTTGTAAATTTTGTTCGTTATATATATAACAATTCTGAAATTGGTACATTTTGCTCTTTATCTATATAACAATTCTGAAATTGGTACATTTTGCTCTTTATCTATAGAACAATTCTGAAATTGGTACATTTTGCTCTTTATCTATAGAACAATTCTAAAATTGGTACATTTTGCTCTTTATCTATATAACAATTCTGAAATTGGTACATTTTGCTTTTTATCTATATAACCATTCTGAAATCGGTACATTTTGTTCGTTATCTATATAACAATTCTGTTTGTTCGTTATCTATATAACAATTCTGAAATTGGTACATTTTGTTCGTTATCTAAATAACAATTCTGAAATTGGTACATTTTGCTTTTTATCTATATAACAATTCTGAAATTGGTACATTTTGTTCTTTATCTATAAGAACAATTCTGAAATTGGTACATTTTGTTCTTTATCTATAAGAACAATTCTGAAATTGGTACATTTTGCTCTTTATCTATAGAAAAATTCTAAAATTGGTACGTTTTGCTCTTTATCTATATAACAATTCTGAAATTGGTACATTTTGCTCTTTATCTATAGAACAATTCTGAAATTGGTACATTTTGTTCTTTATCTATATAACAATTCTGAAATTGGTACATTTTGTTCGTTATCTATATAACAATTCTGAAATTGGTACATTTTGCTTTTTATCTATATAACAATTCTGAAATCGGTACATTTTGTTCGTTATCTATATAACAATTCTGTTTGTTCGTTATCTATATAACAATTCTGAAATTGGTACATTTTGTTCGTTATCTAAATAACAATTCTGAAATTGGTACATTTTGCTTTTTATCTATATAACAATTCTGAAATTGGTACATTTTGTTCTTTATCTATAAGAACAATTCTGAAATTGGTACATTTTGTTCTTTATCTATAAGAACAATTCTAAAATTGGTACATTTTGTTCTTTATCTATAAGAACAATTCTAAAATTGGTACATTTTGTTCTTTATCTATAAGAACAATTCTGAAATTGGTACATTTTGTTCTTTATCTATAAGAACAATTCTAAAATTGGTACATTGTGTTCTTTATCTATAAGAACAATTCTGAAATTGGTACATTTTGTTCTTTATCTATATAACAATTCTGAAATTGGTACATTTTGTTCGTTATCTATATAACAATTCTAAATTGGTACATTTTGCTTTTTATCTATATAACAATTCTGAAATCGGTACATTTTGTTCGTTATCTATATAACAATTCTGTTTGTTCGTTATCTATATAACAATTCTGAAATTGGTACATTTTGTTCGTTATCTATATAACAATTCTGTTTGTTCGTTATCTATATAACAATTCTGAAATTGGTACATTTTGTTCGTTATCTAAATAACAATTCTAAAATTGGTACATTTTGCTCTTTATCTATAGAACAATTCTAAAATTGGTACATTTTGCTCTTTATCTATAGAACAATTCTAAAATTGGTACATTTTGCTCTTTATCTATAGAACAATTCTGAAATTGGTACATTTTGCTCTTTATCTATAGAACAATTCTAAAATTGGTACATTTTGCTCTTTATCTATAAAACAATTCTAAAATTGGTACATTTTGCTCTTTATCTATAGAACAATTCTGAAATTGGTACATTTTGCTCTTTATCTATAGAACAATTCTAAAATTGGTACATTTTGCTCTTTATCTATAGAACAATTCTAAAATTGGTACATTTTGCTCTTTATCTATAGAACAATTCTAAAATTGGTACATTTTGCTTTTTATCTATAGAACAATTCTAAAATTGGTACATTTTGCTCTTTATCTATAGAACAATTCTAAAATTGGTACATTTTGCTCTTTATCTATAGAACAATTCTAAAATTGGTACATTTTGCTCTTTATCTATAGAACAATTCTAAAATTGGTACATTTTGCTCTTTATCTATAGAACAATTCTAAAATTGGTACATTTTGCTCTTTATCTATAGAACAATTCTAAAATTGGTACATTTTGCTCTTTATCTATATAAAAACAATTCTGAAGTTTGGGGGGAGGGGAATAAAATTTAAAAAAAACATGCTAAAAGTGATGTACGCATAATACTTCCATTGTTGTTATGCTTGTGTTTCGGAGAATTGGAGCTACGAAGAGTCTAGTCTGATGACCTAGTTAAAAAAACTGACCTAATTAAAATAAGATTATAAATTGTTCATCAATGTTCCAGTAATATATCTTTAATTATAACATATGTATAGCAGAGCTTGTAACCTACTCAACATCGAAGCTCTGGTCCATTTGGAGTGCCACACACTCGGAGCTATCTGCGTTATAGTGGACGAGGAATATGCTATCAAACGCCTTGTCATAATCCTCGTTTCTTTTACACGCCAATCCAAATACAGCTTGGCTATCCTGTTTTCATGGAAACAAACAGACAGTATGTTATTCATGATTTCGATTGCTTATAATAATGCGGCTATACATATAGTAATTACGTGTTTAGAAGATTACGGTGGCATAGAGTAAATTTTATTTTTATTAAAGGTGCTGCCCTCCAGATGATGTTCAAATGATATGGTATAGTTGTTCTGCTTGAGAAGATGGTCAACTTATATTAAAGGTGCTGCCCTCCTAGCCTGGGAGCAGGCGTTGATATGTTTTGCCTGGTCAGTCATATAGGTCCCCCGTCTGACCCTAATAAAATTAACAGTCTTTCAGATGGGACGTTAAACCGAGGTCTCGTGTCGGTGCTTTACACCGTGCACGTAAAAGAACCAGAGGAGACTCTGGAATGGGTATATGTCTGTATCATTGCACTATCCTCCAAAATCTAAAATGACTAATCTCTTCAGGAGGCGTCGCTCATATGGGCAACCGGTAGCGACGATAAATAAACGTAAAAACGTACCGAGTTTTGGTATCCACCACAATCATACGTAGCGTCAGTCGGTGTGAAATTTATATCTGTTGTAAAGGTGCGAGTGGGGTAGTTATCGTCCATGGGTTAGTATCGTCGACAAGACTTAGTGCTGACGTGTCACCGCATCCGGCCATTGTTCCTGCATCCGGTTTGAGCACAGTGCTGTTTACAACATATTCCTCCGCTTGTATTAGAAAGCATGTATCGTATCTGAAATTATACAAACCAGCATGGAATCCGTTACATCGGGGTAGATAATTATAACGTCCATATCTTAGATCCAGTGTATTAGTAGACATATTGTGGCGTCCGTGGTCCAGTGGTAGAGCGTCGGATTTGGAATCGAACGGTCCCGGGTTCGATACTCGGTCAGGCCACGTATGTAGTGTCATTGAGCAAGGCACCTTACACACATTGCTTAGTACTGGTTAACCACTTAGGTCGGCTAAGCCTGCCCAGGAAATCATGTCTAAGTCCCCGCGAGGGGTTTGACATTAAAGGAACATACATACTTATTGGTGGTCTATAACCGTATGCGTAATTATTACGGTTAGCGGTCTGCCCGGCTCACCACTTCCTTTTCCAGAAATCTCTCGAGGTGTAAGTCGAAGATTACCCGCCCTCCACACCCTCACATTCATGTAAGGTTTAGTTGTTCGACATAGGTACTGCTGTTACGTTTATATATTTACAGGAATTCTCACTTAAAGGATTCTAGCGTCACACAACGGTACGGCTCAATTACCATGGAAGACGGTGGCATTCAGCGAACTATGTCATTATGATATTACTGCATCCAGGGCCGGGCTCTACGTATATATTTACTTTAATGCAAATTCGAAAGTGAATTGTGACGTAAATATCCCATGTTGGGAATTGTTGTTGTTGTTGTTGATGATGATGATGTTGCTGCTGTTGTTGCTGTTGTTGTTGTTGAGGGCTTGCACACACTATTTGAAGCAGCCCGACATATTGAGCCGTGGCCAAACATTGCCAAAAAATAATAATAAAACTGTAGAAATATAATCATGGTTGTTTTATCTGTCTTCTACAATACATTGCTAGTAAATTAATAGGGGCCTACTACCTTCTTTATTTTAGTTTAAACATTATTTATTTTAGTAAGTATTTTACATGTACATAAGAGAATTAACATTTTACATATACATTAATAGCAATAGACTGAAATGGATTAGAACGAAAGCAAACTTATATAGTTCTTCTCCTTATCAATTGATTGTTATATAATCGGCCGGAGTATAATATATTTAACACTGAAACTACGTGAAACCTTATGCATGATATATGCTAAACAATACGTGAAACCGTATTCATGATATATGCTAAACAATTCATGAAACCTTATTCATGATATATGCTAAACAATACGTGAAACCGTATGCATGATATATGCTAAACAATTCATGAAACCTTATGCATGATATATGCTAAACAATTAATGAAACCTTATTCATGATATATGCTAAACAATTCATGAAACCTTATGCATGATATATGCTAAACAATTCATGAAACCTTATGCATGATATATGCTAAACAATTCATGAAACCTTATGCATGATATATGCTAAACAATTCATGAAACCGTATGCATGATATATGCTAAACAATTCATGAAACCTTATTCATGATATATGCTAAACAATTCTAATATTCAGGTTAAACATTGTTTATTTCAGTATTTCGAATATTTACGTTTTATTTTAATTAATACTACATACTCAACATAGTTGCCACTGTATGGCCCGATGTTACTGTATTTGAAGTCAATGTCACTCTGGTAGACCGCCAGTGTTAATGCTACACTGGTCGAGGTTGAAGTACTTCGCGTACAGTGAATCCTCGCTACAAGACACAATGTACATGTATTGCGTTCCCCTCTATTCCCCCTATTTCGGGGCCACCAAACTGCTAACCCTTTTATTGTCATAATAAATACATCACAATCAAGACGGACCGGGAAGTATGTGAGCTGGTACGGTTGTCGCCAATGCAACCCAGGTTCGATCCTCGGACCGGGAAGTATGTGAGCTGGTACGGTTGTTGCAACCCAGGTTCGATCCTCGGACCGGGAAGTATGTGAGCTGGTACGGTTGTTGCAACCCAGGTTCGATCCTCGGACCGAGAAGTATGTGAGCTGGTACGGTTGTTGCAACCCAGGTTCGATCCTCGGACCGGGAAGTATGTGAGATGGTACGGTTGTCGCCAATGCAACCCAGGTTCGATCCTCGGACCGAGAAGTATGTGAGCTGGTACGGTTGTCGCCAGATCGGACAGGTGGGTTTTCTCCGGGTACTCCGGTTTCCTCCCACATGAATGACCACATTTACGCTTTCATCCGCGCCAACGAGAGTGGTTAATATAAGTTGTTAGAACTTGCTTCGCAATCGTTGTAAAATAAATAAAGTTTAAAAAAGAACAACTAATATGGAATGAATCGAACAGGAATTGTTTCTACAACAGTATTTAAAAATATTCATAATGGGTATCTGATTGGAGGTCAGCTGACTGGAATATAACACAGTATTTTCTAATTACCTGCGCATGCGCATATTTTAGTGTATGGTACATTTTTTTAAAGAAGTAATATTTATCAATCCGTTATTTATTGGAGGCCAAAACCTAAAATTTCTAATCTCTTCAGGAGGCGTCGCTCATATGGGCAACCGGTAGCGACGATAAATAAACGTAAAACACACACGAGGCGAATAAAACATAGTTTGTCGTTCTGGAGCGTAGTAATTAACCGCGAAGACCATAGGCCTAAGTGGTTAATTTCGGCGCCCAAATTCGCTTATAAAAAACGCAAATACAAATAATATTTCATTGTAACATGACCAAAATAACTAAATATCGCAACATTAGTTGGTGTTATATTTAGAGTGCGTAAATGACGTCGAAAATAAAAAAAGAGGCTAGTGAATTGACGTCAGTTTTGGCGTCACTCGTTTGACATTGTTTTATTGAAGATTTAATCACGGTGAATTGATTATTTGCTTATACAGACACAATACCGAGCCATGTTAGAATGTGCTTTGAAACTAAAAGCAGAATATAAACCTTTATTGCAGACGTTATTTTAAATAGTAACACATTTAATGGTAGAAAAGCAAACTATCTGGTCGACGCGGGCAATATATTTCGATTTTCGGCTCTGCCGGGCCAATATCAGATATTGGCCCGACACGCGCCGAGAACGAATCACAAGCACGTGTCACATGTAGCAACAACATAGTAACTACATTGTGTAAACATGGCCACCGAAGCAACACTAAAGTCGTTGTCTGACAGATTGTTGTCTCTTGACGGTAAAATGGCTGAGCGAAATAAGCAAATAACAGCAGAAGAAACATACGGCTATGTAGAGAAATGAAAAACGGACACACAAAGGCTACAACTCAAACCGTTAAGGTATGCAATAAAGAAGTTATTAAACGGCTGCGGTGGGCCATTTGTGGATATTGGCGCACCTATCCGATATTGGCCCTCGGGCATAACGGCCCTCGGGCCAATATCTCCATAGGGTGCGCCAATATCCACAAATGGCCCACCTCCGCGGTTTAATAACCTCTAAATACTGTACACACTCTGCTCAGATTCGCTCTCCGACGGTGTTTGGAAATAACAATATAATAAATGTGTTGAATGGCCATAAAACCACCATGTTTAAATCGTGATATCATATATGCATAATATAGATTAGCACTTACCTGTTAGCTTCGGAGTCTGCAAATAAATAAATAACTAATATAGCTGTGACGACATAACATGCAATAATGAAATGTCCGTAACTATGACGACATTGCATGCAATAATGATATGTCCATAACTATGACGACATTGCATGCCATAATGATATGTCCGTAACTATGACGACATTGCATGCAATAATGATATGTCCGTAACTATGACGACATTGCATGCAATAATGATATGTCCGTAACTATGACGACATTGCATGCAATAATGAAATGTCCGTAACTATGACGTACTCATACCATATCAGACTACTACAAAATAATAGACATATATCGAATAATTACAGACGGATCTGTAGTCCAGTGGTAACGCGCTGGGCTGGTAACCCAGGGATCGCAGGTTCGATCCCCCATCTGACCCTAATAAACTTAACAGTCTTTCAGATGGGACATTAAACCGAGGTCTCGTGTCGGTGCTTTACACCGTGCACGTAAAAACCCCAGAGGAAACTCTGGAATGGGTTTCTGTTATTGCACTATCCTCCAAAAATCTAAAATGACTAATATCTTCAGGAAGCGTCGCTCATATGGGCAACCGGTAGCGACGATAACTAAACGTAGAACAACATTTTATTATCAGACTTGTACATAGTAAATAATCACAATCAACGTAACACACGCACGCACGCACACACGCACGCACACACACACATAATAATTACAAACAATCGTGATACCGCAAATTGATGTGTATATATGTTGAGGACCTCATGGTAGATTATAATAATAATAATAATAATAAAGACTTTATGTAACGAGAGAACTCACTAACTTTTGTTAAATGAGTTCCCTCATAAAATAAAGTATTTATTATTATCATTATTATTATTATCATCATCGTAGACTGTTCTTATTGTCGATATGGATTCCAATATATACTATACTGTAGAGCTTCATTAATTCAACAAACCTTTTCAAACCAAAGTTAAATATTTCTAAACATCGTAGTTGGGCCAATATTTAACTTAATAAAAACGAGCCAGTGCCCGAGGTTATAAAACTTTTCTCAGATTTCAAATTCAAGCTCAAGTGATTTGAGTGTGTGTTTTACGTTTATTTATCGTCGCTACTGGTTGCCCATATGAGCGACGCCTCCTGAAGAGATTAGTTATTTTAGATTTTTGGAGGATAGTGCAATGATACAGACAGAGACCCATTCCATAGTCTCCTCTGGTTCTTTTACGTGCACGGTGTAAAGCACCGACACGAGACCTCGGTTTAACGTCCCATCTGAAAGACTGTTAATTTTATTAGGGCAGACGGGGGGATCGAACCGACGATCCCTGGCTTACCAGTCCAGCGTGTTGCCACTGGGCTACAGATCCGTCTGTTCAAGTGATTTGATTGGTTGATTCTGAGTTTTACAGTAAGCTGAACCAATCAGCAGATTGAGACTGAGTTTGAGATTTGAGAACATATTTATAATCTCCAGGCCTGATGACAGTACTTGATGTTTATATTCAATGTATTTGTTTTGGGTCAATATCTAGCACATTTGAGAAGACATCCCATGAGTGCCGATATGTGAATTGAACATTGTGGCCATGTATAACGAATAAATGTCATACACATAGCATACAATTGTAAATGGTAGCTGTGACGTGACTATCGCAAGTTCAACTTACATCCGGAGCCCCATTAACAAATGCATTATCGTTGCTTCCATCGGTTCCGCCTCCCACTTCTGCCGGATATGTGTCAGCTCCTACGAGTATCACTTGCAACACGCCCATCAATGATAAAGAAACACATATGTTCTTCATCGTCTGAAAATGCAAAATGACCGATCTGAATTAAATTCTACCTAAACGACAGTTTCTCACGAGTTAAATATAGAATCCAGTAATAAACAAACGTTGCTCAAGGAGCGTGGTTAACCGTTATCTGAACTCTTTATTTTCACATTGGTGAGTTTGCTGATCACAACAACACCGTTAGATGATATGACAACAACACCGTTTAGTGATATCATAACAAACACCGTTTAGTGATATCATAACAAACACCGTTTAGTGATATCATAACAAACACCGTTTAGTGATGGAAACTAAAGAAAACAATAAGAAGCCAACAGCCAGGAAACCCTTCAGCCAAGAACCCAGCAGCCAGGAACCCCACAACCTAGAAGCCAGGTAGCAGACAACCTAGAAGCCAGCAGCCAGGAACCACTCAGCCAAGAACCTAGCAGCCAGGAACCCCACAACCTAGAAGCCAGGTAGCCAGGAACCCCTCAGCCAAGAAGCCAGCAGCCAGGAACCCCTCAGCCAAGAAGCCAGCAGCCAGGAACCCCTCAGCCAAGAACCACCAGCAGCCAAGAACCACCAGCAGCCAGGAACCCCTCAGCCAAAAACCCAGCAGCCAGGAATCACTCAGCCAAGAACCCAGCAGCCAGGAACCACTCAGCCAAGAAACCAGCAGCCAGGAACCCCTCAGCCAGAACCCAGCAGCCAAAAACCCAGCAGCCACGAACCCAGCAGCCAAGAACCCAGCAGCCAGGAACACAGCAGCGTCAAGAACACAGCAGCCAAGAACCCCTCAGTCAAGAACCCCTCAGTCAAGAACCCAGCAGCCAAGAACCCTTCAGTCAAGACCCCTCAGTCAAGAACACCTCAGTCAAGAACACAGCAGTCAAGAACACAGCAGCCAAGAACCCAGCAGCCAGGAACCACTCAGCCAAGAACCCAGCAGCCAGGAACCCCTCAGCCAAGAACCCAGCAGCCAAAAACCCAGCAGCCACGAACCCAGCAGCCAAGAACCCAGCAGCCAGGAACACAGCAGCCAAGAACACAGCAGCCAAGAACCCATCAGTCAAGAACACAGCAGCCAAGAACCCCTCAGTCAAGAACACAGTACTATAAAAATACAGAACTTCAATTTCAGCAATTTATAACCTCTGATATGTACGTGGGTCATAATAGATATAAGTGGTGCTCATGTATTAGATGTATACCATGCAGGGCCTCGCATGTGGCAAATACGATGTGCGTCGACCGTCAGATTTGTACCGCTATTCCTCGTGTGTTTAAGGTCAAATATAGGTCAACCTGCAGGCCTTTAAAGGCCTGCAGGTTGACCTATAATTGTAAAGAGGAATACGGTACAACCGGTTACACGGGAATAGCGGTACAAATTGACTGAAATCGAAGTTCTGTATTTTTATAGTACTTACAACTGGTATAAACAATTCAACTCCACTTATGGCCCAAATAAGGCTGGTTGTGCGGGTTAGGCAGCCAGTTCCTGCATTGCTGTACCACACATTCAGGCATCAGTTCCCTCTTATGCCAAGTACAGTCTCCTCTTCTAGCCGCTACTTTTCTCTCTATATATCTGACATCTTTCCATGCGCCACAATTATATAGCATTGCCCAAAACCTCCTGTATAGAAGCTTTCTCTCATGTGAATTTAGATTATGCGGTGGACGATTATTAGCAGGCCACCAAAGTTGTTTGTTCTGTTCATTTATTATGCAAGGGGAACACAAGCACAGTGGACACTCAGCAACACCTTCAGCATGCTGAGGCATAGGGGGAGGTACGTAAGCAGCCTCTGCAACGGGCATGGCGGTGGCTGTTTCTTCTATTTCCATCTCTACGTCCCAGTTCTTATTTTGCAAGAAAGTCAGCAATTCTTTTCTCTGCTCATCAGTTACATACATTGTTATTTTACTCAATGGCATCTTGTAGAAATCGGCAGAATATGTGTAATACTCGTATGTTCAAGAGATTATAATTATAATATTATACATGTACTCATAGCATTCACTGTGATTATTATGTAGCATCAATATCGGTAAACACACACTGACACAGAGAAATATTTAAAATATAACAGAAAACTTGCGAATAATACTGTAGATATATAATTAAATGAAGTATGAAGGTTACCATATAACGAACACATATAGTTTATTCATATAAATACATACATATTATATACATGCATACAAATTATCAGTCTCAGTGATTACGCTACGGCTGATGAGGCACCTACATAACATGTAATCTATGTCCCTGAGCTGATCTGGATTATGTAGTTTGAATACTCATAACTATCAATTTTCTTTACAATCAATAATATACGTTTACTTAAATTGTCAGGGCCTCATTTTGACTAATTCTCAGCTCACAGATTGATCGTGCATATTAACCGTTAGAAAATACCTACATACGCCAAATTATACTGAATGTACTGCTACATTGTTGATACACTAATCACATGGAACAGGTAGTAAAGTATAAATCTTTACAATTGGACGGGGTCAAACTGCAGGCCTTTAACGTACTGGGAAACGGGCATTTCATCATAATCATTGAACATGGCACGGAGACGAGTGTCAATGGAGATTAGGAATCAGATTATATGTATGCATTCCGCAGGAATGTCCATTAAGGCGATAGGACGAAATCTGGGCTATCATTACACTGTTGTTAGCCGCTTGGTCCGGAAGCATGCGCAGACCGGAAGTGCAATGGACCGTCCAAGGTCGGGAAGACCTACTGTCACTACACCGCGAGAAGACAGGGATCTGATACGACTTGCTCGCCGAGAACCCTTCAGTACAAGTCCTCAGATGAGAAGACTGTGGTTACCAAATCGACCCATCAGCACCAGAACAGTCCGTAATCGTCTCAAAGCGGCAGGATTAAAGGCCAGAAGAGTCATTAAACGTCCCTTGTTAAGAGACCACCATAAACGTGCACGTTTGGCATGGTATTTGGCCAGACGAGACTGGAATCTGAGGACCTGGAGGAAAATGCATTGGTCAGACGAATGTCGATATTTACTGCACGTTACTGATGGACGTAGACGTGTTTGGAGACACAGCGTATACCCCCAGGAACATTCATCCAACTGTTGCGTATGGAGGTGGCTCTGTTATGGTGTGGGGATGCCTGTCCCATGATTGCAAGCTGGATTTGGTCACCATCAGGGGCAACTTAACCGGAGCTCAGTACATCCGTGACGTCCTACAGCCAGTCGTTGTCCCACATTTCGACAACCACCCACTTGCTACACGACCTCAGTACATGTACGACAACGCCAGGCCTCACAGATCACGTGCCGTAGTGGATTTCATGAGGGCCAATGCAGTGACAACTCTACCCTGGTCAGCGGTAAGCCCAGATCTGAATCCACTGGAGCATGTGTGGGACATTATAGGGCGGCGAATGCAGGCACGGAACCCCCCAGTACAGACTTTAGACCAGTTGGAAGCAGCTTTGCATGGTGAATGGATGTTATTGACCCGAGAACAGATCCGACGTTTGACTGGAAGCATGAGACGTAGGGTGGAGAGTGTCATCCGGGTACGTGGCGGGCCCATCAGGTACTGATTATTCTTACTGAAGACGTACTCTGGTGTCTTCGAAGAACATGTTTATGTGACACTAGCAATGTTAACGCTCTTTCTGGGACTTGTCCATCCAAACTTTTGAGGGCTGTGTTTCATGGTAAAAACAGTACTTGTGATAACATGATGTAATCTCTATTAAACTACAATCACAGCTAGCCATTGTTGCGCTTTAGTCTTGCCAGATGATTGTTCTTTCAGATGACATTAGCTTTTTCGAGTATTTCAGGGCTATTGCGGATTATACATGCTTTTGCCATTCGACATTGTGAAAATATCCGGGGGTGCTTAACTTTTTTCTTTGTGTATAGATGAAACACGGCCTGAGCGGGTCTCGAACCAGTGACCATCAATGATGATCTCCATTCTCTCAAGAAGCCAATGTATGTATATATAACATATACAGTCTACATCCATTATGTCGAATTCCGTCGGACCGAACAAAATACTTCGACATAACCGAAGTTTGACTTAACGAAATTCGTTATAAACGGAGCAAGTTATATGTAAAATGATAGTGTCTGAAACGGGACTTCGATCCGACTTCGAGATAACCGGATAATTCGACATAACCGACTTTGACATAGCGGATGTAGACTGTAGTCATGCATGAATTCTTTGTTGTTTCTTAGTGTATTAAAGCCGCAGCTTAGAGGGGTCATATGCCTGCTCGCCCATATGGTTTACCGGCGGAGAGGGTAAATAAACTGAATCATCATCATCGGTCATATGCCAACTATCCAGGTGGTAGTGATGGAGGAAGACACCGGGTGCCTATCAGAGCAGGAACGGTCGGGCACACGGGTAGAACCATCGACCTTCCACATACCATCTTGATAGCTTCCTCACTCGAAATAATTCGACCACAAGTCGGATTCGAACCAACTGGAAGTCGTGATAGCCCAGTGGATGCGCGTTCGCTTCAGGTGCGAAAGGTCCGGAGTTCGAGCGCCACTGGAGCCGTTACGATTGTGCCCTTTGGCAAGGCATTTAAATTCCACGTTGCCTCTTCTCTCTCCCTCGTGGCGATGGATTCCATCAGGAATGAGGTGTCGAGAGTGATTTATATAAGTTGAAATAACTTGTTTCGCAATCGAGCTAAAATATATTTGTATAAACTATTCGAACCAACTTCGGTTATACGTACGTAATTTGAAATCAACGACCGTAGCCCCTCGGTTCACCTAACCCTTCCGCTCCCTAGCCCCTAGTATGTTATAAAGCAAGAAAAGCAAAGAATGTCATACCTGAGAGGTGTATATCCCTTTTTAGTTCTATCTAAACGAGCACAGTTAGGCGTGTCGCTCTTACTGTGATTCAGACGAGTGCTTTCCTTTAACAATTATTCAATCATTTTGTGTCTCCATAGTATTGCAAACTGCAGGAGCGTAGCGTGGATGTCTGGATACTAGTTAACAGTACTTATATATATTAGCTAGGCCTTGCATATATAGAAAGTTAAATAAATGCTTAATCTGGTGTTATGGTGTAGGGGAAGCAATTGAAGTAGAGTCTATATCAGTTATGTCGAATTCCGTCGGACCAAACAAAATATTTCGACATAACTAAAGTTGACTTTTTAACGAAATTCGATATAAACGGAGTCAGTTATATGTAAAATGATAGTGTCTGAAACGGGACTTTGATCCGACTTCGAGATAACCGGAGAATTCGACATAACCGACTTTGACATAGCGAATGTAGACTGTTAGGCTAGCCTGGGAACATGTGTTGCTATATTTTGCCTGGTCAGTCATTTAAATATATTTTCATTAATTGGGCCGTATTGAATAAGTAAATTGGTGAAAAAGTCGACAGATTGGAACCCAGGCTAGTAGACTCTAGGTACCTTGATTGATTAAGATACCTAAACCGACTACCGATGTGATAACATGTTTATTGTTTATTGTCCTGAAGCCCCAACTAACACATATCACCGATGTGATAACATGTTTATTGTGTATTGTCCTGGAGCCCCAACTAACACATATTACCGATGTGATAACATGTTTATTGTTTATTGTCCTGGAGCCCCAACTAACACATATTACCGATGCGATAACATGTTTATTGTTTATTGTCCTGGAGCCCCAACTAACACATATCACCGATGTGATAACATGTTTATTGTGTATTGTCCTGGAGCCGCAACTAACACATATCACCGATGCGATAACATGTTTATTGTCCTGGAGCCCCAACTAACACATATCACCGATGCGATAACATGTTTATTGTCCTGGAGCCCCAGCTAACACATATCACCGATGCGATAACATGTTTATTGTTTAGTGACCTGGAGCCCCAACTAACACATATCACCGATGTGATAACATGTTTATTGTCCTGGAGCCCCAGCTAACACATATCACCGATGCGATAACATGTTTATTGTCCTGGAGCCCCAGCTAACACATATCACCGATGCGATAACATGTTTATTGTTTAGTGACCTGGAGCCCAAACTAACACATATCACCGATGTGATAACATGTTTATTGTCCTGGAGCCCCAACTAACACATATCACCGATGTGATAACATGTTTATTGTTTAGTGACCTTCATTACTTCTGAGCTTGTGTGTGTGTTTTACGTTTATTTATCGTCGCTACCGGTTGCCCATATGAGCGACGCCTCCTGAAGAGTTTAGTCATTTTAGATTTTTGGATGATAGTGCAATGATACAGACAGAGACCCATTCCAGACTCTGGTTCTTTTACGTACACGGTGTACAGCCGACACGAGACATCGGTTTAAAGTCCCAACCGATTTTATTAGGGTCAGACGGGGGGTCGAACCTGCGATACCTGGATTACCAGTCCGGCGTGTTACCATTGGACTACAGATCCATCTGTACCTTTGAGCTTCTCCACAATACTTTGTTTTATAGTAAAGCTATTTTTGACCATGCACATACTATGTTCCGTGTCACGCACAATAGACTCCGTGTCACGTATCCTAGACTCCGTGTCACGTATCCTAGACGAATCCGTGTTACCCATCCTAGAAACCGTATCACACATCCTAGACTGCATGTTATGTATTATAGACTCAGTTTCAAGTATCCTAGATTCCGTGTCACGTATCCTAGACTGCATGTTATGTATTATAGACTCAGTTTCAAGTATCCTAGATTCCGTGTCACGCATCCTAGACTCCGTGTATGGTATCCTAGACGAATCCGTGTTACGCATTATAGACAACGCATCACGCATCCTAGACTCCGTGACATGTATCATATACCCCGTGTCACGCATCATATACTCTGTGTCACGTATTGTAGACACCATGTTACGTATCAACTGCTCTGTGTCACGCATCATATACTCTGTGTCACGTATCGTAGACACCATGTTACGTATCAACTGCTCTGTGTCACGCATCATAGACTCCGAGTTATTCATCGTCAGTGCCTAAAAACATCAAAACGGCTATTCCAGGAGATGTTAGTCATTTTATTTCTTGGAGAAAAAACCCACATTTCTGAAGCATCCTTGTTAATACAAATTTATCTTAGCTCGATTGCGAAACAAGTTATTTCAACTTATATAAATCACTCTCGAGACCTCATTCCTGCTGGAATCCATCGCCACGAAGGAGAGAGAAGAGGCAACGTGGAATTTAAATGCCTTGCCAATCGTAACGGCTCCAGTAGGGCTCGAACTCCGGACCTATCGCACCTGAAGCGAACGCGCATCCATTGCGCTATCACGACTTCCATCCTTGTATTCGGCTGTATAGGGAACCCTGTCTATAATCTTATCCGAAATACTGTTAATTGGATTCGAAGGCAAGATCATAGACGCACCCCTGGTATGTCACCAATTGGCTACGCTCGTGAATCGTTCAACAGAGCGGACGACGGGTAGATATTGGCGTGGTCTTACATACCTTATATACCGTTCTGCTTCACTTACACGTTATAAACGTTTTGCTTCTCTTTTGAAAGTAATAACATGACCGAATTCATCGGCTACATGCATGGATTAATATAAAACATCCGATGGATAAACAGGTTAAAGTTACAACCGGATATGTAGTCCAGTGGTAACACGCTGGACTGGTAATCCAGGCATCGCAGGTTCGATTCCCCGTCTGACCATAATAAAATTAACAGTCTTTCAGATGGGACGTTAAACCGAGGTCTCGTGTCGGTGCTTTACACCGTGCACGTAAAAGAACCAGAGGACAATCTGGAATGGTTCTTTGTCTGTATCATGCACTATCCTCCAATATCTAAAATAACTAATCTCTTCAGGAGGCGTCGCTCACATGGGCAACCGCTAGCGACGATAAATAAACGTAAAACACAGAACACAGGTTAAAATCCACTAGTGATATTATTTAAATTCAAGCTAATTCGTTGATAAAGTCAAGTACAGTCTACATCCGTTATGTCAAAGTCGGCTATGTCGAATTCTCGGGTTATCTCGAAGTCGGATCAAAGTCCCGTTTCAGACACTATCATTGTACTCCGTTTATACAGAATGTCATTATGCCAAACTTCGGTTAAGTCGAAATATTTTGTTCTGTCCGATTATTAAATCTGTACTTCCTTTTATGTCGAACCCCTCGCGGGGACGTATACATGTAGTTATGAGATTTCAGTCAAGTCAAAATCGGAAGTCGTGATAGCGCAGTGGATGCGCGTTCGCTTCAGGTGCGAAAGGTCCGGAGTTCGAGCCCCACTGGAGCCGTTACGAGTGTGCCCTTAGGCAAGGCATTTAAATTCCACGTTGCCCGTGATATCCGCATGAACGATGTGTCTAATCTCAACCTCATTACCCGTGATATCCGCATGAACGATGACTCTAATCTCAACCTCATTACCCGTGATATCCGCATGAACGATGGGTCTAATCTCAACCTCATTACCCGTGATATCCGCATGAACGATGGGTCTAATCTCAATCTCATTTCCCGTGATATCCGCATGAACGATGACTCGAATCTCAACCTCATTACCCGTGATATCTGCATGGACGATGGGTCTAATCTCAACCTCATTACCCGTGATATCCGCATGAACGATGTGTCTAATCTCAACCTCATTACCCGTGATATCCGCATGAACGATGGGTCTAATCTCAACCTCATTACCCGTGATATCCGCATGAACGATGGGTCTAATCTCAATCTCATTTCCCGTGATATCCGCATGAACGATGACTCGAATCTCAACCTCATTACCCGTGATATCTGCATGAACGATGTGTCTAATCTCAACCTCATTACCCGTGATATCCGCATGAACGATGGGTCTAATCTCAACCTCATTACCCGTGATATCCGCATGAACGATGGGTCTAATCTCAACCTCATTACCCGTGATATCCGCATGAACGATGGGTCTAATCTCAACCTCATTACCCGTGATATCCGCATGAACGATGGGTCTAATCTCAACCTCATTACCCGTGATATCCGCATGAACGATGGGTCTAATCTCAACCTCATTACCCGTGATATCTGCATGAACGATGTGTCTAATCTCAACCTCATTACCCGTGATATCCGCATGAACAATGGGTCTAATCTCAACCCCATTACCCGTGATATCCGCATGGACGATGGGTCTAATCTTAACCACATTACCCGTGATATCCGCATGAACGATGAGTCTAATCTCAACCTCATTACCCGTGATATCCGCATGAACGATGTGTCTAATCTCAACCTCATTACCCGTGATATCCGCATGCACGATGGGTCTAATTTCAACCTCATTACCCGTGATATCCGCATGAACGATGGGTCTAATCTCAACCTCATTACCCGTGATATCCGCATGAACGATGGGTCTAATCTCAACCTCATTACCCGTGATATCCGCATGAACGATGACTCTAATCTCAACCTCATTACCCGTGATATCCACATGAACGATGGGTCTAATCTCAATCTCATTTCCCGTGATATCCGCATGAACGATGAATCGAATCTCAACCTCATTACCCGTGATATCCGCATGAACGATAGCTATAATCTCAACCTCATTACCGTGATATCCGCATGAACGATGGGTCTAATCTCAACCTCATTACCCGTGATATCCGCATGAACGATGGGTCTAATCTCAACCTCATTACCCGTGATATCCGCATGAACGATGTGTCTAATCTCAACCTCATTACCCGTGATATCCGCATGAACGATGACTCTAATCTCAACCTCATTACCCGTGATATCCGCATGAACGATAGCTATAATCTCAACCTCATTACCGTGATATCCGCATGAACGATGACTCTAATCTCAACCTCATTACCCGTGATATCCGCATGAACGATGGGTCTAATCTCAACCTCATTACCCGTGATATCCGCATGAACGATGTGTCTAATCTCAACCTCATTACCCGTGATATCCGCATGAACGATTACTCTAATCTCAACCTCATTACCCGTGATATCCGCATGAACGATGTGTCTAATCTCAACCTCATTACCCGTGATATCCGCATGAACGATGACTCTAATCTCAACCTCATTACCCGTGATATCCGCATGAACGATGTGTCTAATCTCAACCTCATTACCCGTGATATCCGCATGAACGATGACTCTAATCTCAACCTCATTACCCGTGATATCCGCATGAACGATGGGTCTAATCTCAACCTCATTACCCGTGATATCCGCATGAACGATAGCTATATCTCAACCTCATTACCGTGATATCCCATGAACGATTTGTCTAATCTCAACCTCATTACCCGTGATATCCGCATGAACGATGGGTCTAATCTCAACCTCATTACCCGTGATATCCGCATGGACGATGGGTCTAATCTCAACCTCATTACCCGTGATATCCGCATGAACGATGACTCTAATCTCAACCACATTACCCGTGATATCCGCATGAACGATGACTCTAATCGTAACCTCATTACCCGTGATATCCGCATGAACGATGGGTCTAATCTCAACCACATTACCCGTGATATCTGCATGAGCGATGGCTCTAATCTCAACCTCATTAACCGTGATATCCGCATGAACGATGGGTCTAATCTCAACCTCATTTCCCGTGATATCCGCATGAACGATGACTCTAATCTCAACCTCATTACCCGTGATATCCGCATGAACGATGACTCTAATCTCAACCTCATTACCCGTGATATCCGCATGAACGATGACTCTAATCTCAACCTCATTACCCGTGATATCCGCATGAACGATGGGTCTAATCTCAATCTCATTTCCCGTGATATCCGCATGAACGATGTGTCTAATCTCAACCTCATTACCCGTGATATCCGCATGAACGATGGGTCTAATCTCAACCTCATTACCCGTGATATCCGCATGAACGATGGGTCTAATCTCAACCTCATTACCCGTGATATCCGCATGAACGATGGGTCTAATCTCAACCTCATTACACGTGATATCCGCATGAACGATGTGTCTAATCTCAACCTCATTACCCGTAATATCCGCATGAACGATGGGTCTAATCTCAACCTCATTACCCGTGATATCCGCATGAACGATGACTCTAATCTCAACCTCATTACCCGTGATATCCGCATGAACGATGGATCTAATCTCAACCTCATTACCCGTGATATCCGCATGAACGATGGGTCTAATCTCAACCTCATTACCCGTGATATCCGCATGAACGATGGATCTAATCTCAACCTCATTACCCGTGATATCCGCATGAACGATGGGTCTAATCTCAACCTCATTACCCGTGATATCCGCATGAACGATGTGTCTAATCTCAACCTCATTACCCGTGATATCTGCATGAACGATGTGTCTAATCTCAACCTCATTACCCGTGATATCCGCATGAACAATGGGTCTAATCTCAACCCCATTACCCGTGATATCCGCATGGACGATGGGTCTAATCTTAACCACATTACCCGTGATATCCGCATGCACGATGAGTCTAATCTCAACCTCATTACCCGTGATATCCGCATGCACGATGGGTCTAATTTCAACCTCATTACCCGTGATATCCGCATGAACGATGGGTCTAATCTCAACCTCATTACCCGTGATATCCGCATGAACGATGACTCAAATCTCAACCTCATTACCCGTGATATCCGCATGAACGATAGCTATAATCTCAACCTCATTACCGTGATATCCGCATGAACGATGTGTCTAATCTCAACCTCATTACCCGTGATATCCGCATGAACGATGGGTCTAATCTCAACCTCATTACCCGTGATATCCGCATGAACGATGTGTCTAATCTCAACCTCATTACCCGTGATATCCGCATGAACGATGACTCTAATCTCAACCTCATTACCCGTGATATCCGCATGAACGATGACTCTAATCTTAACCTCATTACCCGTGATATCCGCATGAACGATGACTCTAATCTTAACCTCATTACCCGTGATATCCGCATGAACGATGTGTCTAATCTCAACCTCATTACCCGTGATATCCGCATGCACGATGACTCTAATCTCAACCTCATTACCCGTGATATCTGCATGAACGATGGGTCTAATCTCAACCTCATTACCCGTGATATCCGCATGAACGATGGGTCTAATCTCAACATCATTTCCCGTGGAGTATTTCTTTAAATTATCCTGTTGTGGTTTATACAACGTTATTTCAGCTCGGCTGCGAAACAATCGTAACGGCTCCAGCTGGGCGCGAACTCTGGGCCTTTTGTTATGAGGTAATATATTGTATTGGGTTGCTATCTCCACGGCAAACAGACGGACCTGTTGTCCAATCCAGGTATCGCAGGTTCGATCTCCCGTCTAACCGTCTTATAGGTGGGACGTTAAACCGAGGTATCGTGTCTGTGTTACACCGTGCATGTAAAAGAACCAGAGGAGACTGGAATGGGTTTCTGTGTCTGTATCATTGCACTATCCCCCAACACATCTATAATGACTAATCTCTTCAGGGGAGGCGTCGCTCATATGGGCAACGGGTAGCGACGATAAATAAACGTAAGCACACATGGAGATATATATATTCTGATTGGTTCTGTCGCTGAATTCTGATGTTACTTTTATAAGGAATTATTTCTTATTTAATGTAATCAAATGTAAATATGGTCGGAGGTTATAAAACGTTTAGTGGAAGTCGTGATAGCGCTGTGGATGCGCGTTCGCTTCAGGTGCGAAAGGTCCGGAGTTCGAGTCCCGTTGGAGCCGTTACGATTGTGCCATTAGGCAAGGCATTTAAATTCCACGTTGCCTCTTCTCTCTCCCTCGTGGCGATGGATTCCATCAGGAATGAGGTCTCGAGAGTGATTAATATAAGTTGAAATAACTTGTTTCGCAATCGAGCTAAAATAAATTTGTATAAACTAAAATTTTCTCAAATCTCAAACTCGAGCTCAATTGATTTGATTGGTTGATTCTGAGGTTTACACTAGGCTGAACCAATCAGAAGCTCGAGTTTGAGATTGGAGAAAAGCTTTATAACCTCGAGGCATGGACAGTGGAACGGAGGTTTGATATAGATGCTTTATAACCTCCAAACATGGACAGTGGAACGGAGGTTTGATATATATGCTTTATAACCTCCAGGCATGGACAGTGGAACGGAGGTTTGATATATATGCTTTATAACCTCCAGGCATGGACAGTGGAACGGAGGTTTGATATAGATGCTTTAACCTCCAGGCATGGACAGTGGAACGGAGGTTTGATATAGATGCTTTATAACCTCCAGGCATGTACAGTGGAACGGAGGTTTGATATAGATGCTTTAACCTCCAGGCATGGACAGTGGAACGGAGGTTTGATATAGATGCTTTAACCTCCAGGCATGGACAGTGGAACGGAGGTTTGATATAGATGCTTTATAATCTCCAGGCATGTACAGTGGAACGGAGGTTTGATATAGATGCTTTAACCTCCAGGCATGGACAGTGGAACGGAGGTTTGATATAGATGCTTTATAATCTCCAGGCATGTACAGTGGAACGGAGGTTTGATATAGATGCTTTATAACCTCCAGGCATGGACAGTGGAACGGAGGTTTGATATAGATGCTTTATAACCTCCAGGCATGGACAGTGGAACGGAGGTTTGATATAGATGCTTTATAACCTCCAGGCATGTACAGTGGAACGGAGGTTTGATATAGATGCTTTAACCTCCAGGCATGGACAGTGGAACGGAGGTTTGATATAGATGCTTTATAATCTCCAGGCATGTACAGTGGAACGGAGGTTTGATATAGATGATTTAACCTCCAGGCATGTACAGTGGAACGGAGGTTTGATATAGATGCTTTATAATCTCCAGGCATGGACAGTGGAACGGAGGTTTGATATAGATGCTTTATAACCTCCAGGCATGGACAGTGGAACGGAGGTTTGATGCTCATGAGTGCTTACATGATGTAGTATTATCACTTGGACTATCTTGTTGTTCCTGGATCTTACTGCATGCCATGTAACATGCTATATAAAGTCAAGGAACAATAACAGACATCGGTGGCACAGACGGATCTATAGCCCAGTGATAACACGCTGGACTGGTAATCCAGGGATCGCAGGTTCGATCCCCCGTCTGACCCTAATAAAATTAACAGTCTTTCAGATGGGACGTTAAACGTCGGTGCTTTACACCGTGCACGTAAAAGAACCAGAGGAGACTCTGGAATGGGTCTCTCTCTGTATCATGGAACTATCCTCCAACATCTAAAATGACTAATATCTTCAGGAGGCGTCGCTCATATGGGCAACCGGTAGCGACGATAAATAAACTTTAAAAAAACAGACATCGGTCAGTTACTGCCCCTGAATACTCCCTAACAGTAGGTAGGTCCTATTAAGTGTTTTCCTCTGTTTTTATCGTTGTTTCCTTTGCACAACATGCTAGCAATTTTATTCCACAATCGCTTCTAATGAGTATTAAATTACTATTATATATCTCGACAAACCTCCTACAATATATGCAATGGGTACTTATTTGTAAAATAATGTTAGCAGTTAATTAACACGATTTTGATTAAATCACAATTATCATACCGCAACATCTGGTTAGGGAACAACAGTAAAAACAAAGGATTCAAACTGAAAGGACCTATTCACATTTTGCTATGAATCAGAATGTATCTTCCAAGGGAGGTAATAGAAAATTAGAGATGTCTCTCATTATGGTAAAGTCTTTATTTTAAACCGAAATAATTCATGAATGTGCTATAAAACACAAAACAAACAGATTCTTCCAAACATAAATGATGTGCTTAGATGTTCGCTTAGAACACTTTCGTGACGTCATACCTTTGTTCTTGCAGTCCATTATTATTAATATTGGACGTGTGTCAAAAGACCAGAGTATTATATTAAATACTACGCGTACATGTACGGAATTAACTATTTTAATTAGTAGGATCTTGTTATATAAGTGTGTATTTTAAGTAAGATATAAGCCTCAAACGGATCCAATATGTAAAATATTGGAACTGTCTTCGGCGCTACCCGCCTCACACAGTCCACTATTTTACATATTGGATCGTTCTCGGCTTATATCCCATACATATTAATTTTATAGAAGTTGTTCGGCGATAGAGTTGACATTCCTGTCTCTTTACGGACATACAAGAACAAAATTACATTCAACGTACTAAAAATCACCGTCGGTGAAATATTATAATGACGTCATTAAAACGTCATGATTGAATTACACCACGTAGTAACAAAGAGATAACCATGTGGCATACAACTAAGCAGTTGTCTTTACTGCTGCGTGAAATACGTATTTTATTTTCTATTTATATATTAATAGCATAAAATATATAGCCGCTTTAGCCACAATGTCTTTTTTTAAGGCACTGTTCAATATGTCGTGGTACGGACTTAGTCATCACCGGGGAGATTCTGTGCAAGTTGACCGACTAGCTCAGTCGGTAGACCGGTCTCCCTGTAAGCGAAAGGTCCCGGGTTCGTGCCCCGGGTTGGCTGCACATTTGTTCTCACCCTGTGACAATAACAGTAACGCATCAACTCCAAATGATTGGAAGAAATCGTTTATTTTTATTCTCAAATTTCTTTTATAATTATCTGGTGCCGGTTTCACGAAATGATCGTAACTAAGACATGTATTAGATGTAACGGTATTTATGATTGGACGGCTATTTAATAACCAATCATATTGATCCATACAACTGACTTCCGGTATGTATTTTTAGGACAGTGCTGTGGAACGGAATCTAGGATTTATCGTATTCTAAGAGATTAAGATTGAGGTACACTTTCCATAGTTCTCTTTTTGTGCTACATGGGGTATTAAGGCATACACTGATAGTAAGGCTATTAATCTAGGTTATAAAACTGTGCGAGGTAACATAACACGCTATAATAAAATAAGAAAAACCGAATATGATGAAGATTTTCGTTAACGATAGAGGTAGTCCAAATAGTTAGACTTGAACGCCACATGGTATAAGGGAGACCAACAACAATCGCCCCCCTGCTACGACTGTATGCAGGGCGTGGTTAACCTATGCAGGGCGTGGTTAACCTATGCAGGACGTGACTAACCTATTCAGGGCGTGGCTAAACTATTCAGGGCGTGGTTAACCTATTCAGGGCGTGGCTAACCTATTCAGGGCATGGTTAACATATTCAGGGCGTAGTTAACCTATTCAGGGCGTGGCTAACATATTCAGGGCGTGGTTAACCTATTCAGGGCGTGGTTAACCTATTCAGGGCGTGGCTAACCTATTCAGGGCGTGGCTAACCTATTCAGGAAGGTCGTACTTTCATTTTCAGTTTGTTATAATTCAAAAACACATTTTTACTAATTGAACATTATTATTCAAATTATAATTTGACGAATGTGTAGCATTTCTACTTGTACAAATAAATTCAAATGTTGTAATGTCCCCACCACCATACTATATAGTGTTGCTTTATGCCATATGCGTCCTTCTCGGAGTACTATATAAATATATAACTAAACAAAAACATGTTAATTTCCATAAAATAATATGTTATATTAGCATTCACAGTATATTTCCCGTACACCGAGGCCAACGCCATGTGTGCTTCTTGTCTCCTGATCGGGCCTAATAGTTTGACCTGACCCTGAATTAAAAAAAAGTTTTAATTGTAAAAATGAAGAACAAACTATTTAGAAATATGTAAGTACAAAAACAATGTACTGAAATCTAGTTTTGGCTTGTTTTGTTCATCATACCATTATTTGACAATGATACAAGAAATGTGCATGGCTTGGCCTAAAATGTGTGAATCTGTCCAGACTAGTCCAGGTGTGTCTGTCCAGACTAGTTGATACTTGGACTCAGTCCAGAATATTCAGTTTTAGAAATATCCTTTGTTCTGTATCCCGGCCATGGAATCTGTCGGGTCGTCGGACAGTGGTTCACGGAGCTTGAGTGACAGGAAGACGGCTGAGGCTAGAACCATCACGAGAAGCACGCCAATACCCTAGAAATACATACAGCGTCATAACACCACATAGAACTCCAAACTACAGTCCATACCTTAAACGTTATTTATTTATTTTTTTTACTATTTTTTTTAAATAATATTTTATTGCATTTTTTCATACAATACATTACATACATACATACAATACATTACATATATACATACAATACCAAGAACAAATCAGAGATTAATATGTAATTATATGATTGCAGAATACGATACATTTATTTTGTCAAGGGGAAAAAAGCAAATGGGTTGGGCTACAAGTTATAACAACATTATTTACAACCCTCCCCGTTATTTATTTTACAACAATTGCGAAGCAAGTTTTAACAACTTATATTAATCACTCTCGTTGGCGCGGATGAAAGCGTAAATGTAGTCATTCGTGTGGGAAGAAACCGGAGTACCCGGAGAAACCCCACCTGTCCGATCTGGCGACCACCGTACCATCTCACATATTTCCCGTTCGAGAATCGAACCCGGGTTGCATAGGTGAGAAGCGAGTGCACTAACCACTGTGTTAATCAGACAGTCCATACATGTTGACCATCTAGGTGATCTTCCACAAAGTAAACATTCTGGGGAATTATGAAACAGCGTCGGCACACCTGATGGTATTCATTCACAGATGAACACTAATATAATCCAGGGTGGGGTGGGGGGGGGGGGTGGCATTGGTGCATGTTAACATTTTGCGAAAGGTACCAAAAACCACCCCACTCCCATTTAGCATACACTCCTGGACGTCTAAATGATTGTATCTTGAAGAGAAGCCTGAGTTCCAATCTGTCGATTTTTCACTTTTTAACTTCTAGCCAAATGACTACCAACATGGATGCAATCATTCCGATCTGACGTTCATGGTTGCCACCATCTTGAAAAGCTATACTATTTTATGTTAGACACCATGTCTGGCCCTAACAGTGTTTCAGATGGCTATAAACCGAGGTCTCGTGTATCGCTGCTATACCCCTAGCCTGGGTTCCAGTCTGTCGAATTTTCACTTTTTAACTTCTGGCAAAATGACATGATCAGAAACTCAATACGGCCCAATTAATAGTCTCGGTGTTAAAATATATTTATTTGACTGACCAGGCAAAATATATCGAGGCCTGTTCCCAGGCTAGGAGAGGGGGAGATATATCGACGCCTGTTCCCAGGCTAGGAGAGGGGGGGGAGATATATAGAGTGATCCCAGGCTAGGAGAGGGGGGGAGATATATAGAGTATTCCCAGGCTAGGAGAGGGGGGGGGGAGATATATCGACGCCTGTTCTCAGGCTAGGAGAGGGGGGAGATATATAGAGTGTTCCCAGGCTAGGAGAGGGGGGGAGATATATAGAGTATTCCCAGGCTAGGAGAGGGGGGGGAGATATATCGACGCCTGTTCTCAGGCTAGGAGAGGGGGGGGGAGATATATAGAGTGTTCCCAGGCTAGGAGAGGGGGGAGATATATCGACGCCTGTTCCCAGGCTAGGAGAGGGGGGGAGATATATAGAGTGTTCCCAGGCTAGGAGAGGGGGGGGGGGGAGATATATAGAGTGTTCCCAGGCTAGGAGAGGGGGGGAGATATATAGAGTGTTCCCAGGCTACTTACAGAGGTGAGTCCAATAAAAGCAGTTTTCTCGAAGCACCCTTCCATTGCAGAGCTGTTGCTGCTTCCTGAATAGATAGTTTTATAGAATATATATAGTATATATAGGATTCACGAGTACTAATTTTATTTATTTTTTATATTTCGGGTTTTACGCCTGCACCAGCATCATTTCGGGCTATTTCGCCGGCGGGCAGTTTATTGAACAACACCTTTCCTGGGTAGGCTCCAGCGTTTAACCAGAACTTGGGTGCACCAACCTCCGTAAGAAACTGCCAACTTTTTCATATAAATGAGACACGGCCCGCGCGGGGCTCGAACCCGTGCCCATCGAGTACTAATTTAATACCATATTTTAAGAAACGAGTTTTGGAAATTGGCAAAACTCCAAAACTCGTTTCATAAAATGTGATATTGTATGCGAGCATTACATTTTGGCGAGCTTAACCCTTTCAACACCACGGGCCTCTAAATAGACTTACAACACGTGTAGATCCAGATGAGCCGGCATGTCGTCTCATCAGGATCTGCACTTTTTGCCAGAAATAATTATTACTATTTTTAGATAAAATTACCCATTTTGATAAATGAACTGGTCCAAAGGTAATTTTCTTATTAATGTATTGGTCTAAAAATATCATGCACCAGTCCATGTCAGTTACTTGGGGTTGAATGGTTTAATATTAAATGTCCTAAGGCTAGTTTAATCAGATTCTATTTTCCTCTATTATGACACAGAATCTGCTTACAATATAATAGTAAGCAAAGAAAGCAACAATGAGTCGAGCCACAAGTTCTTATAACATTAGAGACGGCTCTTCCCAAATATCGGTTTAAACACACATGACAGCAATAAACAAGTTCATTTATAGAGCAAAAATAATGGTTACAGTTTTCAATGCTATATATACGTTTATTTACGTTTGAAAAGATAAAATTCGAAAACCCGTTTCCTAAAATATGGTATGAAATCACAACGAGTTTACGATCCGCATTATCACATCACCATAGTAACCATCAATTTGAAGAAAAAAGAAACCATTTCTGTTTTCCTGTATACTTTGAGCCTTATTACACCAAGGAAATCAGTAAGATGCATCCTTACGCTGTAGTAAAATAGTCCCCGATAATCAAACAAACAACTAAAGGCAATATGATGTAGTAAATAGTCCTCGATAATCAAACAAACAACTAGAGGCAATATGATGTAGTAAATAGTCCCCGATAATCAAACAAACAACTAGAGGCAATGTGATGTAGTAAATGGTCCCCGATAATCAAACAAACAACTAAAGGCAATGTGATGTAGTAAATGGTCCCCGATAATCAAACAAACAACTAAAGGCAATATGATGTAGTAAATAGTCCCCGATAATCAAACAAACAACTAAAGGCAATATGATGTAGTAAATAGTCCCCGATAATCAAACAAACAACTAGAGGCAAACAAAATTCACACAATACTTTTAACCACTATATTGTATTTGGGTAGTGCATAAATTAATTAACATTTTATTGATTTTCGAAGGCAAAACACTGACTGCCGCTATACACATACTAGAGATATCCCAACTGTACACATACTAGATATATCCCAACTGACTGCCGCCATACACATACTAGAGATATCCCAACTGACTGCAACTGTACACATACTAGAGATATCCCAACTGACTGCCGCTATACACATACTAGAGATATCCCAATTGACTGCCGCTATACACATACTAGAGATATCACAACTGACTGCCGCTATGCACATACTAGAGATATCCCAACTGACTGCCGCTATGCACATACTAGAGATATCGCAACTGACTGCAACTGTACACATACTAGAGATATCCCAATTGACTGCCGCTATACACATACTAAGATATCCCAACTGACTGCAACTGTACACATACTAGAGATATACCAACTGACTGCAACTGTACACATACTAGAGATATCCCAACTGTACACATACTAGAGATATCCCAACTGACTGTCACTATACACATATTAAAGATATCCCAACTGACTGCAACTGTACACATACTAGAGATATACCAACTGTACACATACTAGAGATATCCCAACTGACTGTCACTATGCACATACTAGAGATATCCCAACTGACTGTCACTATACACATACTAGAGATATCCCAACTGACTGCCACTGTACACATACTAGAGATATCCCAATTGACTGTCACTATACACATACTAGAGATATCCCAACTGACTGTCACTATACACATACTAGAGATATCCCAACTGACTGCCACTGTACACATACTAGAGATATCCCAACTGACTGTCACTATATACATACTAGAGATACCCCAACTGACTGCCGCTATACACACACTAGAAATATCCCAACTGACTGTCACTGTACACATACTAGAGATATCCCAACTGGCTGTCACTATACACATACTAGAGATATCCCAACTGACAGCCGCCATACACATACTAGAGATATCCCAACTGTACACATACTAGAGATATCCCAACTGACTGTCACTATACACATACAAGAGATATCCCAACTGACTGCCGCTATACACATACTAGAGATATCCCAACTGACTGTCACTATACACATACTAGAGATATCCCAACTGACTGTCACTATACACATACTAGAGATATCTCAACTGGCTGTCACTATACACATACTAGAGATATCCCAACTGACTGCCGCTATACACATACTAGAGATATCCCAACTGGCTGTCACTATACACATACTAGAGATATCCCAACTGGCTGTCACTATACACATACTAGAGATATCCCAACTGACTGCCGCTATACACATACTAGAGATATCCCAACTGACTGCCGCTATGCACATACTAGAGATATCCCAACTGACTGCCGCCATACACATACTAGAGATATCCCAACTGACTGTCGCCATACACATACTAGAGATATCCCAACTGTACACATACTAGAGATATCCCAACTGACTGCCGCCATACACATACTAGAGATATCCAACTGTACACATACTAGAGGTATCCCAACTGACTGCCGCTATACACATACTAGAGATATCCCAACTGACTGCCGCCATACACATACTAGAGATATCCCAACTGTACACATACTAGAGATATCCCAACTGACTGCCGCCATACACATACTAGAGATATCACAACTGACTGCAACTGTACACATACTAGAGATATCCCAACTGACTGCCGCTATACACATACTAGAGATATCCCAACTGACTGTCACTATACACATACTAGAGATATCCCAACTGTACACATACTAGAGATATCCCAACTGACTGCCGCTATACACATACTAGAGATATCCCAACTGACTGTCACTATACACATACTAGAGACATCCCAACTGGCTGTCACTATACACATACTAGAAATATCCCAACTGACTGCCGCTATACACATACTAGAGATATCCCAACTGACTGTCACTATGCACATACTAGAGACATCCCAACTGGCTGTCACTATACACATACTAGAGATATCCCAACTGAGTGCCGCTATGCACATACTAGAGATATCCCAACTGACTGCCGCCATACACATACTAGAGATATCCCAACTGACTGCCGCCATACACATACTAGAGATATCCCAACTGTACACATACTAGAGATATCACAACTGACTGCAACTGTACACATACTAGAGATATCCCAACTGACTGCCGCCATACACATACTAGAGATATCACAACGGACTGTCATTAGAGGAAATATAATAACATGAATAACATCGACCTTCATACATCATAAACAATGCGACCTCACCTGGCATAATAACATCGACCTTCACACATCATAAACAATGCGACCTCACCTGGCATAATAACATCGACCTTCACACATCATAAACAATGCGACCTCACCTGGCATAATAACATCGACCTTCATACATCATAAACAATGCGACCTCACCTGGCACAATAACATCGACCTTCATACATCATAAACAATGCGACCTCACCTGGCATAATAACATCGACCTTCATACATCATAAACAATGCGACCTCACCTGGCATAATAACATCGACCTTCATACATCATAAACAATGCGACCTCACCTAGCATAATAACATCGACCTTCACACATCATAAACAATGCGACCTCACCTGGCATAATAACATCGACCTTCACACATCATAAACAATGTGACCTCACCTGGCACAATAACATTGACCTTCACACATCATAAACAATGCGACCTCACCTGGCATAATAACATTGACCTTCATACATCATAAACAATGCGACCTCACCTGGCACAATAACATTGACCTTCATACATCATAAACAATGCGACCTCACCTGGCACAATAACATTGACCTTCATACATCATAAACAATGCGACCTCACCTGGCATAATAACATCGACCTTCATACATCATAAACAATGCGACCTCACCTGGCATAATAACATCGACCTTCATACATCATAAACAATGCGACCTCACCTAGCATAATAACATCGACCTTCATACATCATAAACAATGCGACCTCACCTGGCATAATAACATCGACCTTCACACATCATAAACAATGCGACCTCACCTGGCATAATAACATCGACCTTCATACATCATAAACAATGCGACCTCACCTGGCATAATAACATCGACCTTCATACATCATAAACAATGCGACCTCACCTGCATAATAACATCGACCTTCATACATCATAAACAATGCGACCTCACCTGGCATAATAACATCGACCTTCATACATCATAAACAATGCGACCTCACCTGGCATAATAACATCGACCTTCATACATCATAAACAATGCGACCTCACCTGGCATAATAACATCGACCTTCATACATCATAAACAATGCGACCTCACCTGGCATAATAACATCGACCTTCATACATCATAAACAATGCGACCTCACCTGGCATAATAACATCGACCTTCATACATCATAAACAATGCGACCTCACCTGGCATAATAACATCGACCTTCATACATCATAAACAATGCGACCTCACCTGGCATAATAACATCGACCTTCACACATCATAAACAATGCGACCTCACCTGGCATAATAACATCGACCTTCATACATCATAAACAATGCGACCTCACCTGGCACAATAACATCGACCTTCATACATCATAAACAATGCGACCTCACCTGGCATAATAACATCGACCTTCATACATCATAAACAATGCGACCTCACCTGGCATAATAACATCGACCTTCATACATCATAAACAATGCGACCTCACCTAGCATAATAACATCGACCTTCATACATCATAAACAATGCGACCTCACCTGGCATAATAACATCGACCTTCATACATCATAAACAATGCGACCTCACCTAGCATAATAACATCGACCTTCACACTCAAAACAATGCGACCTCACCTGGCATAATAACATCGACCTTCATACATCAAAACAATGCGACCTCACCTGGCATAATAACATCGACCTTCATACATCATAAACAATGCGACCTCACCTGGCATAATAACATTGACCTTCATACATCATAAACAATGCGACCTCACCTGGCATAATAACATCGACCTTCATACATCATAAACAATGCGACCTCACCTGGCATAATAACATCGACCTTCATACATCATAAACAATGCGACCTCACCTGGCACAATAACATTGACCTTCATACATCATAAACAATGCGACCTCACCTAGCATAATAACATCGACCTTCATACATCATAAACAATGCGACCTCACCTGGCATAATAACATCGACCTTCATACATCATAAACAATGCGACCTCACCTGGCATAATAACATCGACCTTCATACATCATAAACAATGCGACCTCACCTGGCATAATAACATCGACCTTCATACATCATAAACAATGCGACCTCACCTGGCATAATAACATCGACCTTCACACATCATAAACAATGCGACCTCACCTGGCATAATAACATCGACCTTCATACATCATAAACAATGCGACCTCACCTGGCATAATAACATCGACCTTCATACATCATAAACAATGCGACCTCACCTGGCATAATAACATCGACCTTCATACATCATAAACAATGCGACCTCACCTGGCATAATAACATCGACCTTCATACATCATAAACAATGCGACCTCACCTGGCATAATAACATCGACCTTCATACATCATAAACAATGCGACCTCACCTGGCATAATAACATCGACCTTCACACATCATAAACAATGCGACCTCACCTGGCATAATA
>CM026396.1:37020466-37095905 GCA_014843695.1 Archivesica marissinica
CTCTATATTACACAGTGTACCAGTCTACTTACATCTCTCTATATTACACGGTGTACCAGTCTAC
Organism: Archivesica marissinica; assembly: GCA_014843695.1. Lineage (NCBI taxonomy): Eukaryota > Metazoa > Mollusca > Bivalvia > Venerida > Vesicomyidae > Archivesica > Archivesica marissinica. Next base: position 37,020,531 of record CM026396.1, read on the forward strand.
TTGCATCTCTCTATATTATACAGTGTACCAGTCTACTTACATCTCTTTATATTACACAGGTACCAGTCTACTTACATATCTCTATATTACACGGTGTACCAGTCTTCTTGCATCTCTCTATATTACACGGTGTACCAGTCTACTTACATCTCTCTATATTACACAGTGTACCAGTCTACTTACATCTCTCTATATTACACAGTGTACCAGTCTACTTACATCTCTCTATATTACACAGTGTACCAGTCGACTTACATCTCTCTATATTACACAGTGTACCAGTCTACTTATATCTCTCTATATTACACTGTGTATCAGTCTATTTACATCTCTATATTACACAGTGTACTAGTCTACTTACATCTCTCTATATTACACAGTGTACCAGTCTACTTACATCCCTCTATATTACACAGTGTACCAGTCTACTTACATCCCTCTATATTACACAGTGTACCAGTCTACTTACATCTCTCTATATTACACAGTGTACCAGTCTACTTACATCTCTCTATATTACACAGTGTACCAGTCTACTTACATCCCTCTATATTACACGGTGTACTAGTCTACTTACATCTCTCTATATTACACAGTGTACCAGTCTACTTACATCTCTCTATATTACACAGTGTACCAGTCTACTTACATATTTCTATATTACACAGTGTACCAGTCTACGTACATATTTCTATATTACACAGTGTACCAGTGTACTTACATCTCTCTATATTACACAGTGTACCAGTCTACTTACATCTCTCTATATTACACGGTGTACCAGTCTACTTACATATCTCTATATTATACGGTGTACCAGTCTAATTACATATCTCTATATTACACAGTGTACCAGTCTACTTACATCTCTCTATATTGCACAGTGTACCAGTCTACTTACATCTCTCTATATTACACTGTGTACCAGTCTACTTACATCCCTCTATATTACACGGTGCACCAGTCTACTTACATATCTCTATATTACACAGTGTACTAGTATACTAACATCTCTCTATATTACACAGTGTACCAGTCTACTTACATCTCTCTATATCACACGGTGTATCTGTCTACTTACATTTCTCTATATTACACAGTGTACCAGTCTACTTACATCCCTCTATATTACACAGTGTACCAGTCTACTTACATCTCTCTATATTACACAGTGTACCAGTCTACTTACATCTCTCTATATTACACAGTGTACCAGTCTACTTACATCCCTCTATATTACACAGTGTACCAGTCTACTTACATCTCTCTATATTACACAGTGTACCAGTCTACTTACATCTCTCTATATTACACAGTGTACCAGTCTACTTACATCCCTCTATATTACACAGTGTACCAGTCTACTTACATCTCTCTATATTACACAGTGTACCAGTCTACTTACATCTCTCTATATTACACAGTGTACCAGTCTACTTACATCCCTCTATATTACACAGTGTACCAGTCTACTTACATCTCTCTATATTACACAGTGTACCAGTCTACTTACATCTCTTTATATAACACAGTGTACCAGTCTACTTACATCTCTCTATATTACACAGTGTACCAGTCTACTTACATCCCTCTATATTTCACGGTGTACCTGTCTACTTACATCCCTCTATATTACACGGTGTACCACTCTACTTACATCTCTCTATATTACACAGTGTACCAGTCTACTTACATCCCTCTATATTACACAGTGTACCAATCTACTTACATATTTCTATATTACACAGTGTACCAGTCTACTTACATCTCTCTATATTATACGGTGTACCAGTCAACTTACATATCTCTATATTACACAGTGTACCAATCTACTTACATCCCCCTATATTACACAGTGTACCAGTCTACTTACATCTCTCTATATTACACTGTGTATCAGTCTACTTACATCTCTATATTACACAGTGTACTAGTCTACTTACATCTCTCTATATTACACAGTGTACCAGTCTACTTACATCCCTCTATATTACACAGTGTACCAGTCTACTTACAACCCTCTATATTACACAGTGTACCAGTCTACTTATATATCTCTATATTACACAGTGTACCAGTCTACTTACATCTCTCTATATTACACAGTGTACCAATCTACTTACATCTCTCTATATTACACAGTGTACTAGTCTACTTACATCTCTCTTTATTACACAATGTACCAGTCTACTTACATCCCTCTATATTACACAGTGTACCAGTCTACTTACATCCCTCTATATTACACAGTGTACCAGTCTACTTACATCTCTCTATATTACACAGTGTACCAGTCTACTTACATCCCTCTATATTACACGGTGTACCAGTCTACTTACATCCCTCTATATTACACGGTGTACCAGTCTACTTACATCTCTCTATATTACACAGTGTACCAGTCTACTTACATCCCTCTATATTACACAGTGTACCAATCTACTTACATATTTCCCTATTACACAGTGTACCAGTGTACTTACATCTCTCTATATTACACGGTGTACCAGTCAACTTACATCTCTCTATATTACACAGTGTACCAGTCTACTTACATCTCTCTATATTACACAGTGTACCAGTCTACTTACATCCCTCTATATTACACAGTGTACCAGTCTACTTACATCTCTCTATATTACACAGTGTACCAGTCTACTTACATCTCTCTATATTACACGGTGTACCAGTCTACTTACATCTCTCTATATTACACAGTGTACCAGTCTACTTACACCCCTCTATATTACACAGTGTACCAGTCAACTTACATCTCTCTATATTACACAGTGTACTAGTCTACTTACATCCGTCTATATTACACGATGTACCAGTCCACTTACATCTCTCTATATTACACAGTGTACCAGTATACTTACATCCCTCTATATTACACGGTGTACCAGTCTACTTACATCCCTCTATATTACACAGTGTACCAGTATACTTACATTTCTCTATATTACACAGTGTACCAGTCTACTTACATCTCTCTATATTACACAGTGTACCAGTCTACTTACATATCTCTATATTACACAGTGTACCAGTCTACTTACATCCCTCTATATTACACGGTGTACCAGTCTACTTACACCCCTCTATATTACACAGTGTACCAGTCTACTTACATCCCTCTATTTTACACAGTGTACCAGTCAACTTACATCTCTCTATATTACACAGTGTACCAGTCTACTTACATCCCTCTATATTACACGGTGTACCAGTCTACTTACATCTCTCTATATTACACAGTGTACTAGTCTACTTACATCCCTCTATATTACACGGTGTACCAGTCTACTTACATCCCTCTATATTACACAGTGTACCAGTCTACTTACATTTCTCTATATTACACAGTGTACCAGTCTACTTACATCCCTCTATATTACACAGTGTACCAGTCTACTTACATCTCTCTATATTACACTGTGTACCAGTCTACTTACATCTCTCTATATTACACAGTGTACCAGTCTACTTACACCCCTCTATATTACACAGTGTACCAGTCTACTTACATCTCTCTATTTTACACAGTGTACCAGTCAACTTACATATCTCTATATTACACAGTGTACCAGTCTACTTACATCCCTCTATTTTACACGGTGTACCAGTCTACTTACATCTCTCTATATTACACAGTGTACCAGTCTACTTACATCACTCTATATTACACAGTGTACCAGTCTACTTACATATTTCTATATTACACAGTGTACCAGTCTACTTACATATTTCTATATTACACAGTGTACCAGTCTACTTACATCTCTCTATATTACACAGTGTACCAGTCTACTTACATCTCTCTATATTACACGGTGTACCAGTCTACTTACATCTCTCTATATTATACGGTGTACTAGTCTACTTACATATCTCTATACTACACAGTGTACCAGTCTACTTACATCCCTCTATATTACACAGTGTACCAGTCTACTTACATCTCTCTATATTACACATTGTACCAGTCTACTTACATCCCTCTATATTACACAGTGTACCAGTCTACTTACATATCTCTATATTACACAGTGTACTAGTCTACTTACATTTCTCTATATTACACAATGTACCAGTCTACTTACATCCCTCTATATTACACTGTGTATCAGTCTACTTACATCCCTCTATATTACACTGTGTATCAGTCTACTTACATCCTTCTGTGCCTCACACTGTACCAGTCTACTTACATCTTTCTGTGCATCACACTGTACCAGTCTACTTACATCTTTATGTGTCTCACACTGTACCAGTCTACTTACATCTTTCTGTGCCCCACAATCTAATGTGTTTTCAGAACTATCAATAGCCAGTTCATTATATTTGGTTCTTGCCACATACGAAGTGTCATCCGCTGATGGAGTTTCAATATCCGTAAAAGAGACCGAATTCGCATTTGAACATGTTGCTTCCGTTACATCGTAAGTATTGTCAAATTCCTCACGGTCTATGAAGAAGCATGTGGAATACCTGAAAGTACATTCAGCGATATAAGCACAGAAATACAACTTCCAAGACTGCATCCTTGTCCGTCCGTCCGTCCGCCCGTCGTACTACATACTCTTATGAGTAGTATGTGCAATGTTGAATTTAAGTGTCTTGCCTAAGAACAGATACGTAACGGCTACAGCTGGGCACAAGCTCCGACCCTCTTACACATGAACCGAACGTGCTACTACCGGTGCGCTATCGCGAATATAAATAAGTGATTGGTTGAAAAGGTATAGGGAAGCCCTTAAGGGTTATTGATACATGAACTGATTGGCTGAGTAGGTATTGTCAGCAATAGTGAAAATGACTTCTAAATATTAAAATACAATATATGAGCTGCATTTTGGAATTTTTTCCCGTGCAAATCACAGGGATTCGGCACGTTTGGGGGTACTAGTATATATATTTAAGTATAGGGATTCTACTCTGTGGGATGTCAGATTTCGCATCGATCAGTAAAATGGCCCTATCTGAAACAATTTTGTACAAATCTATCCAAATATAACGCCTATCCCGAGTCTTTATATTGTTCTTCAAATAAAACACAACTTTAAGCTGTGTGCATGTATACTTTGCAAACAATTGCCACAAACATTGGCCATAGCAGGTCGCATTTCCATACTAGGACACGGGTTCTGTCAGCAACAAAAAAAATCTTCGACGGGAGAGTTTTAACTGTGAATAACATTATCAATAAAATGTGTTTTCACTAACGTGTAAGTTTATTCGGCAAAAATGTACGCCAAAAAGAGATTTCGGAGAATTTTTCAATTTGTTTTGAAAATTTCTCAAGCGGTGCAGTTCGCGTTGAAACGAGCGTTCTGATTGGATTATGATTATTCTTCATATAAAAAACCAAGCACCTAGTTACATTCTAATAATAATCACATTGTCCTGCACATTTACACAACTGAGTGCATGGAAGCCTTAAGCCTTAACACATTTACATCTTGTACATCTACCGTTGCATTTACACTGGATCAGTTCTCTGCATACTTTGCTCGCTTCTGGTAATGCAGACCACAGGGGAGCCCATTCATTTCCATCATTGTTCCAACCACAATTGGATGGAAGTGGGAGTCCCTGGTTAACTATCAATGTTTGACCCCACACATGACCCCCTTGGTATGCAGCCATTTTAGTATGTTCAGTGAGTGCTGCATTAGTTGGAGGTATGTTGTCTCTGTCCTTGTGTAATGAGTTGTAATCTTGCTTTGTTGACTTCCACTAAGACAGTGCACTTGTACATAATGATTGTAAATCTCTAATTAACAGAGCTACTCCTCTTTTAACTCTGTTGGGCACTGGGATAAGCGCTGAAAGACTTGTGTACTTTCTGGAATCACTCTCCAGGTCTCCCATGCTGTGTTCTGTCAACTACCTTTAAAGGATGAGCATGTATCACAACCTATAAATGCATGGAAGAATGTCAGTGCGAAGTGGACCCAACGTAGCTGCTATTTGATGTGTTGCTAGAAAGCGCATGTGACGCCCATGGTCAAATTGTACCCATATAGAACAGTCGTGCAGGACAGCAGATATTGCTATTGCTAACACAACAACATCTGTGTATGTGGCTACCACTACAATTCTCCGTTTGCCACTACTGTAAGCATGCTTGCAGTGTAGCAGCAGTCTTGTATCTGCCTCTTCATGGTTGCAGGGTTCTAATCCACAGAAAGTGTATCATTGCTATTAACAACAGCTTCATCATCTACAGTTGTGAAACGCATCCTGCTCTCAAGAGGTAGGCGTGCCATTGACAGCTCATTAGCAAGGTAATGGAAAAGAGATGTTTTGTTGCAGTTAACCCTTAGAAAAGACTGCCAGTTACATGGTAGTTATGTTTCCCTTGTACTCCCAACGGTTCCCCACCTCCTCGGGTTGATATGGTGTGTGCCTTTAAACTTTCATCTCTGTATATATCCCCTACTACATCACATCTGTCACAAGTGTTCATTCTTCTGAGAATGTTTGGAACAGACACATTGTGAGCATAATCATTGAAGGTGTTTGGTCTCTCGTTGCCTGACTTCGGTTCCAAATCTAAGGCAGCTCCATCGATAATTTTAACTTGAACATTACCGGGTGATATCAATTGGGTATCTACCATAGGTTACAGCTGTGTAAGAATATCAGATATACCTTCTGCTCCTCTCATTACCCCATTCTCTGCCAATGAATCGGGCCATGCATGGTTTTCGTGACAGAAAAATGTATACATATCACCCTCTCGATTCTGGCAAGATACGTACATACTGTGACAAACATCCAGGCAACTATTCCTCTCAAGGTCTCAATATACAGAGGGTGATCGTTGGGCTTTCAGAAGCATCATCAGTAGTCTCTCAAGCTCGATCACTGTCTGTCAGTAAGCAAACTGTGGCTGTGCTTTTGACTGTCCAGTCATTCATTTCCAATGGGCTATACTTATTCTTCTGGTATTAGTCATAAGCTTGTCGTTGTAAAATTCGAAGAGCAGCATACCTTTCTCTAGGCCAATGTCTCTGTCTTCTGTTGTGACTCCAGCAGTGGCCATAATATATGTCCAACCACTTCCCTCTAACCATTTTCCAATTGCAACAAAGAAGGTCGTCTCAATATGAAGGCCCCCCCATCATAATCGCAATACTTTGTTTCACCATACTCATCAGGCCAGGTTCATTGCATTTTCTTTATCAATGGATAAAGACCAACGTCCACAACTACGGGGATTTGGCATTGGCTTAGGTGTTCTGTGGCATTCTTGATCATGTAACATCATGACATAAGAATGTGCGGTTTCTTTAAATAGAGAGGTAATAGTTGAACTATGGCAGACGGGCGATGCTCCTCAGTTTGTTTGTCTGCATGAAATCCCGACCAAGATATATAGTCAGTTTGGTCGAGCTTTTCCATATGTACCAACTCAGATATTCTATCTATTCATCCTATCTCTTTAGAACCTGTCTCCAGATGTGCACAATGTTCATTAACACTTAGCACACCAGAGTGTTGTGGAGTGTAATTGGATAAGTGGACTGGGGGGGAAATCAGTGTAATCCGTTTGTAATTCAGCAAGTCTTCTCTGATGTGGAACAGTAGCACTTTCCTCTAGGATAACCCTCTCTTGGTTGTACACAACTCCCTTAGATATTGCATCACCTCCGGCTAACTTTCCAATTGGTTTCCTGTCCTGAATAGTATTGGCCATGTGTTGAACATTGCTATCAAATGTGAATGTAGAAGCTATATGCAAGTCACACTCCAAAGCATTACTATCACAGAAGAAACACATCTTTGAATCCTCTTTCTCTCTATCTATACGTATCCTAAGTTTCTTCTTGACAGGCGTTAACATAGAGCTAGGAGGTTCTGCTTTGGCATTTCTCTCTTTAGCTCTTGTAATATCTCTGTTACTATATGAAGCTTTGCAATTAGCATGCCATTTCGCATTGTTCTCTATCAAAGTCTCAGCAATCCCAGATGAATCCTCTGTCGCTCTCTGTATGAGGTTTTGCCTTGGCATTTCTCTCTTTAACTCTTGTAATACCTTTGTTACTATATGAAGCGTTGCAATTAGCATGTCATTTCGCGTTGTTCTTTATCAAAGTCGCAGCAATCCCAGATCCATCATTAACACGTTCTGTGAAATCTCTGTCAAATGGCAATGCACACAGTTTATGAAGAATTTGAATGTTATTAGCTAGGGAAATATATCCTGCCTGTATTCTCCGTTTGTTCCTCTGTAAATGACTGGATTTTGTAGATGGTTCCCATCATATTTCTGACACAAGACACAAAGAGACCAGTATGTATCCTTTCATGTCTCCTAATGGTTTAGTTTAACATTTAATGGAGCAACCATAGTCACAATCTAGCCTGATACAAAATAGAAAATCACCATAAGTGAACAAAATTTAGAGAAAATGGAATATTCATTATATAAGCACAACACAACAACAAACAATGACCCAATTATGGCCCAATCGGGCTTCAAATTGGCCGAAATTGATGTTGTGCCTACTCCAGAACACTAATCAAGTTGACGTCTGCTGAAAGATAAAAATAGCAAAGCATATGTTCCTATGTGATAAAAGGAAAAACAAATATCGACAATTTCTAATTTTTATTTCTGAGTATTGGAGACCCCTTAAAGACACGCCGAAATATTAATGGACGAGTGTCAGAAACTACTGCCTGTCAGACTTTTCATAAACTACATCACGTTGGCTAGCTTTGTGCACAAAATCAGACTTCCCTCCAAAAGTGAACATGTTGTCCATTTAGTTGCACCTATCAGCTCCACTATATTCGTTTGTTGTTATCGGCCACTGTACATTCATGGGCATTTTCACAAATGGCGCTATTGTCACTGTATGAAACTTCATTCCGTTGAAGGGTGTTACTAATTCAGATTTATGTCGTGCCAGAATATGCTAAATCCAATTTTCATAGATTACACCTGTATAGAGTTTTCTTGCCATTAAGCTTGTCAAAGGGCACACTTATTAGCAAAATTCCAAAACTCGTTTCATAAAACATGGTATGAACTTACCACGCATGTAAGCTCCTATATATATATATATAGAGAGAGAGAGATAGAGTGGTGGAACCTATGCTCGGGCTGGTAATCCAGGATCGCAGGTTCGATCCCCCGTCTGACCCTAATAAAATTAACAGCCTTTCAGATGGGACGTTAAACCGAGGTCTCGTGTCGGTGTTTTACACCGTGCATGTAAAAGAACCAGAGGAGACTCTGGAATGGGTCTCTCTCTGTATCATTGCACTATCCTCCAACAATCTAAAATGAATAATCTCTTCGGGAGGCGGCGCTCATATGGGCAACCGGTAGCGACGATAAATAAACGTAAGCGGTGATAATGCAGTGGTAGCGGTGATAATGCAGTGGTAGCGGTGATAACGCAGTGGTAGCGGTGATAACGCAGTGGTAGCGGTGATAATGCAGTGGTAGCGGTGATAATGCAGTGGTAGCGGTGATAACGCAGTGGTAGCGGTGATAACGCAGTGGTAGCGGTGATAACGCAGTGGTAGCGGTGATAATGCAGTGGTAGCGGTGATAATGCAGTGGTAGTGGTGATAATGCGGTGGTAGCGGTGATAACGCGGTGGTAGCGGTGATAATTCAGTGGTAGCGGTGATAACGCAGTGGTAGCGGTGATAGTGTAGTGGTATCGGTGATAACGCGGTGGTAGCGGTGATAATTCAGTGGTAGCGGTGATAAAGCAGTAGTAGCGGTGATAGTGTAGTGGTATCGGTGATAACGCAGTGGTAGCTGTGATAATGCAGTGGTAGCGGTGATAGCGCGGTGATAGCGGTGGTAATGCAGTAGTAGCGGTGTTAGCGCGGTGGTAGCGGTGAAAATGCAGTGGTAGCGGTGAAAATACAGTGGAAGCTGTGAAAATGCAGTGGTAGCTGTGATAATGCAGTGGTAGCGGTGATAACGCAGTGGTAGCTGTGATAACGCGGTGGTAGCGGTGATAATGCAGTGGTAGCGGTGATAATGAAGTGGTAGCGGTGATAGCGGTGGTAGCGGTGATAACGCAATGGTAGCGGTGATAACGCTGTGGTAGCGGTGATAGCGGTGGTAGCGGTGATAACGCAATGGTAGCGGTGATAACGCTGTGGTAGCGGTGATAGCGCAGTGATAGAGGTGATAGCACGGTGGTAGCGGTGATAACGCAGTGGTAGCGATGATAACGTAGTGGTAGCGGTGATATTGCGGTGGTAGCGGTGATAACGCGGTGGTAGCGGTGATAACACAGTAGTAGCGGTGATAGCGGTGATAGTGCAGTGGTAGCGGTGATAGCGCAGTGGTAGAGGTGATAGCGCGGTGGTAGCGGTGATAACGCGGTTGTAGCGATGATAACGCGGTTGTAGCGATGATAACGAAGTGGTAGCGGTGATAGCGCGGTGGTAGAGGTGATAGCACCGTGGTATCGCGCTGATAAGAATAATAAAAACATGAACAACTTTTTGAAATAAAATGCGATTATTTACCTATTTTGACACATTTGACATCATGTACCCTCGTGCACAGGCACAATACATACATTTTTGTTTTGCCCTATGGTAGTAAGTAGGCTATAATAGGGCAACAACTAGGGTGTCGTGTACATTACTTACCATATGACCACAGGGTAAAAATAAAGTGTGTCTTGTGCCTGTGCTCTCTTGCCTCTGGGAACAGGCTTCGACATATTTTGCCTGGACAGTCTAATAAATATAGTTTAACACCGAGACTATTAATTGGGGGTGAAGTTAATCTGGAACCCAGGCTAGTGCTCTCGTGCATAAAACACCTGTTAATACCAGCTGTGACGCCATTTGTGCGCCAGAAGTAAACAAAATCTCGCGAATGATCAATGGGCCGGAAACTAGTGATGCACGATAACGGTGCGATTGGTTCGATCCCACGTCTGACCCCAATAAAACTAGCAGTCTTTCAGATGGGACTTTAAACCGAGGTCTCCGATGTGCTGTACACCGTGCACGTAAAAGAACCAGAGGACACTGACTATCCTAACACTATCCTCCAAAATCTAAAATGACTAATCTCTTCAGGAGGCGTCGCTCATATGGGCAACCGGTAGCGACGATAAATAAACATAAACACACGCACGCACGCACGCACGCACATGCGATTGACGATAATTAACTATTTGAATACGTAGTGGAATACATACACTACTAGGTCACCTGCCGAGTTAACCTCCGAGTCAACTGCATGCGTGAATGCATCGTCAAGCTGGTTAACATAAAACTCAAATGTTAAATCTGTTGTATCCATGTCATTCTTCTTGCAGTTCAGTCCAACTGGAAATAGACAATATTGATTTATGCCAGGAAAGCATGTACGGCTGTAGAAACCCTGTACTACACATGTGTAGACACAAACAAAACAACATGACAACAAACATAAGGCTTCAAAATATATTGTCCAAATTTACAATACTCGCAACTAATTTTCCATGGACCTGTCAATTCACACAGTTGAAATTAATTACGCGACGTCACCGGCACGTTTGGTGATTTCTGTAAATAATGTGTTACCATTTGAAAGAAAAGCATACTCGTTGCCATCATTCTATCTATCTCCCTTGTCAACCCCATGTCGGGGGATGTAGTCGTATAACTTCTATATCTAATAATGTAATTTAGACCTTTTATTGACGTTCCTCATTGCTATGAAGCGCCTATTTCATATTAGCCTATTTTGATTATGTGTGTATCCCCAGGCCCGTAGCCACACTGAGGCACACCGACGCAGTTGCCTCGGTTAAAATTTCCAAAGCAAAAAAAATGAAATAAATAAAATGCAAAAGATATCCCTTTGCTGTATAAAATGTTGACTGCTAGAGAGCTGAAAGGTCGGTACATAAGTATACGTCTAAACGCAGGAAATCGCTTCTATACTCCAACAATTTTAAGGGGAACATGCTCCGGACCCCCCCCCCCCTAGATTTCCTCGGTTGAAATTTGCCTCTGGCTACGGTATTAATCCCGAAATGTACATTGTTCCTTTTAGTTGGAATCCTTTGTGTTTACTGTTGTTCCCTAACCGGATGTTGCAGCAGGATACAAGCGATGCATATTGCTTCGGTGGCTTATATGGCCACTATTTTGAGGGACAACCTTACCCGGTCAGCTAATAAAACGAGTTATATACCAAAATGTTTGTAAATGTCTGAAGTTTGTCACATAAATTGGCATAAATTGTGGCGTTCGGAGAAATCCAAGATGGCGTCCAAAATGGCCGCCATAAATTGATAGTCCACTTAAATGACTATATATGGTCCAGAAGTTTAAATTTTGTGATTTTATTTCATGTTTTGTATTCATGTGTAGGAATATACATTGTCAATGGATTTTATGCTATTTTGCAAAGAAATTATTGTACCATAAAATTCATGTTAATTAATTGATACAAAAAGCAATTACAGCATGTGGAGCATAGGAAACAACGATAAAAACAGAGAGCACCAAATATTTAAAAAACCTATCTTCTTTAAAGAGAATTCACTGGGCAGTAATTGACCAATGTCTCTCATTATTGGGCAGTAACTGACCAATGTCTCTCATTATTGGGCAGTAACTGACCAATGTCTCTCATTATTGGGCAGTAACTGACCAATGTCTCTCATTATTGGGCAGTAACTGACCAATGTCTCTCATTATTGGGCAGTAACTGACCAATGTCTCTCAATACTGCGCAGTAACTGACCAATGTCTCTCAATACTGGGCTGTAATTGACCAATGTCTCTCAATATTGGGCAGTAATTGACCAATGTCTCCCAATACTGGGCAGGAACTGACCAATGTCTCTCAATACTGGGCAGTAATTGACCACTGTCTCTCAATACGGGGCAGTAATTGACCAATGTCTCTCAATATTGGGCAGTAATTGACCAATGTCTCCCAATACTTGGCAGGAACTAACCAATGTCTCTCAATATGGGGCAGTAATTGAACAATGTCTCTCAATACTGCGCGGTAATTGACCAATGTCTCTCAATACTGCGCAGTAATTGACCAATGTCTCTCAATACTGCGCAGTAAATGACCAATGTCTCTCAATATTGGGCAGTAACTGACCAATGTCTCTCAATACTGCGCAGTAATTGACCAATGTCTCTCAATACTGCGCAGTAAATGACCAATGTCTCTCAATATTGGGCAGTAACTGACCAATGTCTCTCAATATTGGGAAGTAATTGACCAATGTCTCTCAATACTGCGCAGTAACTGACCAATGTCTCTCAATACTGCGCAGTAATTGACCAATGTCTCTTAATACTGGGCAGTAATTGACCACTGTCTCTCGATACTGGGAAGTAATTGACCAATGTCTCTCAATACTGCGCAGTAATTGACCAATGTCTCTCAATACTGCGCAGTAATTGACCAATGTCTCTCAATACGTGGCAGTAATTGACCAATGTCTTAACGTGAGTACCAGGCGGGAAGAGCCAGGCGATAGTCGATCCAAGATTTCAAGAAACAAACATCTCGGACAGACGTACGAACACGAGTTCTCCATACGTCCCCACAAACTATGTACGATTAGCATATGTATTTAATTATGTATATGTTGTACTTACATATAATCTTGTCTGTCTGAAAAGAACAAGAACAATTAAATCATATTAAAGGCTAGTCTTAATATCAACATTCCAAAACGCGCTTCACATAGTATGAACATTTCACCCATGTATATAGGTCCTCTACATAGTATGAACATTTCACCCATGTATATAGGTCCTCTACATAGTATGAACATTTCACCCATGTATATAGGTCCTCTACATAGTATGAACATTTCACCCATGTATATAGGTCCTCTGTACATTGGTGGCGAATTCATACTATATTTGAAAATTCCAAAACTAGTTTCATAAACTATGGTATGAAATCACCACGAGTGTAAGATCATTTTTAATACGTTACCATATTGGGTTTTATTAATAATTTTGCACGAAATAACCTTGCTACCATCATTTTGGCGACAATTGTCATGACGTCATTAAATTATTATCACGTCACTACGCAAAGCAGCGTTATATTTATGTTTCAACTTGAACAGCGTTATAATTGCGTGAATACTTCTGTTAAATCATCTATTGTCTTATCATTAACGGTGTGTACCAATTTAAATAGAAATCTGCATACTCTAACGTTTAATTTACAAATTATAAGGATTATTCGCTCAACCAATCAGAATCCTTCCAATTGTTATTACACGTGTGTACATATAAAAAATTATAAGATGGTGTAATTAGCAAAGTTATGTGGGCCTTTCGTACCTGAAGCGAACGCGCTACCACTGCGCTAACATGAATGTGGTGTGTGTGTGTGTGTGTGGTGTGTGGTGTGGCGTGCGTGCGTGCGTTCAAAAGATATTTGAAAAATTCAATTTTTACGTATGGGTAGCAATGCTGCTACACATTCTAACATTATACTTTGTAAGCTTATGTTCATTTGGTAAACATACCTCGAAACCGAAAGTAGGACTTTCCGAGTCGATCGGTCACGCACTTGTTTGCATTCGGAATGCATCGTCCCCATTTGTCCCAAGTTGTCTTTTTTAATTAAATTACTTGATATGTTGATTCATACCTCTGTTAGCTAAGTCTGTTAGGCACATTTCTACATCCCCGCGAGTGGTTCGACATTAGTGGAAGATAGATAGATAGTCTTTCATGTTCAAAAGATATACGTTGTTTTCTACATCCTCTGTTGTTTCACGCATGCGCGCTGTGCGTGTTTTTAATTTCGTGTGTTGATAAACAAATTCGCGTATACGACGGTTTAAATTTATTGGAATGTTTTCGTTTCTGAGCGACTATTTCGATTTTTGTAAACACACACACATTAGTATTTATATTTTACCCAAAACATCCTTTATTACGATGTAATGCTGCTTTAAATAAACATCCTTTATTACGATGTAATGCTGCTTTAATATACGTGTTGTTAAAATAGAGTACAATTCTGGGTGTCATTATATTGCTTACACTGAATGTCTATGTCATGCATCATCTGTGGTTACTGCATTTAGAAGAGTCTATATCGATGTGTGTTTAGAGGTTATTAAACCGCGGAGGTGGGCCATTTGTGGATATTGGCGCACCCTATGGAGATATCGGATAGGTGCGCCAATATCCACAAATGGCCCACCGCAGCCGTTTAAATTAAATGCCCAGGGCCAATATCGGACAGGTGCGCCATGTTTACACAATGTAGTTACTATGTTGTTGCTACCTGTGACACGTGCTCGTGATTCGTTCTCGGCGCGTTTTTGGATATTGGCCCGGCAGAGCCGAAAATCGAAATATATTGCCCGATATTTTGCTTTTCTACCATTAACTTTGTTACTATTTATAGTAACGTATGCAATACATTTATGTTATTGCATACGTTACTATAAATAGTAACACATTGTAGTTTCTTCATTGTAGTTTCGTCTATGTTATTTATAAAAAATAAAAGCATTTAAAGTAAGTTAACATGGCATGCACATGTTATTAAAGCAATCTTCTTGTATAGTTGCTTTAGTGTTACACAATTAATTAGATATATTGACATAGTGAATTGCTGTGGCCATATTTGTTTATATGTACATGTATGCTGGATTTAAACAAATAAACTTTGAAAACTTTTTAGTATAAATGCAATCTGATAATATATATATTAATGCAATCTGCTGTCTATGTCAGTAAAGAAAACAGCATGTGATCTAATTATCTAACTTACATTCGGAGCTCCAGACACAAATTGATTCCCGTTGTTACCAGATGCCCCTCCATCAATGGCTGGTCCGAGCGTAGTTAAGCAGCAGATTCGGCTCACATGAAGACAGAGTAGCGAGAAGGTTATCAGCCATACCGTGGAAATACTCATTGCTCCTGTTATCTGGAAGAACATGTACACATATGTATAGTGGGTCCTCGTTTAGATCGTTGACGTCATCACACGACGTAAGACCATATATTTACGTCGTTATTTCATTTCCTTCCATGACAGTATGTGCCCTGACTGTATACAATTTCGTATGAAGGTTTCCAACTAATGATATGCAGCTGACATGCGCACTATAGCTCGTTATAGGCATGTATAGTGGGTCCTCGTTTAGGACGTTGATATAGGACGTTGATATAGGACGTTGATATATGACGTTGATATAGGACGTTCATATAGGACGTTCATATAGGACGTTCATATAGGACGTTCATATAGGACGTTGGAATAGGACGTTGGTATAGGACGTTGATATAGGTCGTTGGTATAGGACGTTCATATAGGACGTTGATATAGGACGTTGATATAGGTCGTTGATATAGGACGTTGATATAGGACGTTGATATAGGTCGTTGATATAGGACGTTGATATAGGTCGTTCATATAGGACGTTGATGTAGGACGTTGATATAGGACGTTGATATAGGACGTTGGTATAGGACGTTGATATAGGACGTTGATATAGGACGTTGATATAGGACGTTGATATAGGACGTTGATATAGGTCGTTGATATAGGACGTTGATATAGGACGTTCATATAGGACGTTGATATAGGACGTTCATATAGGACGTTCATATAGGACGTTCATATAGCATATAGGACGTTCATATAGGTCGTTGGTATAGGACGTTCATATAGGACGTTGATATAGGACGTTGATATAGGACGTTGGTATAGAACGTTGATATAGGACGTTGGTATAGGACGTTCATATAGGACGTTGATATAGGACGTTGGTATAGGACGTTGATATAGGACGTTGGTATAGGACGTTGGTATATGACGTTGATATAGGACGTTGATATAGGACGTTGATATAGGACGTTGGTATAGGACGTTGATATAGGACGTTCATATAGGACGTTGATATAGGACGTTGATATAGGACGTTGGTATAGGTCGTTGATATAGGTCGTTGGTATAGGTCGTTGATATAGGTCGTTGATATAGGACGTTGATATAGGACGTTGATATAGGACGTTGGTATAGGTCGTTGATATAGGTCGTTGGTATAGGTCGTTGATATAGGACATTCATATAGGACGTTGATATAGGACGTTGATATAGGACGTTGATATAGGACGTTGATATAGGACGTTGATATAGGACGTTGATATAGGACGTTGGTATAGGTCGTTGATATAGGTCGTTGGTATAGGTCGTTGATATAGGACATTCATATAGGACGTTGATATAGGACGTTGATATAGGACGTTGATATAGGACGTTGATATAGGACGTTGATATAGGACGTTGATATAGGACGTTGGTATAGGTCGTTGATATAGGTCGTTGGTATAGGTCGTTGATATAGGACATTCATATAGGACGTTGATATAGGACGTTGATATAGGACGTTGATATAGGACGTTGATATAGGACGTTGATATAGGACGTTGATATAGGACGTTGGTATAGGTCGTTGATATAGGTCGTTGGTATAGGTCGTTGATATAGGACATTCATATAGGACGTTGATATAGGACGTTGATATAGGACGTTGATATAGGACGTTGGTATAGGTCGTTGATATAGGTCGTTGGTATAGGTCGTTGATATAGGACATTCATATAGGACGTTGATATAGGTCGTTGATATAGGACGTTGATATAGGACGTTGATATAGGACGTTCATATAGGACGTTCATATAGGACGTTGGAATAGGACGTTGGTATAGGACGTTGATATAGGTCGTTGGTATAGGACGTTCATATAGGACGTTGGTATAGGACGTTCATATTGGACGTTCATATAGGACGTTCATATAGGACGTTGTCCTAAACGAGGACCCACTATATATATACAGTCAAACCTGTGTTAGTGGTCACCTCCATTAAGCAGCCAACCTGTATTAAGCAACCAGTTTCCAGATTCCCAATATGTTGTTTGATTATACATTTGACCTCTATTAAGCAGCCACCTGTGCTAAGCAGCCATTTTCTGCGATTCCCTTGGCTGGCTGCTTAAGACAGGTTTGACTGTACACTATATATCTTTTTATTTAAGTTTATTTAACGTAGCTACCTGTTGCCCATACGAGCAACGGACAGTTTGACTAACACGACCTTCCTGGGCAGGCTCCAGTGGTTAACCAGTATTTGGTGCACCAACCTCGTAAGATACTGTCAACGGACAGTTTGCCTAACACGACCTTCCTGGGCAGGCTCCAGTGGTTAACCAGTATTTGGTGCACCAACCTCGTAAGATACTGTCAACGGACAGTTTGCCTAACACGACCTTCCTGGGCAGGCTCCAATGGTTAACCAGTATTTGGTGCACCAACCTCGTAAGATACTGTCAACGGACAGTTTGCCTAACACGACCTTCCTGTGCAGGCTCCAGTGGTTAACCAGTATTTGGTGCACCAACCTCGTAAGATACTGTCAACGGACAGTTTGCCTAACACGACCTTCCTGGGCAGGCTCCAGTGGTTAACCAGTAGTTGGTGCACCAACCTCGTAAGATACTGTCAACGGACAGTTTGCCTAACACGACCTTCCTAGGCAGGCTCCAGTGGTTAACCAATACTTGGTTCACCAATCTCGTAAGATACTGTCAACCTTTTCACATGAAGAGACACAGTCTGAGCTGGGCTCGAACCCGTGATAATCGCCGTGTACATACATTAATATACAGTTAAACATCTCTTAGTGGTCACTTCTATTAAGCAGCCAACCTGTATTAAGGAGCCAGTTTCCAGATTTCAATATGTTGTTTTTATTATACATGCGACCTGTATTATTATTAAGCAGCCACCTGTGATCAGCAGACAATTTCCAGTATTCCCCTGGCTGGCTGCTTAAGACAGGTTTGACTGTACGAACAGCACGAATTCAACGATTTCAACGCGAGTTCACGATTTCAACTTCACGATTTCAACTTCATAAATTCAACGATTTCAACTACACGAATCATCGAATTCGGCAACTTCACGATTTCACGATTTCAACTTCACGAATTCAACTTCCATAAATTCAACTTCATAAATTCAACGATTTCAACTACACGAATCATCGAATTCAACTTCACGATTTCACGAATTCAACACGAGTTCACGAATACAACTTCACGAATTCAACTTCATAAATTCAACTTCATAAATTCAACGATTTCAACTACACGAATCATCGAATTCAACGTCACGATTTCACGAATTAAGCACGAGTTCACGATTTCAACTTCACGAATTCAACTTCATCAATTCAACTTCATAAATTCAACGATTTCAACTACACGAATCATCGAATTCAACTTCACGATTTCACGAATTCAACACGAGTTCACGATTTCAACTTCACGAATTCAACGTCATAAATTCAAAGATTCGTGAATTCAACGTCATGAGTTCACGAATTCAACACGAGTTAAAGATTGAAACTTCGTGAATTCACAATGTCACGATGTCACGATTGCAAGAAATAAATATATTACAAATGATTTATCAACAATACATAGATAATAATATATCTATTGTTATCATTAGATTGCGGGTTCAAAACCAAAAAACTCCGATAGTGACGGGTGTGTTTTTTAAATATGCTTGGATTTGGCCTATATTTTTTGTATTTATAGTGTCAAGCATATATAATTTATCAAACTTTTCTTAAAAATAAACAAAATTGGGATTGAACCCGCAAGTACTTGTCCAGACCCCAAGCCTCTGTGACTCGTGATAGCGCAGTGGGTGCGCGCGTTCGCTTCATGTGCGAAAGGTCCGGAGTTCGAGCCCCGCTGGAGCCGTTACGAGTGTGCTCTTAGGCAAGGCATTTAAATTCCACGTTGCCTCTTCTCTCTCCTTCATGGCGATGGATTCCATCAGGAATGAGGTCTCGAGAGTGATTAATATAAGTTGAAAGAACTTGTTGCGCAATCGAGCTAAAATTAATTTATATAAACTAAGCCTCTGTGACTACAAATACCAAAATATTACAACCAAGAAAGCCGGAAAATAATAAGAAATTGAAAAATAATTCTAAAATTGATCTTAGCAAACTTACTTCATAAATTGCTATCCAAGACTTGATTTTATTAGAGCAAACCACACACTTGTCTTGCTTCCAGCTCCACTAAACGAAAATCAAAAAGTCAGTCAAACGAATCACATTAGGTAAAAATTCAACAACCGTATCTGTGTGGCAACCACGGAGATTTGCTAGGACGGGTGGAGTACGTCGCTAAATTGGGTATCAAATGAAAAACAGACGGATCTATAGTCCAATGGGTAACACGCTGGACAGTGGTTAACACGCTGGACTGGTAATCCATGGATCGTAGGTTCGATTCCCCGTCTGACCTTAATAAAATTAACAGTCTTTCAAATGGGACTTTAAACTTGGAATTTAAATACCTTGCCTAAGGGCACAGTCGAGTGGGGCTTGAGTGTGGCTCGAATTCCGGGCCTTTCGCTCCTGAAGCGAATAAGTTTAAACGTTGTGTATACATATTATGTTTCGTTTATACACATAGAATGTATGCATCCCAATGAGAGACATAGTCAGTTACTTCCCTTGAATACTCCATAAAGGTAGATAGGTCATATTAAGTGTTTTCCTCTGTTTTTATCGTTGTTTCATTTGCACAACATGCTAACATTTTTATTCTACTATCTTCTTGTGATTATTAAATTGCAATATCTCAACAGATATCATACAGTATATGCAATGGGTACTTATTTGTAAATGAATGGTATCAGTTAAGTAACACGATTTGGATAAAATCACAATTATCATGCCGCAACATCTGGTTAGGAAACAACAGTAAAAACAAAGGATAACTAAAAGGACCTATTCACATTTTGGAATAAATCAGACTTTATCTGCCAAGGGAGGTAATAGAAAATAAGAGATGTATCTCATTATAAACACTCACTATGAGAACACGATGTATCGGAAAACAAGATAATACAACCGTTATAAATGCCGAAATAATATCACGTTACGTAAGATAGGTCGAATAATTATACTAACTACCCCACAAGTTTATCACCCACTAGATACGCACCTGTTTATGGCTGAGGCATATCCCGGGTAGAGGCGTTGATGTAAACTTCTTGCTTGAATACGTTCAATTTGGGTGGAACTTGATTTCAACGTTTTACTGACTTTTAGGCGTTAACATTGTTAACATCTATCTAACATTGAAATCCACATATTTTTGTATGCATATAATGGGGGATGTATACTGATAAAATTGTTCCAACCGCCATTGAATCACGCATTTTGTATAAGGTACAGCACAAAATGAAATAAGAACAAAATAATGGCTAGTTTAATTTTGGTGTTCCAGTAGTATATTTATAATTTGTTTTACTTCGGAGGATGGGACCAATTCCAGAAACATTTCCAATTTCCAGAAACATTTCCAATTTCCAGAAACAGAAACATTTCCAATTTCCAGAAACATTTACAATTTCCAGAAACAGAAACATTTCCAATTTCCACAAACATTTCCAATTTCCACAAACACTTCCAATTTCCAGAAACAGAAACATTTCCAATTTCCATAAACGGAAACATATCCAATTTCCAGAAACATTTCCAATTTCCAGAAACATTTCCAATTTCCAGAAACAGAAACATTTCCAATTTCCAGAAACATTTCCAATTTCCACAAACAAAAACATTTTCAATTTCCACAAACACTTCCAATTTCCAGAAACAGAAACATTTCCAATTTCCAGAAACAGAAACATTTTCAAATTCCAGAAACATTTCCAATTTCCAGAAACATTTCCAATCCCAGAAACATCCCAAGTTCTTGTACATGCCAAGTGTATATCACCGATACATGAGTCCCTTCTGAAAGACTATTAACATGATTATGGCCAGACGGGGGATCGAACCTGCTATCATGAATTGAACCACTGAACCGTCTATAGCATCATGTATAGCTATGGCTACTACTATATAGTCTTACCGATATAATCACCAATGAAACCCGGGTTCGATCCTCGGACCGGGAAGTAGGTGAGATGGTACGGTGGTCGCCATATAAGACAGGTGGGTTTTCTCTGGATACTCCGGTTTCCTCCCACACGAATGACCACATTTACGATTTCATCCGCGCCAACGAGAGTGGTTAATATACTTCGCAATCATTGTAAAATAAATAAAAGTTTAAACCCTATTATTGCATATTGTTAAAATATATAGGGATTGCATCTTATACACGACCAATAAACTATGCATATAATCTTATACACAACCAATAACCTACACATATAATCTTATACACGACCAATAACCTACACATATAATCTTATACACACACAATAACCTACACATATAATCTTATACACGACCAATAACCTACACATATAATCTTATACACAACCAATAACCTACACATATAATTTTATACACGACCAATAACCTACACATATAATCCCATACACGAGCAATAACCTACACATATAATCCCATACACGACCAATAACCTACACATATAATCCCATACACGACCAATAACCTACACATATAATCCCATACACGACCAATAACCTATACATATAATCTTATACACGACCAATAACCTACACATATAATCTCATACACAACCAATAACCTACACATATAATCTTATACACGACCAATAACCTACACATATAATCTTATACACGACCAATAACCTACACATGTAATCTTATACACGACCAATAACCTACACATATAATCTTATACACGACCAATAACCTACACATGTAATCCCATACACAACCAATAACCTACACATATAATCCCATACACAACCAATAACCTCTACATATAATCCTATACACGACCAATAACCTACACATATAATCTTATACACGACCAATAACCTACACATATAATCCTATACACGACCAATAACCTATACATATAATCTTATACACGACCAATAACCTACACATATAATCTTATACACGACCAATAACCTACACATATACTATTATACACGACCAATAACCTACACATATAATCCTATACACGACCAATAACCTACACATATAATCTTATACACGACCAATAACCTACACATATAATCCCATACACGACCAATAACCTATATATATAATCTTATACACGACCAATAACCTACACATATAATCTCATACACAACCAATAACCTACACATATAATCTTATACACGACCAATAACCTACACATATAATCTTATACACAAACAATAACCTACACATATAATCGTATACACGACCAATACCCTACACATATAATCTTATACACAACCAATAACCTACACATATAATCTTATACACGACCAATAACCTACACATATAATCCCATACACGAGCAATAACCTACACATATAATCCCATACACGACCAATAACCTACACATATAATCTTATACACAACCAATAACCTATACATATAATCTTATACACGACCAATAACCTACACATATAATCTTATACACGACCAATAACCTACACATATAATCTTATACACGACCAATAACCTACACATGTAATCCCATACACAACCAATAACCTACACATATAATCCCATACACAACCAATAACCTCTACATATAATCCTATACACGACCAATAACCTACACATATAATCTTATACACGACCAATAACCTACACATATAATCTTATACACGACCAATTACCTACACATATAATCTTATACACGACCCATAACCTACACATATAATCTTATACACGACCCATAACCTACACATATAATCTTATACACGACCAATAACCTACACATATAATCATATACACGACCAATAACCTACACATATAATCCCATACACGACCAATAACCTACACATATAATCCCATACACGACCAATAACCTACACATATAATCTTATACACGACCCATAACCTACACATATAATCTTATACACGACCCATAACCTACACATATAATCTTATACACGACCAATAACCTACACATATAATCATATACACGACCAATAACCTACACATATAATCCCATACACGACCAATAACCTACACATATAATCCCATACACGACCAATAACCTACACATATAATCTTATACACGACCCATAACCTACACATATAATCTTATACACGACCCATAACCTACACATATAATCTTATACACGACCAATAACCTACACATATAATCATATACACGACCAATAACCTACACATATAATCTTATACACGACCAATAACCTACACATATAATCTTATACACACAATAACCTACACATATAATCTTATACACGACCAATAACCTAACATATAATCATACACGACCATAACCTACACATATAATCTTATACACGACCAATCCTACACATATAATCTTATACACGACCCATAACCTACACATATAATCTTATACACGACCCATAACCTACACATATAATCTTATACACGACCAATAACCTACACATATAATCATATACACGACCAATAACCTACACATATAATCATACACGACCAATAACCTACACATATAATCCCATACACGACCAATAACCTACACATATAATCTTATACACGACCCATAACCTACACATATAATCTTATACACGACCCATAACCTACACATATAATCTTATACACGACCAATAACCTACACATATAATCATATACACGACCAATAACCTACACATATAATCCCATACACGACCAATAACCTACACATATAATCCCATACACGACCAATAACCTATACATATAATCCCATACAGGACCAATAACCTACACATATAATCCTATACACGACCAATAACCTATACATATAATCTTATACACGACCAATAACCTACACATATAATCTTATACACGACCAATAGCCTACACATATAATCTCATACACAACCAATAACCTACACATATAATCTTATACACGACCAATAACCTACACATATAATCTTATACACGACCAATAACCTACACATATAATCTTATACACGACCAATAACCTACACATATAATCTTATACACGACCAATAACCTATACATATAATCCCATACACGACCAATAACCTACACATATAATCTTATACACGACCCATAACCTACACATATAATCTTATACACGACCAATAACCGACACATATAATCTTATACACGACCAATAACCTACACATATAATCTTATACACACCAATAACCTATACATATAATCTATACACGACCAATAACCTAACATATAACACAACCAATAACCTACACATATATCTTATACACAACCAATAACCTACACATATAATCTTATACACAACCAATAACCTACACATATAATCTTATACACGACCAATAACCTCTACATATAATCTTATACACGACCAATAACCTACACATATAATCTTATACACGACCAATAACCTACACATGTAATCCCATACACAACCAATAACCTACACATATAATCCCATACACAACCAATAACCTACACATATAATATTATACACGACCAATAACCTCTAGTTATAATCTTATACACGACCAATAACCTACACATATAATCCCATACACAACCAATAACCTACACATATAATCTTATACACGACCAATAACCTCTACATATAATCTTATACACGACCAATAACCTATACATATAATCTTATACACGACCAATAACCTACACATATAATCTTATACACGACCAATAACCTACACATATAATCTTATACACGACCAATAACATACACATATAATCGTGTATCACATAACTTTGCTTGTAGTCAGTGTACTACATCCATCACATATTTTCTTATATGTCCACACGTGTAATAACAACTGATCGTGGACGGATTCTGATTGGTTGCGGCATGACAGCTTGCAATACACATTCGACATATACATATAGTTTGTGTTCATTCTTTATTTCTTGAAAATCAACTGCTACTAGATCAATAAAATACCAAATATGCACCAGCGGGATATAATGATCCAAATATTGGATTATTAGGAACTATTTACCACGGCGTACGGATGCACATTACTGTAATAAGGCTCAAAATTATCTTGGCAAATAGAAGCGTTTTCCTCTTCAACTGTTTGGTTGTTGTTACTGTGATAAGCTAATGAAAAATATCTTATAGTCCTTGTTATTTCATAAAATATTGTATCAGATCTAACATCCTATATATTTATGAGAGTTTGAGCACAATTGTGTGTTTAGTGTGCCAGTATACAAATAAAACTCAAGTAACTACGTGTAAACCTACCACATGTGTTAGTGTTGCTTACAGTCCGTTAATGTGTTTATTTATAATGGATGGTAATCTGAGATATTCTTAGTAGTGTTTTCTTTTTATATTTTATTTATTTTACAACGATTGCGAAGCAAGTTTTAACAACTTATATTAATCACTCTCGTTGGCGCGGATGAAAGCGTATATGTGGGAGGAAACCGGAATACCCGGAGAAAACCCATCTGTCCGATCTGGCGACCATCGTACCATCTCACATACTTCCCTGTCCGACTAAATTGTCTGTTCACAAATGTGTCTGTCCACACATTTATTGGTGTTTGTGAAATTGTTATTTATGCAATAAACTTATTGTATTGTATTTGTAACTTCCACAATTAAAGACATTCGCGGAAGAAAATTATTACGTGTACATTTTACGCTCACACCGCCTGTCAAACTGTATGAGAGTGTCCCGTGCACTGTGAGAGAGTGTCCCGTGCACTGTAAGAGAGTGTCCTGTGCACTATGAGAGAGTGTCCCGTGCACTGTATGAGAGTGTCCCGTGCACTGTATGAGAGTGTCCCGTGCACTGTGAGAGAGTGTCCCGTGCACTGTAAGAGAGTGTCCTGTGCACTATGAGAGAGTGTCCCGTGCACTGTATGAGAGTGTCCCGTGCACTGTATGAGAGTGTCCCGTGTACTATGAGAGTGTCCCGTGTACATGGTGAGAGTGTCCCGTGCACTGTAAGAGAGTGTCCCGTGCACTGTATGAGAGCGTCTCGTGTACTGTAAGAGAGTGTCTCGTGCACTATGAGAGAGTGTCCCGTGCACTGTATGAGAATGTCCCGTGCACTGTATGAGAGTGTCCTGTATACTATGAGAGAGTGTCCCGTGCACTGTATGAGAGTGTCCCGTGCACTGTAAGAGAGTGTCCTGTATACTATGAGAGAGTGTCCCGTGCACTGTATGAGAGTGTCCCATGCACTGTATGAGAGTGTCCCGTGCACATTGTGAGAGTGCCCCGTGCACTGTATGAGAGTGTCCCATATACTATGGGAGAGTGTCCCGTGTACATTGTGAGAGTGCCCCGTGCACTGTATGAGAGTGTCCCTTATACTATGAGAGAGTGTCCCGTGCACATTGTGAGAGTGCCCCGTGCACTGTATGAGAGTGTCCCGTATACTATGAGAGAGTGTCCCGTGTACATTGTGAGAGTGTCCCGTGCACTTTGTGATAATGGATACTTTACTGTAAAAATTGTTATCAATTAATTAACATTATTTTGGTAAAATCACAATAGTCTTACCGCAAAATCTGGTTATGTAGCAACAGTAAAAACAAAGGATTCCAACTAAAACTGACCAATATATATTTCGGGATAAATCGGACGTTATCTGTCAAGGGAGGTAATAGAAAAAAACACCAGCAATGTCTCTAACTGTATCGTTGCAACCCGTTTGAATATTTTGACAGTCATTTTATACATGAATGTGACGTTAGTATGGATATTTAGTTATAGAAATCTATTTTAGCTCGATTGCGAAACAAGTTCTTTCAACTTATATTAATCACTCTCGATACCTCATTCCTGGTGGAATCCATCGCCACGAGGGCGAGAGAAGAGGCATATGGGACTTAAATGCCTTGCCTAAGAGCACAATCATAACGGCTCCAGTGGGGCCCAAACTCCGGGCCTTTCGCACCTGAAGCGAACACACTAACAATGCGCTATCACGACGTTTACATATTTACATTATAAGTTATATGTAAATGCATTTAAAATATGTAAATATAACTTTAATAAAGTTTTATAAGGATTATAATGTTCATATGTTTATTTTTAATAAAAACGAATACAGAGACTTTAATATTAAAATTTCATAAATGTACGCATTATTCGTCGTGGCAAGATTTAAGGCTTTGTGTAAAACATATTAGTTAGATTTATTCGCACCATTGGAGCGATAATCGGGCACAACCCAAGAGTAAATTACTTATACAGTAATCCCGAAACATCTGATGGTTACCATGACTTTGATGGAAATTGGCTGGTTTCATGCTCTGATTCTTCCGCGTAATTTATATTAGTCATTTTAGATTTTTTTTGGAGGATAGTGCAATGATACAGACAGAGACTCATTCCATAGTCTCCTCTGGTTCTTTTACGTGCACGGTGTACAGCACCGACACGAGACCGAGGTCCCATCTAAAAGACTATTCATCTTAATAGGCACAGACGGGAGATCGAACCTGCGATTACTGGAGTACCAGTCCAGCGTGTTACCCACTGGACTACAGATCAGTGTGTAGATTAAGAGAGGAGTTGAAGTGTGGAATTTGTGTGGCCTGCTCCTAACGGCTGGGTGAGCACTCCGGACCTCTCACACCGGAAGTGAACGCGCTACCACTGCTATATCACGACGTCCTATACTTTTTTTATAAAACTACCGTCAATATTTAGTCAATAAAGTTTCGCTAAAGACGAACTGCAGTCTCATTGGTCCATTCAAAGATGCGTAATGTATTTGCGTTGGGGTGTTAGTCGGTCCAATCCTTTGTTTTTACTGTTGTTCCCTAACCAGATGTTGCGGTATGATAATGTGATTTAATCAAAATCGTGTTAATTAACAGATAACATTCTTTTCTGTTAGTCGGTTCAACAGCTCAGGTAATATGGCGACTCTCAAGCTGATATTGTTGGTGGAAGACCCCACCGGTGCCATATTTACATAGTCGTGGAAGTCGTGATAGCGCAGTGGATGAGCGTTCGCTTCAGGTGCGAACGGTCCGGAGTTCGAGCCCCGCTGGAGCCATTACGATTGTGCCCTTAGGCAATGCATTTAATTTCCACGTTGCCTCTTCTCTCTCCTTCATGGCGATGAATTCCATCAGGAATGAGGTCTCGAGAGTGATTAATATAAGTTGAAAGAACTTGTTTCGCAATCGAGCTAAAAAATAAATTTGTATACACTATTTCTATAGTCATTGGTGAAATTGTGTATTTATCAATATTCATAAAGTGTGGCAATTCACAGATCTATACTCAAACTAATACTTCAATATATGAACATTTAATAAATGGGACGTAACTCAAAAATAGGCGTGTATTGGTGCGTTGTACAAGTTCTCCGTCTGTATTAACTATGAACACGCGTACAATTAAAACAAAATCGATCATGGGGCAGGTTCGATCTCCCGTCTGACACTAATACAATTAACAGTATTTCAGGTGGGATTTTAAACCGAGTTCACGTGTCGGTGCTGTACACCGTGCACGTAAAATAAAGCGAGGATACTAAATTGACTAATCTCTTCAGGAGGTGTTGTTCATATGGGCAACCGGTAGCGACGATAAATAAACGTAAAAACAAAAAGAAAACAAAACCAGTCACCAATAAACAACTGGCTAAAGAACGTACTAACAAATCCACCCACAGGAGCGTAGCTATCCTTATTGAATGTGTATCCCGATTAATTAAGTGTGCACCGTAGGCACGGTGGTGCTGTATGATTCTCTGTGCATACTCCTCTGATCTTAAGAGGGACCCACCCATCTCAAGAATAGTTCAAAAGGCCGAGTAAGCTGTGGAATTCGTCAAGAGAAGCATGACGCCTTGTCCCTGTCATGCAGGACAACATCATACCTAGCACTCGTTTGCTCATCTCTAGAGTACAGTTGCATAGTGTTAGACCCACCCTATGTTGACAAGGCCATTGGGAGAGTCCAACGACTGACACGTGCATCGATGCAGACCAACACGCATGGGTTGAAGGCTGCGTCTCCAGGATGTTACAGAAACTTGAACTCCTGACCCTACAGCACAGAAGGAAGGCCAACAGTCCGTTTGCTTGTCACGGGGCAGCTTATTTCATATAGCGACACTCCAGCAGGGCATGTGCCAGCTCTACCCGGCGTTGTTTGCTTGTCACGGGGCAGCTTATTTCATATAGCGACACTCCAGCAGGGCATGTGCCAGCTCTACGCGGCGTTGTTTGCTTGTCACGGGGCAGCTTATTTCATATAGCGACACTCCAGCAGGGCATGTGCCAGCTCTACCCGGCGTTGTTTGCTTGTCACGGGGCAGCTTATGTCATATAGCGACACTCCAGCAGGGCATGTGCCAGCTCTACCCGGCGTTGTTTGCTTGTCACGGGACAGCTTATGTCATATAGCGACACTCCAGCAGGGCATGTGCCAGCTCTATCCGGCGTTGTTTGCTTGTCACGGGACAGCTTATGTCATATAGCGACACTCCAGTAGGGCATCTGCCAGCTCTACCCGGCGTTGTTTGCTTGTCACGGGGCAGCTTATGTCATATAGCAACACTCCAGTAGGGCATCTGCCAGCTCTACCCGGCTTTGTTTGCTTGTCACGGGACAGCTTATGTCATATAGCAACACTCCAGCAGGGCATGTGCCAGCTCTACCCGGCTTTGTTTGCTTGTCACGGGACAGCTTATGTCATATAGCAACACTCCAGCAGGGCATGTGCCAGCTCTACCCGGCGTTGTTTGCTTGTCACGGGACAGCTTATGTCATATAGCAACACTCCAGTAGGGCATCTGCCAGCTCTACCCGGCGTT
Source organism: Archivesica marissinica (assembly GCA_014843695.1). Lineage (NCBI taxonomy): Eukaryota > Metazoa > Mollusca > Bivalvia > Venerida > Vesicomyidae > Archivesica > Archivesica marissinica. Next base: position 37,051,285 of record CM026396.1, read on the forward strand.
GTTTGCTTGTCACGGGGCAGCTTATGTCATATAGCGACACTCCAGCAGGGCATGTGCCAGCTCTACCCGGCTTTGTTTGCTTGTCACGGGGCAGCTTATGTCATATAGCGACACTCCAGCAGGGCATGTGCCAGCTCTATCCGGCTTTGTTTGCTTGTCACGGGGCAGCTTATGTCATATAGCGACACTCCAGTAGGGCATCTGCCAGCTCTACCCGGCGTTGTTTGCTTGTCACGGGGCAGCTTATGTCATATAGCGACACTCCAGCAGGGCATGTGCCAGCTCTACCCGGCGTTGTTTGCTTGTCACGGGGCAGCTTATGTCATATAGCGACACTCCAGCAGGGCATGTGCCAGCTCTACCCGGCGTTGTTTGCTTGTCACGGGACAGCTTATGTCATATAGCGACACTCCAGCAGGGCATGTGCCATCTACCCGGCGTTGTTTGCTTGTCACGGGACAGCTTATGTCATATAGCGACACTCCAGCAGGGCATGTGCCAGCTCTACCCGGCTTTGTTTGCTTGTCACGGGGCAGCTTATGTCATATAGCGACACTCCAGCAGGGCATGTGCCAGCTCTACCCGGCGTTGTTTGCTTGTCACGGGGCAGCTTATGTCATATAGCAACACTCCAGCAGGGCATGTGCCAGCTCTACCCGGCGTTGTTTGCTTGTCACGGGGCAGCTTATGTCATATATCGACACTCCAGCAGGGCATGTGCCAGCTCTACCCGGCGTTGTTTGCTTGTCACGGGACAGCTTATGTCATATAGCGACACTCCAGCAGGGCATGTGCCAGCTCTATCCGGCGTTGTTTGCTTGTCACGGGGCAGCTTATGTCATATAGCGACACTCCAGCAGGGCATGTGTCAGCTCTACCCGGCGTTGTTTGCTTGTCACGGGACAGCTTATGTCATATAGCGACACTCCAGCAGGGCATGTGCCAGCTCTACCCGGCGTTGTTTGCTTGTCACGGGGCAGCTTATGTCATATAGCGACACTCCAGCAGGGCATGTGCCAGCTCTACCCGGCGTTGTTTGCTTGTCACGGGACAGCTTATGTCATATAGCGACACACCAGTTGTTATTAAATTATACAAATTTATTTTAGCTCGATTGCGAAACAAGTTATTGCAACTTATATTAATCACTCTCGGGACCTCATTCCTGATGGACTCCGTCGTCACCAGTAAAGAGAAAGGATGCACGAGGAACTTAATTGCCTTGCCTGAGATGGGCACACTCGTAACGGATCCAGCGAGATACGAACTCCATACCGTTTTCACATGAAGCGAACGTACTACTACTGCGCTATCACGACTTCCAAGAGGTATGAGGAATTTAAATGCATTGCCCGAGAAGAGCACACTCGTAACGGCTCCAGCGAGGAGCGAACTCCGGACCTTTCGCACATGAAGCGAACGATCTACCACTGCGCTATCACGACTTCCAAGGGGTATGAGGAATTTAAATGCATTGCCCGAGAAGAGCACACTCGTAACAGCTCCAGCGAGGAGCGAACTCCGGACCTTTCGCACATGAAGCGAACGCTCTACCACTGCACTATCACGACTTCCATTAGTGGAGGAACACCGCGGGTGACACACTGAGCAGTATTTCACTGACACGGACCGACACCCTGTTAAAACCACCGACCTTCCGCGAGCCAGTTGCGTAGCTCCCTCACAAACTATGACACCACACGTGAGATTCGAACCTGCAGCGGTGAAGTGATTTGAAGACAACGACGTGAACCACTCGGCCACGGAGGCCCCAGAACTTTGTCAGTCGAGAACATGTATATATATATATATATATAGTTGAATAATAGCACAAATAGAAAGATTCGGTTTAAACTTTATATTTATTCCATGAGGAATTGCCTGGAACTGTCACGACTAGGCCTATGTTCCTAATTCCATGAGGAATTGCCTGGAACTGTCACGACTAGGCCTATGTTCCTAATTCCATGAGGAATTGCCTGGAACTGTCACGACTAGGCCTATGTTCCTAATTCCATGAGGAATTGCCTGGAACTGTCACGACTAGGCCTATGTTCCTAATTCCATGAGGAATTGCCTGGAACTGTCACGACTAGGCCTATGTTCCTAATTCCATGAGGAATTGCCTGGAACTGTCACGACTAGGCCTATGTTCCCAATTCGCATTCCGAGTCAGAAGCCAAAACAAACAGAATTCGATACGAATGATCAAATGTACGCCGTTTGTATTACTTATCTTTCAAAGTTTAAACTTTATTTATTTTACAACGATTGCAAAGCAAGTTCTAACAACTTATATTAATCACTCTCGTAGGCGTGGGTGAAAGCGTAGGCTAAATGTGGTCATTCGTGTGGGGGGAAACCCGGAGTACCCGGAGAAAACCCACCTGTCCGAGCTGGCGATCACCGTACCATCTCACACACTTCCCGGGTCTGAGGATCGAACCCAGGTTACATTGATGAGAAGCGAGCGCGCTAACCACTGCGCTAATGGGACAGCCAAGACTCGGTGATTGACAATACATAGTTCCCGTGTGACGTCACCATTCCTACTGTGGCTGCCATTTTGATTGGCAAAGTTGATCAGATATTATATATAATTTATAGTAGCGTAATTTTGTTTTCTTCATAAAATATTTCTTTTTCATCCCATCACCGTGGTTCATACACTGTTGGAAAGATCTCAATGGACATATTATTTGTATCATTTCACAAATTTCGTATCAATAACGAATAAATAATAATTTACCTGTATATTAATATTTCAACTATGACAATAGACTTTCAAAAATAGGTGCACGTTAAGTTCTTATAATTTATAATCCATACATCATTGTCAAAAAATAAATTAATATTTAAAAAGTGCATTTCAATACCTTTAAAATCATACCATAATTGATATTAAGAAACCAAAATTGATAAAGTTATTGCAATTAAAGAATTACTAGTAAAATCATGAAATTGCTGTTAATAAAACTTGCCAGTGAATGGCTGCCAAGATAAGATCGTATCAGTGTTTTTGACTATTCTCACAGGCCGTGGGAACTCCCTATTCACAGACAAGAACAGACAAGAACCGACAAGAGATGAAAAATGGTTAAATAGGCATACAAGACGTCGACAAGAGATGATTACTGAACAAATATGATATAATAAAGTCATCTAAAGTATTAAATGTAACATGTGTTTGTCTTATATTGGCTTATTCCATCCAAAAAACTCAACACGATCAAACGCCGTCTTGACGGTCCGCCATACTGTAAAGGGACTTAACTCGCTCACGCACACAGGGGAACAGGTGCCTGTTCTCTTGTCGGCTGCTGGGTCAGACAGAGTTAAGTCCCAGTCCTTCTCGACTTCCACATCTACAGGTTATGTGACATATTAGAGTCAACAGCATTTCAGTGTTTGAAGGGGAAAAAGCGTAGTGGGAGACAAACTAAACGTCGGCCAGAGTGGACCCCAGAGGTGAACGATGCGTGTAAGATTAGTAAAGTGGCATTCTGGGAGTGGAAAGAAGGTGGTAAACCTATAGTTCCGGACAACTACCTATACGTCAATATGAAACTGGCAAAGAAACGTCTTAGGAGTGCGCAGAGAAACAGTCAGGCCATGCTGAGGAACACGCAATATGAACAAATCATGGCAGCTAATGAAAATGACCAGCAGACCTTCTACAAATTAATAGCGGCACAGAGAAAATCTGATCATGTAAAGACTACCCAGCTAAAAGTTGAGGATAAAATATGCAGCGACGCAGATGAAATCCGTGAGGGTTGGGCCGATTACTTTGAGAACTTAGCGACACCAGTGATCGACGACAAATTCGACGAACGCTTCAAGTCTCAGGTAGAATTGGACAACTTGATGCTGGAAAATATCTACAAACTTGATCCTCGGGCAGACTCCAACATGGCATTCTCCTCGTCAGAGGTACTGAGGGTCATACAATCCATGACAATGGGAAAGCAGCGGACCATCATGGTATTACTGCAGAACATCTTAAATATGGTGGGCACCAGCTCGTCAACGTACTGACAGATTTGCTACGCGTCATAATCAACAATACGTGCATACCCACAAGTTTCAAAATGGGTCAAATTAGCCCTCTATACAAGAAAAACGGCAAGCCCAGGGATGATCCGAATGCCTACAGGAGGATAACAATTTCAAGTCTAATTGGAAAGGTTACAGAGAAAATACACCTGAAACATACGGAAAACATGATCCTATCCAAACAGTCAAAACTTCAAACAGGCTTCACGAAAGGTATCTCCTCGACTTCCGGTGTACTTCTCGTACTTCTGATTGCTGAGGCAAAGGACAACCGTCAACCATTATTCTTGGCTTTCTTAGACGCCCGTAAAGCATTTGATGTCGTGTGGCAGGACTCACTGATGCGCAAGCTACACCAAACTGGACTGTCGGGAAGACAATGGCTATTCATGAGGGAGTGGTATGCTGGGTTAACATCTCAAGTTAAGTGGGAAGGTGAGCTCACGCGTTCCTTAAAGGAGTTACAGGGAGTTCGACAAGGCGGTGTGCGGTCACCGACAGCCTATAAAGCATTTATAAACCCTCTACTCATCACTCTGGAGAAACATGGCTTCGGCGCCCATATAGGAGATGTTTACTGCGGAGTCCCCACCACTGCGGACGATGTATGTTTAGCCTCAGGAAATGAGGAGGAATTACAGGAGATGCTAAAGGTATAAGAACAATACGCAAATAGGGAGAGATACAATATCAGTGAAAGTAAATCCAACATCTTGGCTCTGAATACAAACTCTGCTGACTGTCAATTCACATTGAACGAGGCAATAGTCCAACAACCTAAAACAGTAACACACTTAGGAATGACCAGGGACAACTATTCGAAACATGGCACAGCGAAGGTAGCAGAGGAAAAGATTCAATCTGCACGGAGGACAACGTTTGCTTTAATGGGATCTGGATTCCACGAGTCTAAATCCGATAGTCAGTGTACATAAAATTATGATGGATTGTTACGTAACATCACGTCTACTGTATGGCCTGGATGCGATCTTGTTGGGGGGAAAAGATATCCAAGATATCTCAAACTTCCATAAACGGACGTTGAAGCAACTTCAACACCTCCCTGAAAGAACTGCAGATGCGGCTGTCTACATCTTGTCGGGTTGTCTTCCTTTTGAGGCGTATTTACATCAACGGGTTCTCAACAATCTGAGGACGGCTATGGCTGATCTGTCTTCAACTCTATACAAAATTGCGAGTCGACAGTTTGCTATCAAAGACCCAACGTCTCACAGCTGGTTTATTTGGGCTATTGGAATTCTGGCACTCTACAACCTAAGCAAAACATGGGATGTCCTTGATTCGCCACCATCAAAAGGTTCTTGGAAAAAAACAGTAACGGACACCATAAATCAGTTCTGGATAGAAAACTATTGGAAGATGCGAGATCAAATTCCTCTCTACAATACCTGAAAGCTAACGCCACGTTGCTAAAACTACAACCACACACCATCTGGAAAAGTGCAGGATACAATAAAGTGAATATTAACAAAGCAGCGATCAAAGTGAAACTGTTGACGGGTACATATACTCTCCATGCCGATCGCGCAAGATTCAATCAATATGAAGTTTCGGGTATGTGTCCGTTGTGTCATTCCGAAGCGGAGGACAGGAAACATTTCCTCCTGTACTGTGAAACCTCAACTCATATAAGAAATAGATTCTTTCCAAATATTGTGTCGTTGTTGAAGGAAGTCCGCATCTCCGATCCGGAAATAGTGAACATTATGGGTGATGGTGAAACAATGGTGAAAATCATACTTGACTGTACTAGTGCCTGTGTTATTCCAGAACATATTCATTCCATGATGGAATCTATCACCAGGGGTCTGTGCTATGTACTGCACCAGTTCCGCTCGTCAACAATTCTGAACACATAACAAACTGTCCATAAGGAGAAGTGTAATTAGTTAAAGGCACATGCTCACTGTGTATATCCTCACGTCCAGTGTATATAAGTATCGGTCATTTAGGGAACTAATGAACTCAATAGTACGTTAAGTCAGTCGCTGTCGAGTCAGTAGGGTCTAAATTTATAACCCCATTCACCCACATTTTTTTTCCAAGCCTATATCACACTATGACGTAACAAGATGGCGACAGAAGGTCACAACATTGGAGTATAGAGTGTAAATTATTAAATTTATGATTGTGAAAAAGGACTATAACGTTTCTAAAGGTAGTACATCTTTAAGCATTATATCATCTACAGATTGACAGTTTCGATTACAAATTTTGGTGGATTTTAGACTTGATACAAAGGTGTTTATTTTCACGTGCTACTTTGATCACATCTGACAATATGGCTACCAATTTCTCACAGGTAGATTTGATCGAGAATATTGATACAGATGATTGGGAATTTGCAGTTAAAAACAGTTGTAAACGGAGAAGACATGTCACTAGCACTAGTTCTGTTCCAACACCGAATGACTTTGAACAGGCAAACAATACAACAAAATTGTCTATGATTTTTGAAGAAATTTTGAATTTGAAAGTAGACCATGCCAGTACACGTGAACTGATATCAATTTCAAACCAATACATGAAAGTAGCCTGCGGGCGGATTAATACAATTATTTCCGTTACAAATCAACAGTCTGCGCTCCTGAAAACATTGTCGTACAAATCTATCGACATTGAGGCTCGTGGTAGACGAAATAACTTTATATTTCGAGGACTAACGGAGTCCCGTTATGAAAACTGCAGCGACATTGTGTTTCAGTTTCTCGCTAATACGGTACAGGTCGACACCACTGGAATGGTAATTACCCGTGCACATAGACTTGGTCTGATGAAAATAGGTCAGCGGTATACGAGGCCCATTATCGTGAATTTCATGAACTACAACGACGTAGAACACATTATGGCCAATGCAAAAACACTGAAAAACTGCCCGGGCTATTCCATCGACAGAGACGTCCCAAAAGAAATCGCAGACGCCAGAAAACGCCTTTGGGCCCTTTACAAAGACACCAAGAAAGACAATCCCAATTCTAGTGTGCGGATTGTCTACCCTGCCAAGCTTATGTGCGGTAATCGTGTAGTGAAGGACGAATTCCCTGATTGGCACTCAATCGTAAACCAGTCAAGAATAGTAGATTTTCCCGTAATCGATATGAACGAACTCGATATGGATGTCAGCGTTTCTCCGACTACACAGCACATCGCACCGTCTGCAGCGCGCAATGCCGATCGGGTGGCAACGTCTGCTATGCGTGTCGATACAAACAACGTGAAGACTTATTCAATTTTCCGAGAATCAGTCGTGTCGTCAAAACAAAGTGACAATAAAAAACCTTCTCAATCAAGTAGTGCTTCTGTTACCAGAAATTCGTCGAAGGGTAAAACTGTTTCCCATTCACCGAGATCTACTACCAGACGACAGCCTGGACAGCGTCGCGCGCAGTCAGCATCCGTTCAACGCAACAACAGTCCCCACAACAACCAAGAGACAAACTATACACAATCTCATAACGATATTAATTCCACCCCCTCTGTGGGTACTGACACTGGTTAACGGTCACAGGAGAAGGTGCAATTGAAACTTGCAATTTTGAATATTCAATGTCGAAATATTGTAACAAATTACAGTGCAGTGAAGTTTTAACTATATTTGAACATAATGACATAGTAATGTTTACAGAAACTTGGTCGAATGAATCTCAAGATTTAAATATGCCTAATTTTCAATTATTCTCTTTACATAGAAAGAAAGGTAAAAAGTCCAAACGTGACTCTGGTGGGATTATTATTTATATTAGAGATAAGTTTGTAAATGATAAATGCTTGTTCTTTGAGAGTGAAGATGATATTCTGTGGTTAAGGCTTGATGGTAAATTGTTTTATTTGGAAAGTGATCTATTTATTGGTTTATGTTATGTCATGCCGGAATGTAGCGGTAGGTTTAATACTATTGAACAAAACATATTTGATAGACTTTTAGAATCTGTATCTGCTATACATAATTACACAAATGGTCAGTGCAACATACTCCTATCTGGTGATTTTAATAGTCGTACTTCAGACAAACCTGACTTTATTGATTTCGATTCTAACGGTGATTTCCATTTGTTACCAGACGATTATACGCCTGACATCGTGCGTCCTAGATGTTCACAGGACAAAGGTCATAATAATAATGGTACAGCTTTCCTTGATTTTTGTAAGCAAACCGGTTTACATATACTAAACGGACGTTGTGGCGAGGATGCGGGAATCGGTAAATATACTTTCGTGGGGTCACGCGGTTGTAGCTTAGTTGACTATGTATTAGCATCAGAACCAGTTTTTAATATCATTAAATCATTTACGGTACATGATCCCAATTCTTTTTCGGATCATTGCTTAATTGAATATGTTTATGAAAATAACATTAATTGGAATGACAACGCAAACGGACACTTTGACCATCCGAGTAATGATAACTATTCACGTGTAGATTATAGGTATAGATGGAAAATCGAGTCATGTACCGACTTTGTAAATGGTATTACGGCACAATATTTTGGCGAACAATTAAGTATGTTAACTACGTTTACCAACACCTGTACCATTGAAAATGATATTAATTCCAGCTTATCACAATTTTCGGATCTTATGAGTTCTGTTACAGACGATCTGTTTAAATCAAAAATTCCTTCTGGTAAAAGTAAACATGTACATACTAGCCCTCAAAATGCATGGTTCACAAATGAATGTGGTGAAAAGAGAAATTCGTTTTTGTTGTTTTTAAATATGTTTCGAAATAGTCGCTCTGATGAAAACAGGTTATTACTAGTAAAATCGCGATCTGAGTATAAATCCACGATAAGAAAACGCAGAAGAATTTATATGAATGATAAAACCAAAGTATTAGAGTCGTATAGGTATACTAATGCTAAGCTTTATTGGAAACTTTTAAAACAGTCAGCTCAAGTTAAAACCCCTGATATACCGTTATCATCTTTTGAAGCATATTTTAAAGCAGTTAATAACCCTGACAACCCGTTTTACCAGCCGGACGAAGATATAGTATATTTTAATGAACGTTTTGTTTGTGACGAATTTCAAACTATGTTTAGCGAGATGGATGTTGAAATAAACACTACAGAAATTACTAAAGCTATTAACGAGCTAAAGACCGGTAAAAGTGCTGGTCCAGATAATTATTTATATGAATACTTTTATACATGGTAAGGATATTTTGCTTCCATATTTACTTGCATTATTCAACTCAATTTTTCAATCGGGTTACTTTCCAGATGCCTGGGCAGAAGGATACATAATTCCTTTACATAAAAAAGGTTCTATAAACAATCCCGAAAATTACAGGGGAATAACATTGTTACGTGTCTTAGGCAAACTTTTTACGAAAATATTAAATAACCGTCTAAACAGTTGGGCAGAGGAATACAATGTTTATATTGAGGCACAGGCAGGCTTTCGAAGTGGAATGAGTACTACTGACAATATTTTTGTTCTCCATGGTTTAATCACACACATGCTAAATCATGGTAAAAAATTGTATTGTAGCTTTGTAGATTTCAGTAAAGCTTTTGACTATGTTGAGCGTAACAGTTTATGGGCGAAACTTATTAAACTTGGAATTAGGGGAAAATGCTAACAATATTGAAAAGTATGTATTTGCATGCTAAATCATGTGTTCGTTTTAATAACACTCTTAGTAATGATTTCACTTGTTATTTAGGTGTGCGCCAAGGTGAATCTTTATCGCCTTTCCTATTTGCTATGTTTTTAAATGATCTTGAAGAACATATGGTATTAAATGGATTTAAGAGCATAGAAATGTACATGACAAAACTTTTCATTTTATTATATGCAGATGACATTGTTATTTTTTCAGAGTCTGCGGACGGCTTACAACACGGTCTAAATATTTTGTATGGTTACTGTAATAGGTGGAAATTGAAAATTAATGTTCAAAAAACAAAGGTTGTTGTTTTCAGAAAAGGCGGTATTTTACCTCGGAATTTAAATTTTATATTTAATGGCGAAACAATTGAAATCATTAAATCGTTTTCATATTTAGGTATTGTTTTTACTCAAGGTGGGTCGTTTAGCGAAGCACAAGTGAATCTTTCATCTAGAGCACAGAAAGCCATTTTTAAACTTAACAAGTATTTATACAATTTTCCAAATGTTACTGTTAAACACAAAATTGACCTTTTTGATAAACTTATTTCACCAATTTTAAACTATTCTTGCGAGGTATGGGGTTTTCATAAAGCTAATAACATTGAACGAGTGCATACTCAGTACTGTAAACGTATTTTACTAGTGAAACGTTCCACACAAAATGATTTTATATATGGCGCCTTAAATCGTTTTGATTTGTCATTTAACCGTTACGTTAGAATTGTTAAGTATTGGATAACAATTACATGTACTAGTGATTTGAAGTATTGTAAACTTGTTTACGAAATATTAAAGGCCGACGCCGACATTTATCCCAACAAAGTTTCATGGGTTACACTTTTGCAAAATTTACTGTCCACTTTAGGAATTCGTGAGATCTGGTTAGCACAGAGTGTCGGTAACGTGAGCGCTTTTATCAGCCTTTTTAAACAGCGGTTACGTGATACAAGTATGCAAAACTGGAACTCGAGGATAGAAAATTCATCCCGTAGTACTTTTTACAAATCTGTTGTCTCATTTGATTTTCAGTATTATCTGAAGTGCGATTTACCATCCAAATATAGAGTAGCAATGACAAGACTGTTGTTGTCCTCCCATAACCTTTCTATTGAAACTGGCAGATGGCACCGTCCACACAGTATTCCGCGTGAGGAACGTAAATGCATTTCATGTGATAAACTCGAAGACGAGTACCATTTTCTCATTGAATGTTCCTTATATAATGATCTACGAAATAAATACATTTCAAGGTACTATTGGTTTAATCCGAGTATGTATAAATGGCAAACACTTTTTGATAGTAAAAATCTGTCTGTTATCAAGAAACTAAGTGTATTCATTTATAAAGCTTTTGAGTTACGGTCAGAATTGATATGCTGACTAATTATTATGTTTCATCTGAGTGCAAATTATTATATAATTATGTGCTATTTTGTACAATATTGCATGCATCTTGAATCAATATATATATGCCATTACGTCTTTAAATTATTATTTATGTATGACCATATTACAGTTACAATATACACTTGTCATGACTATGCATAGATGCCTATACAATTCAGTTAAAGTCAATCAGTACACTGCATATGAATTGCTGAAACTGTTTTGTTTAAGGCCCGAGCTACATAAGAAGTGCTTATACATTTTACACATTGTACATGCTGATGTAAAGGTTTAATGAAATAATTTAAAGTACCTATTCTAAATCTATATATTATTATGCAATGCACCACCGAATTAATAATTGAATTGATTTTTGTATAGTTAACACCTTCTCCGCATGACTATGCATATTTTGGGTGTTGTATGAAACTATGAGCATTACGGTTTGAGTACACTGTTCATGAGAGTTATAAATATTTCTGCCATTGATTGTATGCATTGTCACTGTGTTATTGTCATCTTGTTGCGTCACTGTATACTGTATAATATATATGTTTATGTTTGTTGTATGTTCTCATGGGCCTCTGGCTTATTGAATTTGAAAAATAAACTATCTATTCTATCTATCAAGCGAATTAGAACATTATACGTGTGCGCGACGATTCTTCTAGGAACCACTACTACGTTTGCTGTCGGTGAACGGTTCTCCAGACATTGGAGGAAGCTACATACAAGATACAAGATATGGCGGACCGTCAAGACGGCGTTTGAGTTTTTTGGATGGAATAAGCCAATATAAGACAAACACATGTTATATTTAATACTTTAGATGACTTTATTATATCATATTTGTTCAGTAACCATCTCTTGTCGACGTCTTGTATGCCTATTTAACCATTTTTCATCTCTTGTCGGTTCATGTCTGTTCTTGTCACTTCTTGTCTGTGAATAGGGAGACCGATACGTAGTAAAAGGACAGTAAAATTGCCAGCCCAGCTAACCACCGGCATCGGAGACGGACCACCTCTACTTGTTTAGAGCTACCAGGACAGTCCAGTCGGTTTAATTAAATAGCATAGTGTAGATGCTTTTAGCTACTCATACTATTAGCTTCTTTGCGGTGTGTGACTCGCAATATGTCTAGGCCTATATCCCCGTGAGGGGTTCGACATTAGAGGAAGATAGATACCGTATATAATAAGAACGGCATTAGAATATTGGAGAGTTATGCCCCTTATATCTAACTCCGCCATTTGTATTACTTTATGTGTCAGGTTATAATACTTGTACATTTCTCGCTATTTGACTTCTCTGAGACGGTAAATATGTTTAACTGGTTGCTCTACTTCAATCACATGAGAACTAAGCGTGTTTTATGTCTCTCAATTTCGGAAATGAACTAATAATGTTATCTAATGGACGGTTACTTGCAACTCTCACACCTTTAAATTAATTTATAAAGCAGAAAAAGTCCACGCTATATCTGCAATGATTATGACTAACGTAGTGTAACAAAATTGATTAATTCCCAGAATTGGCAAACACTTGAATATCGTCCAGTGGTATAGATTGTCGGATTTGAAATAGAATGGTCCCGGGTTCGATACTCGGTCAGGCCATGTATGTAGTGTCATTGAGCAAGCCACCTCACAAACATTGCTTAGTACTAGTTAATCGCTTAGGTCGGCTAAGCCTGCCCAGGAAAAACATGTCTAAGTCCCTGCTAGGGGTTTGACATTAAAGGAACATACAACATACATACAATCGCTTTGGTCGGCTAAGCATGCCCAGGAAAACATGTCTAAGTCCCCGCGAGGGGTTCGACATGCATACATAGGCCTACATACAATCAACAGTCGTATACCTGTACAAAATCAGAAATATGTTAATATTATGCTTCGACTACAATCACCTAACGCCTACAAGAAACATGAAGTACTTAATTTCGCAGTCCCGAACCCAGTACCATTAAGAACTTTTTTTTCTCCACAATTAATATGTCTTTGAAATGGCCTCTCCTACTATGTACAGTCCAGACCCAGCTGAGCGGCTGGCCACTGTGCCACTCGTGTACCACTAATAACTGTATTCAACCTTAGTATGTAGTTTTTAATACTAATAATTAATGAGATTTTTAACTACTGTCCCCTGACAAGTGCCACCCTGTCACACTTGGTCTTAGTATGTAGTTTTTAATACTAATAATTAATGAGATTTTTAACTACTGTCCCCTGACAAGTGCCACCCTGTCACACTTGGTCTTAGTATGTAGTTTTTAATACTAATAATTAATGAGATTTTTAACTACTGTCCCCTGACAAGCGCCACCCTGTCACACTTGGTTATGAGTGTTGTGTGTAATATGTAGATGTTCCATGCAATGTGTGCGAGGTGTCTTGCTCAATGCAGCCTTCAAGTTCAAACTGTTCTCACCTATCTTTATATTGCAGGGAAAACACTAAATAATGATGGAAACACCTTCAAGAAGATCTACTAGAATCATAAAGCACACACTAAAACTTAAAGAAGCAAAACAAGGTGATTTTCCTGAAGCTGTCAAAAACAAAAAAAGATGCCTGAAACAATCTAAAACTAATACCGAATCAGATGCGCTGAGAACAAAATCTGAAAAAGAGATGAAAGCCATGCATGAATCAGAAGGTGAACTGGAAGCCATAACAATGGAAAATAAATCTAGACAGGGCATAAAATCTGTTACTGTTTCAGCGATACGAGTACGGTTAAATGACACAACACCAAACACAGAAGAACAAACTCGAAATAAAAGGAAAACAACATTTAATAAAGAAGAACAAAAATCACATACAGATAATTGTGCTCAGTTAAATAAGGGTGATTCTCATAGAAAAGTTAGGAAGGCCGCAACTATTGATAAAGTACAAACTAGTGTGAGTAAACATGATACATTATCAGATGTAAAATATAACACTTGTAAACAAGCCAGGAAACATAGCAAGGATAGACAGAATGGTAATATTCCAGAAAAACATGATGATGATGTGAAAGATCTAGGGGAAGATATAATAGTTGACACGAATCGTACAAATAATGAAAATTGCAGAACTGTAAACACTAAAATTGAAGCAGATTTACCAGTAGATACAGAAATCATGAGGAAAATAGACAAACGAAAACGGACAGTTACAGCTGTGATGGAAAGTACCGACATTGTGGAAGAAGGTGACACTTGTGGTCTGGATGCAATGGAACCTCTTTTTATTGAAGGTGGAATATTTACAGATCAGAGCCCCGTCATAGAAAGCAATTCGAATCTAATACACATGCTATCTCAAGATATTAAGTCAGAAAACAGCAACAAAGGAAAAGTAATACATATAAAGGTGTTGGACAACTTGATTGGACCAAATAAATCAATGTTCAAGGAAGATGGAAGTTGCATAGATGAAGATTATTTAAAACATAAATATCAGAATTCCAAACCTCTTCTTGAGGTTACTGTAAAGAGAGAAAACCTTGATATGATTAACACTGGTGATGAAATAAATATTGCTGATAATAGAGTAAAAAATGATCCGGACAAAAGCAAAATTGTTCAGCAGGATGTTGATGATGTTGACGGTGAAGAATCTGACATTTCGGAAAGTGAAGGAGAATTGTCTGAATATGATGAAGAGAAGAAAATTAACTCGGTTACATGTCCAGTCTGTTCCAAGGTCTATAGCTGTAAATCTAATCTCATGAAACATCAGGCACTACACAATGGTATGTACAGTTTTATCACATACCATTTATTGTATCCAGTGTAATACAGCAGGGATCAGTTTAGAGGGCGATGTGGGCGAAATTGTTGCCCTAGGGACCCTGACTTCGCCCTCTGGGTCCCCACTTCTCCCTAAAATAAAAGAATAAAAAAAATAAAGAAAAAGAAAAAGTTTGGTTTTTACGATTTTCAAATAATATTTTGTCTAGTAAGATACACTGGCCCATTGTAAAGCACTCCTTCTATTCAAATGTATTTAATGGTTGTACTGTGCATTTTAGCCCTATTTTGCAGAAGTATACTAATGAACACCATTTAAGGAAGCGATCACCCGCTTTCTCACTTCTCCCATAAATTCTGACCTAGAATGAACCCTGTACAGTCATATCATAGTTTCTTATATGTACACATGTGTAATAACACCTGGAAGGATTCTGATTGGTTGAGTGAATAATCCTTATAAATTTGTAAATTAAACTTTAATGTATGCATATTTCTATTTGAATTGGTACCGGTACATAGTTAATGGTAAGACTAGACTCGCTGTAAAATAAGTCTTATGTCTTTGATGTAACAATAACGCTGTTTAAGACATAAATATAACACTGCTTTGCGTAGTGACGTCATGAATTTAGTGACGTCATGACAATTTAGTAACGTCATGGCAATTTAGTAACGTCATGACAATTTAGTGACGTCATGACAATTTAGTAACGTCATGACAATTTAGTAACGTCATGGCAATTTAGTGACGTCATGACAATTTAGTAACGTCATGGCAATTTAGTGACGTTATGACAATCTAGTAACGTCATGGCAATTTAGTGACGTCATGACAATTTAGTGACGTCATGACAATTTAGTGACGTCATGACAATTTAGTAACGTCATGGCAATTTAGTGACGTCATGACAATTTAGTAACGTCATGGCAATTTAGTGACGTTATGACAATCTAGTAACGTCATGGCAATTTAGTGACGTCATGACAATTTAGTGACGTCATGACAATTTAGTGACGTCATGACAATTTAGTGACATCATGACAATTTAGTGACATCATGACAATTTGCGCTGACATTTGGCGCCAAGATGAAAGTACATGTGGCAGCGTTATTTGTGCACTAATAAAGTAATAAAGTAATATGGTAATGTGATAAAAAGGATGGAACACTCGTGGTTTCATACCACATTCTATGAAACGCGTTTTGGAATGTTGCTATGACAAAAGGCTTGCTTAACCCTTTCAACACCACATACCTCTAAATAGGCTTACAAAAAGTGTAGATCCAGATGAGCCGGCTCGTGACGAGCCGTCTCATCAGGATCTGCACTTTTTGTCAGTGATATGACTATTTTTAGACATAATTACCCATTTTGATAAATGAACTTGTCCAAATGTGATTTTCTGATTCATTTATTGGTTTATGAATATCATGGACCAGTCCATGTGAGTTACTTGGTGTTGAATGGGTTAATAGCAAAATTCCAAAACGAGTTTCCTAAAATATGGTATGAAATCACCACGAGTGTAAGATCATAAATGGTCCGGAGTTCTGGAGCCGCTATAATTTGTGCCATTAGGCAAGGCATTTAAATTCCACATTGCCTCTTCTCTCTCCCTCGTGGCGATAGATTCCATCAGGAATGAGGTCTCGAGACTGATTAATATAAGTTGTAAGAACTTGTTTCGCTATAGAGCTAAAATAAATTTGTATAAACTATTCCAAGTCTTCTTCAATCTGTTTGTAAGGTACGGTATATGTCGCAGTGATATAAAAATTAGTGAGCCAGATATATCAGGGATCAGTTTAGAGGGCGATGTGGGCGAAATTGTCGCCCTCTGGGGGCCCCACTTCTCCCTAAAAAAAAAAAATATGTTTTGGTTTTTATGATTTTCAAACAAACTTTTGTCTAGTAAGATACAATGGCCCATTATAAAGCACTCATTCTATTCAAGTGTTGTATTTAATGGTTGTACTGTGCATTTTAACCCTATTTTGCAGAAGTATATTAAAGAACACCATTTAAGGAAGCGATCACGCGCTTTCTCACTTCTCCCAAAAATTCTTACCTAGAATGAACCCTGACCTAGAATGAACCCTGTACATATATACTGTATATTAATGCTAACTTTGTTTGTATTATAACAGTACCGTAGATCATATTAATATTTTAATTTCTTGATAGTTTTATTAACTGTTGTTTCCTTGAGTTCATATGTTGTGCTTAAATTATGAACTTTACTAGAAATCAGGGTTCATTCTAGGTCAGAATTATTGGGAGAACTGAGAAAGCGTGTGATCGCTTCCTTAAATGGTGTTCTTTAATATACTTCTGCAAAATAGGGTTAAAATGCACAGTACAACCATTAAATACAACATATGAATAGGAGGAGTGCTTTATAATGGGCCGGTGTATCTTATTTTACTAGACAACATTTTTTTTTTAGGGAGTAGTGGGGCCCCCAGAGGGCGAAGTCAGGGTCCCTAGGGCGACTATTTCGCCTACATCGCCCTCTAAAGTGATCCCTGCTAGAAATGTTCATATTGTTAAATATTCATTAATACATTTATATTACAGACGGATCTGTAGTCCAGTGGTAACACGCTGGACTGGTAATCCAGGGATCGCAGGTTCGATCCCCCGTCTGACCCTAATAAAATTAACAGTCTTTCAGATGGGACGTTAAACCGAGGTCTCGTGTCGGTGCTTTACACCGTGCACGTAAAAGAACCAGAGGAGACTCTGGAATGGGTCTCTGTCTGTATCATTGCACTATCCTCCAAAATCTAAAATGACTTAATATCTTCAGGAGGCGTCGCTCATATGTGTAACCGGTAGCGACGATAAATAAACGTAAAAAACAAACAATACATTTATTCTTCTTTATAATTCAGATATTAAGCCATTCCAGTGTGAGATATGCGGAATGTCATTTGTTATCAAGTCATACCTGAAAGCACACAAAGTAATGCATTCTGGGAAACGAATATTAGAATGTGGTGTTTGTGGCAAAACATTTCTACGACGATCTGGCCTGAACAGTCATACGAAGTCACATTCAGGTAATGTTCAAGCATCAGGTAATGTTCAAGCTTCACTGTTGTTTTGTGGGTCATATTACATTCACGAGAGTAATATCTTTGCAGTTAATTTGCAGTTGCATTTTAGTCATATACCCTCGAGTTTCCGGTTTCCGTTATGATAAGAAATGATCGGCATTCAACAAAACAAATCATAAAACTACATAGTTTCTAAATATATGATGTAAATAAAGTAACGTTCCTCTTTTATTCCAAAGAATTAGAAATGAATATGACTACGTAGATAACAACGGGCGCTGTCATTTTTACCATGACCCGAAACCGACATCTGTAGTGACTGGTACCGGAGTTTTCGTGACCTTTCAGAAAATCAATTTTACGTAACATCGAATGGGTGTAAATATAAAACGAACACGTTTTATGCAGCATAATGATAATTTCTATTATTTTGATGAATATTTCTTTTCACAGTGAACACTTTCACAGTTTAACAAGCATTTTTACATGTGGACACCTGAATTCATCACCTAATCTTGTAAACCTGACTTTTGAACAGTAAATGAGGTGGTTCCAATGGTCACACTGTGCCCATTTGTAAGGGCTGTTGATGGATATTGCCTATACTTTCGCTTTGTAGGTGGTGGACTGCCATAAACCTAAAACAAAATTAAAAACTATTCCTTTAAGTACACTACACTACAGGACACATCGCTTAGTTGACGATGACAGTAACACTGTATAGACCTCAAAACAATATAAGAGAAGTCTCCAAAACGATCTCCCCTTACACTAATTAAAATTGTAACCCAGTCTAACCTTCACATTAAATGACAGGTAGGTAAACAAATCAGACGACGCAAAAAAAAATATTTTGCAGTAAATCAAATGGACAAATGGTGATGCAATATTGCATTATGAAAGATAGCATGTTTTATACCAATGCAAGGAAAATAACCGACTACTTACGCCTACAAGGATTATATGGCGCATTGTTGTTGCCAAATATGGAAAATGACCGTTGACACTATCTATTCCTGATTGGTGACGTCAGAAAACACCGATCGCGCGCAGTATTGTAAATACTTACGGGGTAACGAAAACGAAGGTATCACGATTTGAGGACACTAGAGGATATATATATATGAGGACATGTGCCTCCAGGGTTCACGCTAGAGGTCGCTTTATTTTCTGCCACTTCGCCGACAATATACATCAGGGCGACATCCATTTCGCCTTATTTCTGGAGTATATAATTGCTAATTAAAGCAGCCCTATATCGTATAAAATAAAAAGATATTTGAAAAATTCAAATTTTACGTATGGGTAGCAATGCTGCTACACATTCTAACATTATAATTTGTATACTTATGTTCAATTGGTAAACAATGTTTTTTTGCGATAAAACAAACTCGAAACCGAAAGTAGGACTTTTCGAGTCGATCGGTCACGCATTTGTTTACAACCAGAACACATCGTCCGCACTTGTTTATATTCGGACTGCATCGTCCCCATTTGACCCACGTTGTATTTTTCAATTAAATTACTTGACATGTTGATTCATACCTCTGTTATCTAAATCTTTTAGTGACATGTCTACATCCCCGCGAGGGGTTCGACATTAGAGGAAGATAGATACATAGTATTTCATGTTCAAAATATATACGCTGTTTTCTACATCCTCTGTTGTTTCACGCACGCGCGCTGTGTGTGTTTACATTTCGTGTGTTGATAAACAAATTCGCGTATACGACGGTTTATATTTATTAGAATTTTATCGTTTCTGAGCGACTATTTAGATTTTTTTGTAAACACACATATTTTACCCAAAACATCCTTTATTACGATGTAATGCTGCTTTAATGGTAATCCATTTTGTTATATGACAGCCTGGAAATTCATGCTGCGAGGCATATTATGCTCTCTAAATAGCTACATTTGTATAATGTTATTTAATTTTGAATTCAATTGGAATTGGTATGTTTAAATGGGGGAATACGGTATGTGTGCACATCATCCATGTGTTATCATTAATCATTATTTCTGAACAGATGCCATCAATGTGCAAATGATGAATAAGAACGAAGCAGAAAAAGTAGTAATTACACCAATCTTGATTCTGTCAGTTCGGACAGGTGGGTTTCCCCCGGGTACTCCGGTTTCCTCCCACACGAATGACCACATTTACGCTTTCATCCACGCCATCGAAATTGAAAGTTGTTCAAACTGTCTTCGCAATCGTTGTCGGTGTAAAATAAATAAAGTTTAAACTAACTTGCTTCTTTCTATATTTAGATGTGAAAGCATTTTCGTGCAATACCTGTGGAAAGCTGTTTAAGACGAAA
Source organism: Archivesica marissinica (assembly GCA_014843695.1). NCBI lineage: Eukaryota > Metazoa > Mollusca > Bivalvia > Venerida > Vesicomyidae > Archivesica > Archivesica marissinica. Next base: position 37,071,494 of record CM026396.1, read on the forward strand.
TCTGGAATGGTCACGCACATGAAGGAACACGATGAAAGACTAGGATATGTATGCCACTTATGTGGGAAGTCGTACGGTCTGCAGTCCTACCTCACCAAACACCTTAGTGTACATGCAGGTATACATCACTTATGTGGGAAGTCGTACGGTCTGCAGTCCTACCTCACCAAACACCTTAGTGTACATGCAGGTATACATCACTTATGTGGGAAGTCGTACGATCTGCAGTCCTACCTCACCAAACACCTTAGTGTACATGCAGGTATACATCACTTATGTGGGAAGTCGTACGGTCTGCAGTCCTACCTCACCAAACACCTTAGTGTACATGCAGGTATACATCACTTATGTGGGAAGTCGTACGGTCTGCAGTCCTACCTCACCAACACCTTAGTGTACATGCAGGTATACATCACTTTATGTTGGGAAGTCGTACTGTCTGCAGTCCTTACATCACCAAACACTTTTATTGTACATCAGGTGATACATCCTTATTGGAAGGTCGTACGGTCTGGCAGTTCCTACCTCACCAAACACCTTAGTGTACATGCATTTTACTCCTTATGTGGGGAAGTCGTACGTCTGCATCCTACCTCGCCAAACACCTTATGTACATGCAGGTGTCATCATTATGTGGGAAGTCGTACTGTCGCGCCTACCTCACAAACACCTTAGTGTATGCGGTATACATCCTTATGTGGGAATCGTACGTCGCAGTCCTCCTCACCAAACACCTTAGTGTACATGCAGGTATACATCACTTTATGTGGGAAGTCGTACGGTCTGCAGTCCTACCTCACCAAACACCTTAGTGTACATGCAGGTATACATCACTTATGTGGGAAGTCGTACGGTCTGCAGTCCTACCTCACCAAACACCTTAGTGTACATGCAGGTATACATCAATATGATATTGTTTGTCTAGTGGGTCATCACTGATGGTCACGGGTTCGAGCCCCGCTCAGACCGTGTCTCATTTATATGAAAAAGTTGGCAGTTTCTTACGGAGGTTGGTGCACCCAAGTACTGGTTAACAGCTGGAGCATGCCCAGGAAAGGTGTTGTTAGTTAAACTGCCCGCCGGCGATATAGCCCAAAATGGTGCTGATGCAGGCGTAAAACCCGAAATATAACATATAACATTGTCTAGTGGGCAAGAGATGGACTGAAAGGTTATGAAGTTTAGATATCTCAGCTTTGAACAGTATGAAATATTTGTGTGTGAAATGTTGAGAGTAAGGGGGCCTCCGTGGACAAGTGGTTATTTTCATTGCCTTCAAATCACATGGCCCTCACCACTGTATTTTCGAATCCCACTGGGTGTGTCGAAGTTATGAAGCTATCCAGCTAGCTTGCGGTAGGTCAGTCATCTCCCCACATCCGGAAATACTGCTCCGAGTGGTACCAGGCTATTCCCCACCAGGCTATTCCCCACCAGGCTATTCCCCACCATGCTATTCCCCACCAGGCTATTCCCCACCAGGTTATTCTCCACCAGGCTATTCCCCACCAGGCTATTCCCCACCAGGCTATTCCCCACCAGGCTATTCACCACCATGCTATTCCCCACCAGGCTATTCTCCGCCAGGCTATTCCCCACCAGGCTTTTCCCCACCAGGCTATTCCCCACCAGGCTATTCACCACCAGCTATTCCCCACCAGACATTCACCACCGCTATTCGCCACCAGGCTATTCACCACCAGGCTATTCCCCCCACTATTCACCACCGCTATTCCCCACCAGGCTATCACCACCAGGCTATTTGCCCCATTCCAGGCTATTCCCCACCAGGCTATTCCCCACCAGGCTATTCCCCACCAGGCTATTGCCCACCAGGCTATTCACCACCAGGCTATTCACCACCAGGCTATTCACCACCAGGCTATTCACCACCAGGCTATTCCCCACCAGGCTATTCTCCGCCAGGCTATTCCCCACCAATATTAGCTTGAAAGTCGCCTTATGACCGTAGCTGTTAGTGGAGCGTTATTTAGCTGATTTATATATGAGGAAAGTTGTTAGTGTTCAAATCATCTACGCCTGATGATCAGATAATTCAATGGTATTTAAGATAGGTTCCAGATATTGTAAGCCAAATTGTAATCTTGGATTTTATAAATATATATTGAACATCTTGGAATTTGTAAATATTTAATTGTCCACTGCATAAAGTGAAAGAATGTTATTCTGAATTATGTATGTGTGTCCGCCGTCCACCTGTGTATGCTAGCATGTGCGTAATACAGGTTACATAGCAGAAATGGAAAACAAGAAAACAACATTGTTTATTCGTAACGAAATATAGTCTGCAACAATATTCATAATTTCAGTTTCAGCAGATGCCAAGTAGAACATTAGACCTTCAGCGAAACTTTCGTGAACATCACTCTTCTGTATTCCAATTTCAGGTGAGAAGCCTTTCCAGTGTACAGTGTGTAATAAGTCATTTCCGTATAACCAAAGTCTACAAGAACATTTGAGGCGACATGCTGGCGAGAAACCAGAAGTTTGTGACAAGTGCGGCACGAGGTAAACTATTTCATCCTTGCATTGGTGTGATGACCTATGTTGATCGGAGGGATGTCCATCCTTGCATTGGTGTGATGACCTATGTTGATCGGAGGGATGTCCATCCTTGCATTGGTGTGATGACTTATGTTGATCGGAGGAATGTCCATCCTTGCATTGGTGTGATGACTTATGTTGATCGGAGGGATGTCCATCCTTGCATTGGTGTGATGAGCTATGTTGATCGGAGGGATGTCCATCCTTGCATTGGTGTGATGAGCTATGTTGATCGGAGGGATGTCCATCCTTGCATTGGTGTGATGACCTATGTTGATCGGAGGGATGTCCGTGGCCAAGTGGTTATGGTTGTTGACTTCCAATACCTGTGCCCTCACCGCTGTAGGTTAAAACCTACCAAAGTGTCTTCTTTCATGCGAGGAAGCTATCCAACTGCGCGGAAGGTAGATGGTTCTATCTGGGCACCTGTCCGTGACGCAAATACTCCATTTATGGTCACTCGGAGTCTTCGCTCGCTCACTAATACAATTAAAATCATCATTGTCATCAGCATGGCCATCATCAACATCATCATTGTCATCAGCATGGCCATCATCAACATCATCATTGTCATCAGCATGGTCATCATCATTGTCATCAGCATGGCCATCATCAACATCATCATTGTCATCAGCATGGTCATCATCAACATTGTCATCAGCATGGCCATCATCAACATCATCATTGTCATCAGCATGGTCATCATCAACATCATCATTGTCTGTAAAGGCCTCACTATAAGTTATACATTCTACTATTGTTTTGGCTGTCCGCTTAGCGCAGTTGATAGTGCGCTCGCTTCTCACCAATGCAACCCAGGTTCGATCCTCAGACTGGGAAGAATGTGAGATATATATGGTGATCGCCAGTTCGGAAAGGTTGGTTTTCTCTGGGTATTCCAGTTTACGAATGACCACATTTACGCTTTCATCTGTGCCAATATAAGATGTTAAAGCTAGTTTCGCAATCATTGTAAAATAAATAAACTTTTTACTATTGTTAATTTGTTCAACTTCATAAAGACTAAGAGCATATTAATTTCTTATCGAATTATTTTTCACCGAATGAATATTGAAAGCATTATTATCACAAGAGAAAGATTCCATTTAACGAAGTAGGTGTGATTTTTAGATGTTATGAGCATCCTGTGTTGACTAGTAACATTTTCCCCAATCCTAACCGTGCTGTTGCAACTATTCCTGTGTTATGTACCATTCTTGAATAAAATATTGTTTAAACATAGTAACTTATTCAATTGTTGATTGAGTTAAGGCCTATTGCAGATCGTATTGTTCCAATTTTGTCTATGTCAATTCATCTAATCACCTGTACCATGGCTAGTTATTCAAGTCTTCATCCTTTTGCTTGGTTTATTCTTCGTGTTATGACCACAGTAGTTCTCCACAACCACAATTTTGCGCATAGTTATTTCTCATTTCAGATACAATAACAAGCGACAATTGAAAGCTCATATGAAATACCACAATAATGTTTTACCATTTGCTTGTATGGCATGCAACATGTTCTACGAGTCACAGCAATCGCTAAACAAACACATCACAAAATCTCATAACAGAAAATATGGATGTGATCACTGTCATCACAGCTTTGTTAACAAGAAGCATCTGCGAACTCATCAGAGGTCTGAACATAAAGACATAGTATCTGTTAGTCGTAGAATTCCAATTTCACATTTAGCAAAGTCGAAGAAATGTATTTGCAGTCTTTGTAACAGGGAGTTCTTTAATCGGTACGTTTTAACTAAACATGTAATGTCGAAACACCAGCTTTCAGAAGAAGACGTAAAGTCTCTTTTGCACATCAGGAAGAAAGCACTAAGCAAAAAACAAATGGAAAAGTACAATATGGACCAGGGGAAAGCAGACATCTCTAAAGCACCTGAAAATGACAATGACTTTAGAGTGTACTACAAAGATGACGAAATGGCAGTCTATGTGAAAGGGATGGATAATTTTAATCAGAGATTGGAAGGAATGACTAGAGATGACAATGCTGAGACTAACCAGATAGAAAGCAGTCAGGGAGTAAGATATGTTGTGTTAGAAGATAGTGCGTTGAATGATTTGACAGAATTAAGTTATGGTAATACAGACAGGGTTATAAATATGAAAGAAGGTGCGACTCAAACTTTCGATCATGCATCATTAGAAGTGAAAGGTGATGATTCAAATATGTGTATGGACACAGAAGAGGCTGGTGAAGGTACGGGTGATCAAAATTACTATGTGGTATATACCGATTCAAATGAAAACCCCGAAGGTGCTGCTGAGGAGTTAGGTCAACAAGTATTTGTACAGAAAATGAATGATGATGGTACAGAACGAATCGTTCTGATTCTTAATGAAGGAGAGGACGGGAAACCATTCATGTTAGAAAATGGTGAACAGTATGAAATTGTGTCGCAGGAAGATAATAGAAATATCACAGATGGGTACGAAGTTATTGCAACTGGACCTGACTTTGTATCTGGTGATTTTAATGATAAAGAACTTATTGAATCACAAGCTGCAACTGTTGTTCAAACAGTTGAAGGTAGTGAAAGGTACTTCGGAGTTAATACTGGTGACGTGCACATAGGAGAACAGAATCTTCGGGTGTTGGAACATGTTCAAAGACAGGATATTAATTATCATGTTGAGGATCACGGTGATTGTATTGAAGTTAAAAAAGACACTGATGTAATGTCTCAGGCAATAAAGAAAGACCAAAGACAAGTACTGGCACATTTAGGAGATGGAATTATGGAAATAGAGGGAGAAAGTAATACTCAATACCAACCATTTCAAGATACCGCAACTGTAACTTTGGGAGGTGAAACATGTATTACACAGAGCACAATAATTGATAATGATGCAACTAATTTCACAGCCCAAGAAATATGTAATATTGGTGCACGAACAAGGCATGTCTCCGAAGAGTCCGTAGAACGAATGGTCCCGGAAAAAAATACAGTCCATGAATTTGTAAGCTTTGAAAATGCTTTGAAGTCAAAAATAGGTGATTTTCAAAATCAGACGGAGTACAACGATTTCTTAGATCGAATGATCGAGACTTTACAACAAGCCAAGCATTCAGTCCCGAAATGACAATTAATAGAAACAATTAATAGAAACAATTAATAGAAACAATTAATAGAAACAATTAATAGAAACAATTAATAGAAACAATTAATAGAAACAATTAACAATTAATAGAAACAATTAATAGAAACAATTAATAGAAACAATTAATAGAAACAATTAATAGAAACAATTAATAGAAACAATTAATAGAAACAATTAATAGAAACACACATTCTCCAAACTGATCAAACAAACAGGAGGACTAGTTTATTATGATTTGTAAAATGACATTGATTAAATCTAGGTAAATGTTTAGTTTCAGTAAATAGACACTTCTCCCAAAAATTCTGACCTAGAATGAACCCTGGTTAATGCTAACGCAAGTGACCAGGAACACACTGATATAAATACTGATTATGATTTCTTTCACGATGTAAGCAGAACAAATTATTCATGGAGAAACTCAAGATTTGGAATCTGGGATGGCAATCTACAGTATTATCTTTACAACTGGAGATATATGCAAATGGAACCAAATCAGGTGGGGCTGGTATTGCAATGAAGGAGAAATTAGGCAGTAATGCACAGGCCGACACTCGTATGTGTTTGGTTTTTTTTTGCGATTGCGATAACAGGAATGCATGCTCCAGCGAATATTTGTTTAGCTATTAAAACAATCCAAAACTGTTGTTCAAAAGTGTCAACTAAGTTTCTATTCTTGAAATAAATAAATGTATTTAATTCTTTGCTGACGTTATTGCTACCCTGTCCGTCGAAGACAATGTACAAAGGTAGTAATGGACTTCTGCATGTCCCATTACCATGCCCAGTGCATCACTTGAAGCACAGAGATTCGGCACGTTTGGGGGTACTAGTATATATATCTAACCCTACTTAAATATATATACTAGTACCCCCAAACGTGCCGAATCCCTGTGACTTGAAGCAGTAAGTCCAATGATTATATATGTTCAATTGAAGGAATTCATTGTTGAAGACAGCATAGGCATTCTATTTATAGACTTAGACTTTGATTATGATTTCTTTCACGATGTAGATATGGATGTAAATTCTGATATCACTTTAGACGAAATAGAAAATGCTGTCCATTTATTAAAGAATACTAAAGCATGTGGTATTGATAATTAATGAACGAGCATATCAGATGCTCTTTTCCAATTATGAATATGTTGTAAAATGTTTGTTTATTATAGTGTCACCCCTATTTAAAGGACTTATGAGACACCTCTTCTTTTTTATGAACATCAGTACTTCCCGAATCCTATACTTGTATGCCAGACGCCAGGCTACATGTACTATGATGGTTGACGCAACAATACTGCTAGGATTAGTCATATATATAAGACCTCTACATAAATTATTTGTTTCTGTTAGATCATCGTCAGTCTCTACTTTAACTGCAACAGAATCGTAGAATATTAAAGTAGGCCACGAGAACATCATTGATACCAGAACAGAAATCCCACACGCAATTTTGGCTTCCTTAATTCCCAATTGCTTCTTGTATGGCCTGCATATTTTCATGTAGCGGTCCATCGAAATCGCTATTAGCGTAAACGAGCTACCACTAGCTGCAAAATAATTCACAAATCTCATAACTTTACAGGCACCACTATTTGTGAATAGATAGAAGAATCGAAGGTCCAAAATTTCAATAGGGATGGACACACTGCATAACATAATATCATATACCGCTACTGCAACAATAAATACAGTGTTAGAACTCCTCCTTGACTTACAACAGTAGTAGTAACAAACCAGGATATTTCCTATAATTCCCAATAGCATTAGAATTCCCAGGAATATCATAACGGGGATCATAATCACCGCCTTTTCGTCGTTTATCTCCCGTAGCAACATATCTTTATTCAAAGTTGTATTTTCCATTTTGATTGGTTGTATTAAATAAATAACCACAATCTGAGTAAAAACCAGATCTGAGAGAGGAAAATGTTTGTATTTGTAGGTGATTTTTATTCTCTGTGCCAATTAAGCTAATTTTATCGTTTTAAATGAGTACTTTATATCACTTTCACGCTTAAGATAAAAGATTTAGCAACTCCCTTAATCCATAATCCTTTTTCGTTATCACTTTTGCTTGAGCCTTGCTCTCGGGGTGCACATCTTCGGAAACTGGACAGTGGATCATGTAGACTAGTACCTTTCTTTGGAAAAGTCAAAGACTAATACTACATATAATCATACTATATAACATGTGTACATGTTTAAGCTTTTGATTGCGTAATAACGCTTTTTTCATTCTGTAGTGTTCAAATCGTTTCTATGGGGAGGGCCAATCACTAATGTTGTCAGAACTTGTGGCCCAACCCATTTGCTATTTATAAATCGGTTATACGATTGTTATTGTTATATACATGCAATAAAATATTATCAAATCAAATGAAGCCAATATACGGATCCACGTGGGCTGTCTTTTATCTGGTGAGTGGTCTTTGTTTGTTGGTGGTCTTTGTTTGTTGGTGGTCTTTGTTTGTTGGTGATCTTTGTTTGTTGGTGGTATTGAACACAAGTTTGACTCCACTCTACTTGTTATTAATTAATTGTAATGGAATTGTTTCAAAATATCATAACCCATATTCTGACTGTATACCGACAGCACTTTGTCTAACATCAATAATTACATGATGATCTTCGGTAGTGGATGCTACTGGAATCATGAGCTGCGTCGCCAGTAGAATCATATAAAATGATATAAGCTTTACTTGTACATCCCTTCACATCCGCTATGCATTTGGATAAACAAACAAATCCGTGTATCTAAGTGTACACGTATTATGCCAGCAGTCATCGAATCTCCCAATAACTTGTAAATGTGGTTGGTATTGAGTATTACTTGCTCCCTCTATTTGCATAATTCCATCTCCTAAATATGCCAGTACATCGTTAAATATACCCAGCGTGTTTGTTGTCTTATAACACAAACGATTTACAATAGATGGCATATATGTCATTTGAATACACACCTTTGGGAGATAAAACGCTTATCCAATACGACACGGAATATCAATACATGTATTTAAATCTGTTTGTAAGTGAACACTGATTGACGACAATGTGGGCATCTTCATCCGTTTATATTTCTATCGGTCTCACTTAGTATTATAGTCACGAGAGTTCAGTGTTTCCTTTAATTCTTCTTGTGTAAATGATCCTACGTCGTAGGTGTATTTTGTAAACATGGAACTGAGTTCAAGAAACATTGTAAGTTTCGATTTAATCAAGATTTGAGATTTTGTATTTCCTTGCTCAAATACACTATATTTATTTATTTAAGATGTAAAGTTATCTTGTATACGTTGTGTATGAGCGTGAAATCTCCCACAGCACGTGTTTCACAAATTAAACGACTAATTAGCATGCACAGTACGCCCACCACGTTGATTCTAAGAATGTTTTTAATTAAGGTCAGTAGCTCTGATACCCATCCTGTCAATCAAACAACATATTCTGATTCTTAAGATTGAATACATTGTTCAGCTACCCTATCCTTACGGCAGTGTTAAACAAAGCCGTGTTTATTCTCAGTAATATTGTCTCCACGAGAGTCAGGATCAGTATCACGCAGAACGTGTATCATTTCACTTAACGATTCATTATGACACGTTCCTAATCAATACTGTTGATTCGAAATTTCCATATTACTCTGCAATTTGTAATGGTGTATTTCCTATATAGATCGACGCTTTATATAGATAGATAAGAGACATGCGAATAATGTTGTTTGTTTCCTCAGAGAATTGAAGGTAGACACATTTGGAATGAAGTTAATGGTTCAATATCTGTCATCACTATAACACAACTGGACGTAATCGAATTTAATAGTTTAATATGCACTCGTGACACACCCTGACACCCGTGTCAATTACGAACACTTGGCTAATGGACGTCAATGTATGTGTACATTCAAGCATTCACTGCACGCACATTCCATGTTTTCCATTTAATCCCTTGTAAGCAACGTCATGTACTGCGCAGTGCTTATACCTGCAAATAGTAACACTATATATCAGCATATACTATACTATATTATCATAACTATACATTATACAATTTACAGACGGATCTGTAGTCCAGTGTTAACACGCTGGACTGGTAATCCAGGGATCACATGTTCGATCCCTCGTCTGACCCTAATAAAATTAACAGTCTTTCAGATGGGACGTTAAACCGAGGTCTCGTGTCGGTGCTTTATATCGTGCACGTAAAAGAACCAGAGGAGACTCTGGAATGGGTCTCTGTCTGTATCGTACACTATCCTCCAAAATCTAAAATGACTAATCTCTTCAGAAGGCGTCGCTCATATGGGCAACCGGTAGCGACAATAAATAAACGTATAACACAAAATAAAATTTACCATACTCATCAGCAAACTATCCATATTATATGTACACACGACAAGCTAATAATTTCGCCAACAGTTCACTTTATTTATTCCTGAAGGTACGTATCCATTTTCACAAGTGGAAGTCGTGCTAGCGCAGTGTATGCGCGTTCGCTTCAGGTGCGAAAGGTCCGGAGTTCGAGCCCCGCTGGAGCCGTTACGATTGTGCCCCTTAGGCAAGGCATTTAAATTCCACAGTGCCTCTTCTCTCTCCTTCGTGGCGATGGATTCCATCAGGAATGAGGTCTCGAGAGTGATTACTATAAGTTGAAAGGACTTGTTTCGCAATCGAGCTAAAATAAATTTGTATAAACTATCAATTTTCAAATCAAAGACAAACAAGATAATGATTATCTCGTGCCTAGTTATGCGTTTTGTTAGAACTGTTCACGTAGATATTCCAGGTAGCTCATGCTTGGAAACCTGGATTACCGCACTTTATATGAGTCCATGTTCCAAGAAATATATAGATTTAGAGTAAATCCTGTCCACAACGTACTGTTTCTGTTTGCGAAACTGTGATTTGTACATAATTACCCATTATTGGTGTTTATTAACAAAACTCTCCAATAAGTTTACAAACAGTGGCTTAACACTGCGATGCTTTTGCAAATGATGATGGTTTAATTTTTCAATTGATGGGGAAAAACACGCTTGACGAGATTTATAGGTATATGAAGGTACAGACCCATACGTATCCATAATACCATAACAAGTAATAAGAGTTACTGTCGCGTATGGATAATCTACCTATTTATTAGTCCAAAATAAGTAGGTATTGGTACAAACGTGTGAGATGCAATACTAACTGATAGTTATAACTTATAAACTTTCGCGATTAAATCCATGTTCATTCTGTATACAATATATATATACAGTAAAACCCCTATAATAAGACCACCTATGGGACTTCCAAAAAGTGGTCTTATTAGCGGGGTGGTCTCTTTATCGAGTTTGGTCAAGAAGACCAAATTATGATCATTTTACTACATGTACAATGTACTTTCACACATGATCATTTCTTGGGGTTTGTTTCCTTGATTTTTCTGTTTTAATTACAGAAGAGTTGGTTGTTTCTATGGCTTAGGATTGTACTTCTGAAATCCATTCATAGACAACTGTATATCACAATTAATTAATAATAAAATAAAGTACAATGTAAATGAGTTAATCCATTTATTTTCAGAATTTATTTTCTTGTTTTCATTTATTATAATTATTGTGATGTATACCAGCACAGTAGTTTCCTTGAAAAGTACATATCATCATCAATCATTCATTATTTTAAAAAACGTTCAAGGGTTGACAGCTTATTTAAAGGCCTGCAGGTTGACCTGTATTTGACCTTAAACACACGAGGAATAGCGGTACAAATCTGACGGTCGACGCACTAAACACACGAGGAATAGCGGTACAAATCTGACGGTCGACGCACTAAACACACGAGGAATAGCGGTACAAATCTGACGGTCGACAATGCTGAGACTAACCAGATAGAAAGCAGTCAGGGAGTAAGATATGTTGTGTTAGAAGATAGTGCGTTGAATGATTTGACAGAATTAAGTTATGGTAATACAGACAGGGTTATAAATATGAAAGAAGGTGCGACTCAAACTTTCGATCATGCATCATTAGAAGTGAAAGGTGATGATTCAAATATGTGTATGGACACATAAGAGGCTGGTGAAGGTACGGGTGATCAAAATTACTATGTGGTATATACCGATTCAAATGAAAACCCCGAAGGTGCTGCTGAGGAGTTAGGTCAACAAGTATTTGTACAGAAAATGAATGATGATGGTACAGAACGAATCGTTCTGATTCTTAATGAAGGAGAGGACGGGAAACCATTCATGTTAGAAAATGGTGAACAGTATGAAATTGTGTCGCAGGAAGATAATAGAAATATCACAGATAGGTACGAAGTTATTGCAACTGGACCTGACTTTGTATCTGGTGATTTTAATGATAAAGAACTTATTGAATCACAAGCTGCAACTGTTGTTCAAACAGTTGAAGGTAGTGAAAGGTACTTCGGAGTTAATACTGGTGACGTGCACATAGGAGAACAGAATCTTCGGGTGTTGGAACATGTTCAAAGACAGGATATTAATTATCATGTTGAGGATCACGGTGATTGTATTGAAGTTAAAAAAGACATTGATGTAATGTCTCAGGCAATAAAGAAAGACCAAAGACAAGTACTGGCACATTTAGGAGATGGAATTATGGAAATAGAGGGAGAAAGTAATACTCAATACCAACCATTTCAAGATACCGCAACTGTAACTTTGGGAGGTGAAACATGTATTACACAGAGCACAATAATTGATAATGATGCAACTAATTTCACAGCCCAAGAAATATGTAATATTGGTGCACGAACAAGGCATGTCTCCGAAGAGTCCGTAGAACGAATGGTCCCGGAAAAAAATACAGTCCATGAATTTGTAAGCTTTGAAAATGCTTTGAAGTCAAAAATAGGTGATTTTCAAAATCAGACGGAGTACAACGATTTCTTAGATCGAATGATCGAGACTTTACAACAAGCCAAGCATTCAGTCCCGAAATGACAATTAATAGAAACAATTAATAGAAACAATTAATAGAAACAATTAATAGAAACAATTAATAGAAACAATTAATAGAAACAATTAATAGAAACAATTAATAGAAACACACATTCTCCAAACTGATCAAACAAACAGGAGGACTAGTTTATTATGATTTGTAAAATGACATTGATTAAATCTAGGTAAATGTTTAGTTTCAGTAAATAGACACTTCTCCCAAAAATTCTGACCTAGAATGAACCCTGGTTAATGCTAACGCAAGTGACCAGGAACACACTGATATAAATACTGATTATGATTTCTTTCACGATGTAAGCAGAACAAATTATTCATGGAGAAACTCAAGATTTGGAATCTGGGATGGCAATCTACAGTATTATCTTTACAACTGGAGATATATGCAAATGGAACCAAATCAGGTGGGGCTGGTATTGCAATGAAGGAGAAATTAGGCAGTAATGCACAGGCCGACACTCGTATGTGTTTGGTTTTTTTTTGCGATTGCGATAACAGGAATGCATGCTCCAGCGAATATTTGTTTAGCTATTAAAACAATCCAAAACTGTTGTTCAAAAGTGTCAACTAAGTTTCTATTCTTGAAATAAATAAATGTATTTAATTCTTTGCTGACGTTATTGCTACCCTGTCCGTCGAAGACAATGTACAAAGGTAGTAATGGACTTCTGCATGTCCCATTACCATGCCCAGTGCATCACTTGAAGCACAGAGATTCGGCACGTTTGGGGGTACTAGTATATATATCTAACCCTACTTAAATATATATACTAGTACCCCCAAACGTGCCGAATCCCTGTGACTTGAAGCAGTAAGTCCAATGATTATATATGTTCAATTGAAGGAATTCATTGTTGAAGACAGCATAGGCATTCTATTTATAGACTTAGACTTTGATTATGATTTCTTTCACGATGTAGATATGGATGTAAATTCTGATATCACTTTAGACGAAATAGAAAATGCTGTCCATTTATTAAAGAATACTAAAGCATGTGGTATTGATAATTAATGAACGAGCATATCAGATGCTCTTTTCCAATTATGAATATGTTGTAAAATGTTTGTTTATTATAGTGTCACCCCTATTTAAAGGACTTATGAGACACCTCTTCTTTTTTATGAACATCAGTACTTCCCGAATCCTATACTTGTATGCCAGACGCCAGGCTACATGTACTATGATGGTTGACGCAACAATACTGCTAGGATTAGTCATATATATAAGACCTCTACATAAATTATTTGTTTCTGTTATTTCGAGAAAAATATTTGGACTATGCTAGGATCAGAAAGAGATCCGGTAGGGATCATTCTAGTGGGCGAAATAGTCGCCCAAGGGACCCTAACTTCGCCTCTAGGGGCCCCACTTCTCCCTAAGAAATAAAAATATTTTTTTTACAATTTTCATACCGCTTTCCAACAATGTTTGTTTACGTCTTGTGCTGTACCTCAAGACTGGACAATTTATCTAATTTACTCGATATACAAAGAGGATTCATCAAATATGTCCAACTACAGCTATTACACCTATTACATTGCTACATGTAAGTTGTATCAGAAAATTATCGACGAACATTAAATCTATATAGGAGTCCGCCTCCGTGGTCGAGTGGTTAGGGTCGCTGACTTGTATACCACTGTAACCTATCATCACTGATGGTCACGGGTTTTTTGCCCCGCTCAGACCGTGTCTCATTTATATGAAAAAGTTGGCAGTTTCTTACGGAGGTTGGTGCACCCAGGTACTGGTTAACCGCTGGAGCCTGCCCAGGAAAGGTGTTGTTAGGCAAACTGCCCGCCGGCGATATAGCCCAAAATGGTGCTGATGCAGGCGTCAAACCCGAAATATAACATATAACATAAATCTATATAGGACTTTTAATTTATTTTTTAATCTACATGTATATATCATAATGGTGCACCACAAACAGTTTATATAGTGTTTTTTTTATTATCTCAACATAAATTATAACAAAGATTGTACAGATTAAAATCTTTTGAGCATTATAACGGTGTACTCCAAAGAATATATATATATACTATATTAGTCTAAACATTTGTTATAACGTTGTCCCCAATCAGTGAGTTTGTTATACATGTACTTTAATCTAAGCATATACATGTAAATTGTTTTATGGCTTTGTATCAAACATTCTATATTACATAGAAATTAATGTGTATACAATCTTATCATACAGTAGCAATACGTTATAATCAGAACATGATGTGTCTTTAGGTGTACTTGACAATACTGTTTATGTATTTGCATGCCACCTTTGTAACGTTTACCGTGCGATACTATAATACTAGTATCAAGCTAAACATGAACTCATAGAAACCGTACTGTTGTCTGTGCTCTTTCTACAACAAGGACAGAAGACACATACAAAAAAAACTCTCGAAACTTCGGATTGAGAAATCCGTGCGATATTATCATATTAGAATCAAGCTAACCATGAACTCATAGAAACCGTACTGTTGTCTGTGCTCTTTCTACAACAAGGACAGAATACACTACAAAAAAACTCTCGAAACTTCGGATTAAAAAATCCGTATGTTAGCGGATTTATAGCAGAATTCAGAAAATATGATCGAAGGCCTATTTGAAAGGCTATAAGCCCGGCACTTGAAAAAGCTTCTCCCTCGTACTCGTCCATGAATACCCGCCAGAGCATCAGGGAGAGGTGTGGTAGAAAGCTGATAATGAACACGAACGTTATTACTAACATCATAGTGGTAAACTTCACGGTTTCCGCGTCAAGCTTATTTTGAGATTCTTCTGTGGAGCTCGTATTTGTAGAAGACTTCAGGTTTTGTACACCTTTGCCGGCAGTTACCCCTGGCTCGTTGCTTGATTCAGTAGTGTCGGAATTGGTAAGCTTTACGCCAGTTCCACTAGAACTAGAGTGTGCATACATTGATCCTTTAGTGTATGTCTTCCATAATGAATTATGTTTGTACAAAGCCCGACACACAAGTCCGTACATAACACAGAGAATAATAGATGCTATTATAAAGCATATCATATAAATTCCGTTGTAAGTCCACAAATAAAGTTTATACGAATCTTCTCTGATTGTAGTGCAGTCATGTCCTATCAATACAATATCATCGTCAGTCTCTACTTTAACTGCAACAGAATCGTAGAATATTAAAGTAGGCCACGAGAACATCATTGATACCAGAACAGAAATCCCACACGCAATTTTGGCTTCCTTAATTCCCAATTGCTTCTTGTATGGCCTGCATATTTTCATGTAGCGGTCCATCGAAATCGCTATTAGCGTAAACGAGCTACCACTAGCTGCAAAATAATTCACAAATCTCATAACTTTACAGGCACCACTATTTGTGAATAGATAGAAGAATCGAAGGTCCAAAATTTCAATAGGGATGGACACACTGCATAACATAATATCATATACCGCTACTGCAACAATAAATACAGTGTTAGAACTCCTCCTTGACTTACAACAGTAGTAGTAACAAACCAGGATATTTCCTATAATTCCCAATAGCATTAGAATTCCCAGGAATATCATAACGGGGATCATAATCACCGCCTTTTTGTCGTTTATCTCCCGTAGCAACATATCTTTATTCAAAGTTGTATTTTCCATTTTGATTGGTTGTGTTAAATAAATAACCACAATCTGAGTAAAAACCAGATTTGAGAGAGGAAAATGTTTTGTATTTGTAGGTGATTTTTATTCTCTGTGCCAATTTTATCGTTTTAAATGAGTACTTTATATCACGTTCACGCTTAAGATAATAGATTTAGCAACTCCCTTAATCCATAATCCTTTTTCGTTATCACTTTTGCTTGAGCCTTGCTCTCGGGGTGCACATCTTCGGAAACTGGACAGTGGATCATGTAGACTAGTACCTTTCTGTGGAAAAGTCAAAGACTAATACTACATATAATCATACTATATAACATGTGTACATGTTTAAGCTTTTGATTGCGTAATAACGCTTTTTTCATTCTGTAGTGTTCAAATCGTTTCTATGGGGAGGGCCAATCACTAATGTTGTCAGAACTTGTGGCCCAACCCATTTGCTATTTATAAATCGGTTATACGATTGTTATTGTTATATACATGCAATAAAATATTATCAAATCAAATGAAGCCAATATACGGATCCACGTGGGCTGTCTTTTATCTGGTGAGTGGTCTTTGTTTGTTGGTGATCTTTGTTTGTTGGTGGTCTTTGTTTGTTGGTGATCTTTGTTTGTTGGTGGTATTGAACACAAGTTTGACTCCACTCTACTTGTTATTAATTAATTGTAATGGAATTGTTTCAAAATATCATAACCCATATTCTGACTGTATACCGACAGCACTTTGTCTAACATCAATAATTACATGATGATCTTCGGTAGTGGATGCTACTGGAATCATGAGCTGCGTCGCCAGTAGAATCATATAAAATGATATAAGCTTTACTTGTACATCCCTTCACATCCGCTATGCATTTGGATAAACAAACAAATCCGTGTATCTAAGTGTACACGTATTATGCCAGCAGTCATCGAATCTCCCAATAACTTGTAAATGTGGTTGGTATTGAGTATTACTTGCTCCCTCTATTTGCATAATTCCATCTCCTAAATATGCCAGTACATCGTTAAATATACCCAGCGTGTTTGTTGTCTTATAACACAAACGATTTACAATAGATGGCATATATGTCATTTGAATACACACCTTTGGGAGATAAAACGCTTATCCAATACGACACGGAATATCAATACATGTATTTAAATCTGTTTGTAAGTGAACACTGATTGACGACAATGTGGGCATCTTCATCCGTTTATATTTCTATCGGTCTCACTTAGTATTATAGTCACGAGAGTTCAGTGTTTCCTTTAATTCTTCTTGTGCAAATGATCCTACGTCGTAGGTGTATTTTGTAAACATGGAACTGAGTTCAAGAAACATTGTAAGTTTCGATTTAGTCAAGATTTGAGATTTTGTATTTCCTTGCTCAAATACACTATATTTATTTATTTAAGATGTAAAGTTATCTTGTATACGTTGTGTATGAGCGTGAAATCTCCCACAGCACGTGTTTCACAAATTAAACGACTAATTAGCATGCACAGTACGCCCACCACGTTGATTCTAAGAATGTTTTTAATTAAGGTCAGTAGCTCTGATACCCATCCTGTCAATCAAACAACAAATTCTGATTCTTAAGATTGAATACATTGTTCAGCTACCCTATCCTTACGGCAGTGTTAAACAAAGCCGTGTTTATTCTCAGTAATATTGTCTCCACGAGAGTCAGGATCAGTATCACGCAGAACGTGTATCATTTCACTTAACGATTCATTATGACACGTTCCTAATCAATACTGTTGATTCGAAATTTCCATATTACTCTGCAATTTGTAATGGTGTATTTCCTATATAGATCGACGCTTTATATAGATAGATAAGAGACATGCGAATAATGTTGTTTGTTTCCTCAGAGAATTGATGGTAGACACATTTGGAATGAAGTTAATGGTTCAATATCTGTCATCACTATAACACAACTGGACGTAATCGAATTTAATAGTTTAATATGCACTCGTGACACACCCTGACACCCGTGTCAATTACGAACACTTGGCTAATGGACGTCAATGTATGTGTACATTCAAGCATTCACTGCACGCACATTCCATGTTTTCCATTTAATCCCTTGTAAACAACGTCATGTACTGCGCAGTGCTTATACCTGCAAATAGTAACACTATATATCAGCATATACTATACTATATTATCATAACTATACATTATACAATTTACAGACGGATCTGTAGTCCAGTGGTAACACGCTGGACTGGTAATCCAGGGATCACAGGTTCGATCCCCCGTCTGACCCTAATAAAATTAACAGTCTTTCAGATGGGACGTTAAACCGAGGTCTCGTGTCGGTGCTTTACACCGTGCACGTAAAAGAACCAGAGGAGACTCTGGAATGGGTCTCTGTCTGTATCGTATACTATCCTCCAAAATCTAAAATGACTAATCTCTTCAGGAGGCGTCGCTCATATGGGCAACCGGTAGCGACGATAAATAAACGTATAACACAAAATAAAATTTACCATACTCGTCAGCAAACTATCCATATTATATGTACACACGACAAGCTAATAATTTCGCCAACAGTTCACGTTATTTATTCCTGAAGGTACGTATCCATTTTCACAAGTGGAAGTCGTGCTAGCGCAGTGTATGCGCGTTCGCTTCAGGTGCGAAAGGTCCGGTGTTCGAGCCCCGCTGGAGCCGTTACGATTGTGCCCCTTAGGCAAGGCATTTAAATTCCACAGTGCCTCTTCTCTCTCCTTCGTGGCGATGGATTCCATCAGGAATGAGGTCTCGAGAGTGATTACTATAAGTTGAAAGGACTTGTTTCGCAATCGAGCTAAAATAAATGTGTATAAACTATCAATTTTCAAATCAAAGACAAACAAGATAATGATTATCTCGTGCCTAGTTATGCGTTTTGTTAGAACTGTTCACGTAGATATTCCAGGTAGCTCATGCTTGGAAACCTGGATTACCGCACTTTATTTGAGTCCATGTTCCAAGAAATATATAGATTTAGAGTAAATCCTGTCCACAACGTACTGTTTCTGTTTGCGAAACTGTGATTTGTACATAATTACCCATTATTGGTGTTTATTAACAAAACTCTCCAATAAGTTTACAAACAGTGGCTTAACACTGCGATGCTTTTGCAAATGATGATGGTTTAATTTTTCAATTGATGGGGAAAAACACGCTTGACGAGATTTATAGGTATATGAAGGTACAGACCCATACGTATCCATTATAATACCATAAAAAGTAATAAGAGTTACTGTCGCGTATGGATAATCTACCTATTTATTAGTCCAAAATAAGTAGGTATTGGTACAAACGTGTGAGATGCAATACTAACTGTATGACATGTAGACAGGGGTAACGTCTGCCAAGGCACGTCTTATATACATATTCCGGTTGTGATAAATAAGTTGTTTTTGCGGAGATTATTTCAATTATTTGGATGTTTTATTAGTCCTTTTCGGGACAGATATTTTTATCAGTAATTGGTGAGGTGTTATATGAACTATTTGTGAATTATTGTTGAATTTTGAATCCAGAAAAGTGATATAGACTGTTTACCACCTGTGTTGCTATTTATAGTATCAGTATTAACACTTAGTATTATTGAATTTCGTGATCAGTAATCGTCATTGTATAACACCATCTACGGCAGACAATTAGTCACGCTTGACTGAACCGCTCATTGATCCACTGTACGGTAGATTAATATGTCACTTAATACAGCGGGATCAGGTCATGAGATGACGGATGCATCTATTGAAGTGCAGGATTTTGTTGATTCTGTTATGGGGTCCCAACGTGTTACTAGAGTTGACACCCCTTTAACTGGTAGTAGGAAGAGACATCGCTCAGAGCCATCAAACATTGACATTGACAGTGTTTCTGTCGTTAAGAAGCCGAGCAGCAGCAGGGGGGGGGGGTGAGTAACAAAATAAATGGGAGCCTCGGCGCCCCACGTTGAGCCCTCCCTCCATGTTCCGGGTGAACAGACCTCTTAATTTGGGCCGAGGAGGCTCCTAGCCATATTTCAGATAGCCAAAAAACACCCATGTATGAGCCAGGGGACGGCCCACAACCCTCGCCGGCCCAGGGCTCTCAGACACTACGTGCCAAAAAAGAAATGACAAACCTCTTACCTGTCGGGTGTTGAATCTCAATGATTATTAATAACATTCCAATACATTCTATTATTATCCGGGGAATTCCCCATTCACAAACGCTGCTGATTGGTTGAACGTTATCGTATGAGTGTCTATGGTCTAAAAATATATCTTCTGTCAAAATGTTTACAATATTATATACCCTCATGTTGTACACATGTACCTGAGAGAATAAAAGTATATGTCTATGTCTGACATCGGGACAAATATTTTCTGCATTGACAAATTGTTTTACTCCATAACATTGTCAAGTAGCTATCCACTGGTAGTATGATTACATGTTTATGTTTAAACCGTGTATAGTTTAAACTACACTGATTTAAACTTTACCTCATATTGTGTAACACCAGCTAAAATACGGAAGATTTATATACAGTCGGGATGGGATGGCTTAGTGGTATTAACGTTTGACTTGAATTCTGGCGGAGCGGGTTCGAATCCGAATTCGATGTGGTTGTTGTAAGGATAGTTTATAGTAACATGCCAGCGCACGATTTAACTTACCGATATCATAAATAGACGCATTTGTGTAAAAGTATGGTGAGCTATTCCGAACATGGTGGAGCGGTCGGAATTCTTGGTGTGTATCCCGGCGGTAATTCCTCTCGACCCAGACACATACATAAGCATATCACGTCGCGAGCCGGCCCAGCAACAATCTTCTCTCCGCGGCACGCTCTTCCGTGACTAGTTTTTTTACCTTCTCGTCCGTCAGAATTTGAGGTCGGGCTGCCTTACATTTGGTCCGGATGTCATCTTTCAAGCCACTTACCTGTCGGGGGTGAATCTCAATGATTATTAAGCCTTTTGGTCGTACCCCGGGCACCAACGCAGCTCTCACCATCCGCTGACGAGCGAATATCAATCGGGTATAAAAAGGGCGAATATCAATCGGACATAAAAAAGGACCAAAATTCTCCATTGTAAACTACCAATTAAAGGTTTGTCTCAATGGATATATATCGGAAGATAGCAACGATCATGCCTCAAGGTCATAATAATTGTCGGTGGATTGTGATTGGTTCCCACATTCCTTGTGGAAAGAGCTGCGTCTTCGAACATTGCAAGCAGCATCGAGCTCCGTAGGCGGCCGGTCGAACCCGTGCCATGCAGGAACTGCGGGGTGGGAACCCAGAGCGAGGGTAAGTTATGTCAACCTTGCGGAGGTGCACGTATCAAGCATAAATTGGCATACGCCGAACGTCGTGCCCGGATAAAATTTGAGAAGGTCTTGGTCCAACTCTTGGAAGTGCGAATAAAGTAATTTTAGATTTAGAGAAATAATATCAGTTATAATATACTGTTTATAGTTGTACGTTATAACATATTATCACTTACAAAGTTGCTTCAGATTTAGAGAATAGTGGACATTAAGGTATACCCATATAATGGTCACAGTTACCGAACTGCGATTGAAAGCTCGGGAGTTGGGTATTCGTGGAAGATCAAGGCTCAAGAAACGAGACCTCTTAGAGGCGATCGCGAAAGTTCGCGCCGCCGAATACATGAGACGTCTGCGGCGGGCGGTAAAGACGGGGCGATTCCCCGCACTCAGGAGATATAACCCTCTTAAAAAGGCCCAACATGTCCGTGAGGCGGGGCAGCTCAGAGTCGAAGTCGATGCGGCGCTGCGGACCGGGAAGTACGCCGCCCGGGTCGCGAGGCGGCCGCGAGAGCGCCTCCCGCATCTCCGCAAGATCACGGAACGCTTGAGGAGGCCGCATTTACACGGCCTGACCAAGGGCTCGAAAGAACCCCTAGCCCGCGCGATCGCGAGGGAAGGTCCCGAAATTCTTCGCGAGCGGCTCGACATCCCGGAAGCGCCGAAGCCCCCACCCCCCGCGGGATATACCTTCGACCTGGACATCCCGGTTCCTCCCCCGGTAAGATTCCCGGCTGATGAACCGTGGGTAGGGATCTTGAACGATGCTAAAGACGAGTTTCAAGTTGATGAAGCCTCGGTGGTCTTCTCCACATGGAGGGTAGAAGCCGGGGCGGGCCGTATGTCTCTGGATGCCACTATGACGGATGTCAGAGCTGCAGAGCTCTTGCGAGAGCTCCCCGAGGGTGAGCATATCCTCAAGCTCAAGTACCTGCGAGAGCGGGATGAAGGTGACTGGGTGGTCGAAGACAAGTTTGACCCAGTGAGGACAGATAGGAAGAAAGGTCAGGCAGTTGTAACCATCGATCGGAACACGAAGCCGGGTGCCCTCGCGGGAATCGACAAGCCTTACTTTCAGAATGCATACCCCGTCAACGGTTGTAATACTATATAGTATAGTATATGCTGATATATAGTGTTACTATTTGCAGGTATAAGCACTGCGCAGTACATGACGTTGTTTACAAGGGATTAAATGGAAAACATGGAATGTGCGTGCAGTGAATGCTTGAATGTACACATACATTGACGTCCATTAGCCAAGTGTTCGTAATTGACACGGGTGTCAGGGTGTGTCACGAGTGCATATTAAACTATTAAATTCGATTACGTCCAGTTGTGTTATAGTGATGACAGATATTGAACCATTAACTTCATTCCAAATGTGTCTACCATCAATTCTCTGAGGAAACAAACAACATTATTCGCATGTCTCTTATCTATCTATATAAAGCGTCGATCTATATAGGAAATACACCATTACAAATTGCAGAGTAATATGGAAATTTCGAATCAACAGTATTGATTAGGAACGTGTCATAATGAATCGTTAAGTGAAATGATACACGTTCTGCGTGATACTGATCCTGACTCTCGTGGAGACAATATTACTGAGAATAAACACGGCTTTGTTTAACACTGCCGTAAGGATAGGGTAGCTGAACAATGTATTCAATCTTAAGAATCAGAATTTGTTGTTTGATTGACAGGATGGGTATCAGAGCTACTGACCTTAATTAAAAACATTCTTAGAATCAACGTGGTGGGCGTACTGTGCATGCTAATTAGTCGTTTAATTTGTGAAACACGTGCTGTGGGAGATTTCACGCTCATACACAACGTATACAAGATAACTTTACATCTTAAATAAATAAATATAGTGTATTTGAGCAAGGAAATACAAAATCTCAAATCTTGACTAAATCGAAACTTACAATGTTTCTTGAACTCAGTTCCATGTTTACAAAATACACCTACGACGTAGGATCATTTGCACAAGAAGAATTAAAGGAAACACTGAACTCTCGTGACTATAATACTAAGTGAGACCGATAGAAATATAAACGGATGAAGATGCCCACATTGTCGTCAATCAGTGTTCACTTACAAACAGATTTAAATACATGTATTGATATTCCGTGTCGTATTGGATAAGCGTTTTATCTCCCAAAGGTGTGTATTCAAATGACATATATGCCATCTATTGTAAATCGTTTGTGTTATAAGACAACAAACACGCTGGGTATATTTAACGATGTACTGGCATATTTAGGAGATGGAATTATGCAAATAGAGGGAGCAAGTAATACTCAATACCAACCACATTTACAAGTTATTGGGAGATTCGATGACTGCTGGCATAATACGTGTACAATTTGATACACGGATTTGTTTGTTTATCCAAATGCATAGCGGATGTGAAGGGATGTACAAGTAAAGCTTATATCATTTTATATGATTCTACTGGCGACGCAGCTCATGATTC
The DNA here is from genome assembly GCA_014843695.1 of Archivesica marissinica. Taxonomy (NCBI): domain Eukaryota; kingdom Metazoa; phylum Mollusca; class Bivalvia; order Venerida; family Vesicomyidae; genus Archivesica; species Archivesica marissinica. Next base: position 37,095,568 of record CM026396.1, read on the forward strand.
CAGTAGCATCCACTACCGAAGATCATCATGTAATTATTGATGTTAGACAAAGTGCTGTCGGTATACAGTCAGAATATGGATTATGATATTTTGAAACAATTCCATTACAATTAATTAATAACAAGTAGAGTGGAGTCAAACTTGTGTTCAATACCACCAACAAACAAAGATCACCAACAAACAAAGACCACCAACAAACAACGACCACCAACAAACAAAGACCACTCACCAGATAAAAGACAGCCCACGTGGATCCGTATATTGGCTTCATTTGATTTGATAATATTTTATTGCATGTATATAACAATAACAATAACAATCGTATAACCGATTTATAA
>CM026396.1:37096905-37229405 GCA_014843695.1 Archivesica marissinica
TTGTAGCAGCTCTGTATATGCCCAGGCGTTGTATTGTAGCAGCTCTGTATATGTACAGGCGTTGTATTGTAGCAGCTCTGTATATGTACAGGCGTTGTATTGTAGCAGCTCTGTATATGTACAGGCGATGTATTGTAGCAGCTCTGTATATGCACAGGCGTTGTATTGTAGCAGCTCTGTATATGACCAGGCGTTGTATTGTAGCAGCTCTGTATATACCCAGGCGTTGTATTATAGCAGCTCTGTATATGCCCAGGCGTTGTATTGTAGCAGCTCTGTATATACCCAGGCGTTGTATTGTAGCAGCTCTGTATATGCCCATGCGTTATATTGTAGCAGCTCTGTACATTCCCAGGCGTTGTATTGTAGCAGCTCTGTATATTCCCAGGCGTTGTATTGTAGCAGCTCTGTATATGCCCAGGCATTGTATTATAGCAGCTCTGTATATGCCCAAGCTTGTATTGTAGCAGCTCTGTAGATTTCCATGCGTTGTATATAGCAGCTCTGTATATGTACAGGCGTTGTATTGTAGCAGCTCTGTATATGCCCAGGCGTGGTATTGTAGCAGCTCTGTATATGCCCAGGCGTGGTATTGTAGCAGCTCTGTATATGCCAGGCGTTATAATATAGCAGCTCTGTATATGACCAGGCGTTTTATTATAGCAGCTCTGTATATGCCCAGGCGTTGTATTGTAGCAGCTCTGTATATGTACAGGCGTTGTATTGTAGCAGCTCTGTATATGCACAGGCGTTGTATTGTAGCAGCTCTGTAGATTTCCAGGCGTTGTATTGTAGCAGCTCTGTATATGCCCAGGCGTTGTATTGTAGCAGCTCTGTATATGTACAGGCGATGTATTGTAGCAGCTCTGTATATGTACAGGCGATGTATTGTAGCAGCTCTGTATATGTACAGGCGTTGTATTGTAGCAGCTCTGTATATGTACAGGCGTTGTATTGTAGCAGCTCTGTATATGCCCAGGCGTTGTATTGTAGCAGCTCTGTATATGTACAGGCGATGTATTGTAGCAGCTCTGTATATGTACAGGCGATGTATTGTAGCAGCTCTGTATATGCCCAGGCGTTGTATTATAGCAGCTCTGTATATTCCCAGGCGTTGTATGTAGCAGCTCTGTACATTCCCAGGCGTTGTATTGTATCAACTCTGTACATTCCCAGGCGTTGTATTGTAGCAGCTCTGAATATGCCCAAGCGTTGTATTGTAGCAGCTCTGTAGATTTCCATGCGTTGTATTGTGGCAGCTCTGTATATGCCCAGGCGTTGTATTGTAGCAGCTCTGTTCATTCCCAGGCGTTGTAATGTAGCAGCTCTGTAGATTTCCAGGCGTTGTATTGTAGCAACTCTGTATATGCCCAGGCGTTGTATTGTAGCAACTCTGTACATTCCCAGGCGTTGTATTGTAGCAGCTCTGTATATGCCCAGGCGTTGTATTGTAGCAGCTCTGTATATGCCCAGGCGTTGTATTGTAGCAGCTCTGCATATGCCCAAGCGTTGTATTGTAGCAGCTCTGTAGATTTTCAGGCGTTGTATTATAGCAGCTCTGTATATGCCCAGGCGTTGTATTGTAGCAGCTCTGTAGATGTACAGGCGTTGTATTGTAGCAGCTCTGTATATGCCCAGGCGTTGTATTGTAGCAGCTCTGTACATTCCCAGGCGTTGTATTGTAGCAGCTCTGTATTAGCCCAGGCGTTGTATTGTAGCAGCTCTGTATATGCCCAGGCGTTGTATTGTAGCAGCTCTGTATATGCCCAGGCGTTGTATTGTAGCAGCTCTGTATATGTACAGGTGATGTATTGTAGCAGCTCTGTATATGCCCAGGCGTTATATTGTAGCAGCTCTGTACATTCCCAGGCGTTGTATTGTAGCAGCTCTGTATATGCCCAGGCGTTGTATTGTAGCAGCTCTGTATATGTACAGGCGTTGTATTGTAGCAGCTCTGTATATGCCCAGGCGTTATATTGTAGCAGCTCTGTACATTCCCAGGCGTTGTATTGTAGCAGCTCTGTATATGCCCAGGCGTTGTATTGTAGCAGCTCTGTATATGTACAGGCGATGTATTGTAGCAGCTCTGTATATGTACAGGCGATGTATTGTAGCAGCTCTGTATATGTACAGGCGTTGTATTGTAGCAGCTCTGTATATGTACAGGCGTTGTATTGTAGCAGCTCTGTATATGCCCAGGCGTTGTATTGTAGCAGCTCTGTATATGTACAGGCGATGTATTGTAGCAGCTCTGTATATGTACAGGCGATGTATTGTAGCAGCTCTGTATATGCCCAGGCGTTGTATTATAGCAGCTCTGTACATTCCCAGGCGTTGTATTGTATCAACTCTGTACATTCCCAGGCGTTGTATTGTATCAACTCTGTACATTCCCAGGCGTTGTATTGTAGCAGCTCTGAATATGCCCAAGCGTTGTATTGTAGCAGCTCTGTAGATTTCCATGCGTTGTATTGTGGCAGCTCTGTATATGCCCAGGCGTTGTATTGTAGCAGCTCTGTTCATTCCCAGGCGTTGTAATGTAGCAGCTCTGTAGATTTCCAGGCGTTGTATTGTAGCAACTCTGTATATGCCCAGGCGTTGTATTGTAGCAACTCTGTACATTCCCAGGCGTTGTATTGTAGCAGCTCTGTATATGCCCAGGCGTTGTATTGTAGCAGCTCTGTATATGCCCAGGCGTTGTATTGTAGCAGCTCTGCATATGCCCAAGCGTTGTATTGTAGCAGCTCTGTAGATTTTCAGGCGTTGTATTATAGCAGCTCTGTATATGCCCAGGCGTTGTATTGTAGCAGCTCTGTAGATGTACAGGCGTTGTATTGTAGCAGCTCTGTATATGCCCAGACGTTGTATTGTAGCAGCTCTGTACATTCCCAGGCGTTGTATTGTAGCAGCTCTGTATATACCCAGGCGTTGTATTGTGGCAGCTCTGTATATGTACAGGTGATGTATTGTAGCAGCTCTGTATATGCCCAGGCGTTGTATTGTAGCAGCTCTGCATATGCCCAAGCGTTGTATTGTAGCAACTCTGTAGATTTTCAGGCGTTGTATTATAGCAGCTCTGTACATTCCCAGGCGTTGCATTATTGCAGCTCTGTATATGCCCAGGCGTTGTATTGTAGCAGCTCTGTACATTCCCAGGCGTTGTATTTAGCAGCTCTGTATATGCCCAGGCGTTGTATTGTAGCAGCTCTGTATATGCGCAGGCGTTGTATTGTAGCAGCTCTGTATATGCCCAGGCGTTGTATTGTAGCAGCTCTGTATATGCCCAGGCGTTGTATTGTAGCAGCTCTGTATATGCCCAGGCGTTGTATTGTGGCAGCTCTGTATATGTACAGGCGATGTATTGTAGCAGCTCTGTATATGCACAGGCGTTGTATTGTAGCAGCTCTGTATATGCACAGGCGTTGTATTGTAGCAGCTCTGTATATGCCCAGGCGTTGTATTGTAGCAGCTCTGTATATGCCCAGGCGTTGTATTGTGGCAGCTCTGTATATGTACAGGCGATGTATTGTAGCAGCTCTGTATATGCCCAGGCGTTGTATTGTAGCAGCTCTGTATATGTCCAGGCGTTGTATTGTAGCAGCTCTGTTCATTCCCAGGCTTGTATTATAGCAGCTCTGTACATTCCCAGGCGTTGTATTGTAGCAGCTCTGTACATACCCTGGCGTTGTATTGTAGCAGCTCTGTATATGCCCATGCGTTGTATTGTAGCAGCTCTGTATATGCCCAGGCGTTGTATTGTAGCTGCTCTGTATATGTACAGGCGTTGTATTGTAGCAGCTCTGTATATGCCCAGGCGTTGTATTGTAGCAGCTCTGTACATTCCCAGGCGTTGTATTATAGCAGCTCTATATTTGCCCAGGCGTTGTATTCTAGCAGCTCTGTATATGACCAGGCGTTGTATTGTAGCAGCTCTGTATATGCCCAGGCGTTGTATTATAGCAGCTCTGTATATGCTCAGGCGTTGTATTGTAGCAGCTCTGTATATTTCCATGCGTTGTATTGTTGCAGCTCTGTATATGCCCAGGCGTTGTATTGTAGCAGCTCTGTATATGTACAGGCGTTGTATTGTAGCAGCTCTGTATATGCCCAGGCGTTGTATTATAGCAGCTCTGTATATGACCAGGCGTTGTATTGTAGCAGCTCTGTATATGTACAGGCGTTGTATTATAGCAGCTCTGTATATGACCAGGCGTTGTATTGTAGCAGCTCTGTATATGTACAGGCGTTGTATTGTAGCAGCTCTGTATATGCCCAGGCGTTGTATTGTAGCAGCTCTGTATATGCCCAGGCGTTGTATTGTAGCAGCTCTGTATATGCCCAGGCGTGGTATTGTAGCAGCTCTGTATATGCCCAGGCGTTATAATATAGCAGCTCTGTATATGTACAGGCATTGTATTATAGCAGCTCTGTATATGCCCAGGCGTGGTATTGTAGCAGCTCTGTATATGCCCAGGCGTTGTATTATAGCAGCTCTGTATATGCCCAGGCGTGGTATTGTAGCAGCTCTGTATATGCCCAGGCGTGGTATTGTAGCAGCTCTGTATATGCCCAGGCGTTGTATTATAGCAGCTCTGTATATGTACAGGCGTTGTATTGTAGCAGCTCTGTATATGCCCAGGCGTGGTATTGTAGCAGCTCTGTATATGCCCAGGCGTGGTATTGTAGCAGCTCTGTATATGCCCAGGCGTTATAATATAGCAGCTCTGTATATGTACAGGCATTGTATTATAGCAGCTCTGTATATGCCCAGGCGTGGTATTGTAGCAGCTCTGTATATGCCCAGGCGTTATAATATAGCAGCTCTGTATATGTACAGGCATTGTATTATAGCAGCTCTGTATATGCCCAGGCGTTGTATTGTAGCAGCTCTGTATATGCCCAGGCGTTGTATTATAGCAGATAGATCATTCAACGATGTAGCAAGAGCAAACGTTTCATTTCCTCACCTCTGGGAAGACATTATTTCATCTTGTAGCAATGATAATTGAAGATATACTTAAAACACCTTAACGACTTTCCAGTACGTCTTTTTTCATTTGCTGGCGTCGTGTAATATATATATAAAGCATCATTTTGCTGCCTTCCTGTCTACTCACATCTTTATAGCTTCACTATTAGTGAGGTATGCCAAATGTATTTAATTTTCGAGTTACTCAATGCCTCCATTCCTTTAGTATTATATCTACAGTCAAACCTGTCTTAAACAGCCAGCAAAAGGAGTCAGAGAAAGTGGCTGCTCAGCACAGGTGGCTGCTTAATAGAGGTCAAATATATAATAAAACACCCGATTGGGAATCTGGAAACTGGCTGCTTAATACAGGTTGGCTGCTTCATGGAGGTGACCACTAACACAGGTTTGACTGTATATATATATATTTTGTGTGTGTGTGTTTTACGTTTATTTATCGTCGCTACAAGTTGCCCATATGAGCGACGCCTCCTGAAGAGATTAGTCATTTTAGATTGTTGGAGGATAGTGCAATGATACAGACAGAGACAGAGACCCATTCCAGAGTCTCTTCTGGGTCTGTTACGTGCACGGTGTACAGCACCAACACGAGACCTCGGTTTAAAGTCCCATCTGAAAGACTGTTAATTTTATTAGGGTCAGACGGGGGATCGAACCTGCGATCCCTGGATTACCAGTCCAGCGTGTTACCACTGGACTACAGATCCGTCTATAACGTTATTGAATCATTACTCTTATGAAAAGTAAGAATAGTAAAATATTAATAAATACTGCTAAATATATTAAGAATGCCTTTAAATTAAGAACAAATCATATGTAAACATCACGTGACTAACATTAATGAATGTATATGTATGCTATCATATTAATATGTATTATCACAAAAAGACAAATTGGTTTCGCTCTTTGCCAATATAGCTTCTTATCTGGTTTATCGTTGCTTTAAGTAACACGATTTCAACCTATTATTAATGTAATGTGTGTATATTACATTTTGTTTCTCATGCCAGGTATACTATTATGTATGTATATTGTATTGCCAAAGGCAAGGTTACTGCCGATTTTGCAATAAATCATATTGTATTGGTTAATTGTGGCGACTTCACCGGAAGTAGATTATCATTTTATGATTGGATTTGGAGGATACAGTGCAATTCCAGAAGCATCCATTGTTCTTCTATATGCTCGGCGTGTAGCATCGATGCACGAAACCTCGGTTTATAGTCCCATCTGAAAGACTGTTAATATTATTAGGGTCAGACGGGGAATCGAACCTGCGACCTCTGGTTTCGCAGCAGAACCTGTTAACCTCTGGAACACTGACCCGTTTGTTGAACAACTTTAAAACATAGGTTGCTATATACAACACACTGTTAATCATTGTCTAAAACTTAGCAAGTTGTCGAAATAAATTGTCGACGGTGCTGGGAAACTGAGAAATCCAAGATGGCGTCCAAGATGGCCGCCATTTTCATTCACATAGTTTTCATATAACTGAGAAATCCAAGATGGCGTCCAAGACGGCCGCCATTTTCATTCACGTAGTTTTCATATAACTGAGAAATCCAAGGTGGCGTCCAAGATGACCACCGTTTTTATTCACATGGCTAACGAGACTAGTTTACATGTACAATGTCTGTTAATAGACCAACTCTAGTACTTGTTGGTAGATAAAAACAGAATGAGGAACATAAATCAATGCCATTGGAAACATTCTAGTACAATAAATAACAAATCTATTTCTTTCCATATCTCGTCCATCTTATCTTGTGTTGCGTACGTTTTTATCTTTTTGTAATGAATTTCTTGTCTTGGACTAATGAAATGATTTAGCATACTTAAGACGTATCAACGGTGTAGGTAAATATGTAAATACTCTATACTATATTCGTGGAAGTCGTGATAGCGCAGTGGATGCGCGTTCGCTTCAGGTGCGAATGGTCCGGAGTTCGAGCCCCGCTGGGGCCGCTATGATTGTGCCCTTAGGCAAGGCATTTGAATTCCACGTTGCCTCTTCTCTTTCCCTAGTGGCGATGGATTCCATCAGGAATGAGGTCTCGAGAGTGATTAATATTAGTTGTAAGAACTTGTTTCGCAATCGAGCTAAAATAAATGTGTGACTATAATTTATTATCTTCTCAAGTCACATAATTTCTCCCAAAAAAAACACATAAACTATAGGGCCTACACTGCCTGTCATGAAAATGCAGTTTTTACCAAAAAGAATGCACTATATTAGTTATCAGGACTACATTTGGTGCACTTCCGCCTAATTACGTATATATATAGACAACCTTACTCATGTTCTGCTGTTGACCAATCGTGTATTAGATTATGTAATATATGCTACAATCGAGCTAAAATAAATTTGTATAAACTAAATATGAAAATCTATTTTTTTCCCCACATTAATAAAGCAGCTGATTTTAATAGTGATTTCGTGATATACTAGAGGACATAGAAAACGCACATGGTGTAAAGCACCGACACGAGACCTCGGTTTAACGTCCCATCTGAAAGACTGTTATATTTTATTAGGGTCAGACGGGGGATCGAACCTCGATCCCTGGATTACCAGTCCAGCGTGCTACCACTGGACTACAGATCCGTCCGTAATGACGATTTCATTTGTTTCCGTCATTTATACTAGAGGACATAGAAAACGCACACCTCGGATAAGTGTGTGTTTTACATGAAAAACAATAACTATACAGACACACAGTTTTAAACATTTTGGAATATTTTTAGATGTTCAGTTTGTGTTTTGTAATAAAGATGTGACATATCTTTTGATGGAATCCTTCGTAGTTCGTGTCCATGTAATAATAATCATATAAAGACACATGTGACCTGGGTTTATTGACCCATCTGAAGAACTGTTAATATTATTAGGGTCATACAGGGGATCGAATCTGCTAACCCTGTATTCGCAGTTTCTACGAGTTTAACCACTATACCATTGACCCGATAATAAGGGTGCAGTGAAGCCAGCATATTAGAGTGGTGGAACCTATACTCGGCGTATTTCTATACTCGGCGTATTCTTATACTCGGCGTATTCCTATACTCAGCGTATTCCTATGCTCGGCGTATTCCTATACTCGGCGTATTCCTATACTCGGCGTATTCCTATACTCAGCGTATTCCTATGCTCGGCGTATTCCTATACTCGGCGTATTTTCTATTTTCATCCGTATTTAAAATACTTATATACAGTCAAACCTGTCTTAAGCAACCAGCCTAGGGAATCGCAAAAAGTGGCTGCTTAGCACAGGTGGTTACTTAATAGAGGTCAAATGTATAATAAAACAACCACCGTACCACGATTATGTATTCAAGTTAAAGTGATATCGTACCCAATACGAGCACGTGTCACGTGTCTTTAACCTTTCAACAGATGCGTAATTTATTTGATGTTTGGCTTAATTTCGGAATTCCAAAACCTGGCATTTTATTGATGTTTTATCGGCACATCTGCTCGACGTTAAGTGATATGTGTTCATCGTTCCGCTGTTAAACAGATACGAATGTATATGAATGTATAGACTATTTCAGATTTTATATGTGCTTGGTGTAAGTAGTGTTGTCTGTTTCCCCCAGAGTGGTTTGTATCCAGTAAGCAGTGTTTACAATGCATATCTAGAAGTGTTGATTTGTAAGTCTTAAACATTGCTTTATTTTTTTTAGTGATTTAGTAAAAACTCTACACCAAGTTATAACAACTTGTTTCGCAATCTAGCTAAAATAAATTTGTATAATCTAAACTTACCTCATTTCTGTGTTCATATTTTCCTTCTGTTTTATACACAGTCTATGTTTTTGTTTGTTTAGTGTAATGTTAGCTCACTCCAGCAGCTTGGCCCTTATCGTTTTAGGTTCGAATCCCATTGGGGGTCGGGAAGGGCCGTAAACATTTGGTATATGTAAAATGTACCCCTACCTACCTACCTACCTACCTACCTACCTACCTACCTACCTACCTACCTACCTACCTACCTACCGGAAGTGAGCCCTATACCGTGAACGTCAGGGGCGTAGTTTCCTACAAGGGGTGCAGGCCGTGGACGTTACTGACGGAAGTGAGCCCTATACCGTGAACGTCAGGGGCGTAGCTTACTACAGGTCATGCAGGCCGCGGACGTTACTGACGAAATGAACCCAACATATTTCACGTTGAACATATTTCATTCTGCATTTGCTGGGAACCATAGACGTAAAGCAGTGAGAATAGCACTTGCTGGGAACCATAGACGTAAAACAGCGAGAATAGCACTTGCTGGGAACCATACACGTAAAGCAGTGAGAATAGCACTTGCTGGGAACCATACACGTAAAGCAGCGAGAATAGCACTTGCTGGGAACCATACACGTAAAGCAGTGAGAATAGCACTTGCTGGGAACCATACACGTAAAGCAGTGAGAATAGCACTTGCTGGGAACCATACACGTACAGCAGTGAGAATAGCACTTGCTGGGAACCATACACGTAAAGCAGTGAGAATAGCACTTGCTGGGAACCATACACGTACAGCAGTGAGAATAGCACTTGCTGGGAACCATACACGTACAGCAGTGAGAATAGCACTTGCTGGGAACCATACACGTACAGCAGTGAGAATAGCACTTGCTGGGAACCATACACGTACAGCAGTGAGAATAGCTCTTGCTGGGAACCATACACGTAAAGCAGTGAGAATAGCACTTGCTGGGAACCATAGATGTAAAGCAGTGAGAATAGCTCTTGCTGGGAACCATACACGTACAGCAGTGAGAATAGCACTTGCTGGGAACCATACACGTACAGCAGTGAGAATAGCTCTTGCTGGGAACCATACACGTACAGCAGTGAGAATAGCACTTGCTGGGAACCATAAACGTACAGCAGTGAGAATAGCTCACGGTTTCCACGAAATTGCCATTTATTTCACTAATGGGTTTATAATATTTACTTGGAAATCTACAATTAACCACTCAATTTGCCTTCTGCTAGCCATGCAATAAACTGGAGAACTGGCTCATAAATATGTCTATAAAGTCATAAGGATTTCTTTAAAATAATTATTAAAAGAAATTGTTTAAGGAGTTTCCCTGACATCTAATCACCATTACTTGTAAAATCATTATATAATATTATCAGTTTTCATAAACCTTCTTACTCTCTACACAGCCTTTATCTCGTAATATCTAGAGCCATCGAAAGTATATCACTTAAATATTATACTTTTTATAGAACTGACCTATTTAATATCTCTGCCAAGAACAAATGTAGGTTGCATTACGACCTCACTCATCAGGAAATGCGTAAATGTCCCTTCTCCGTACTGCCTCACTTCCTTAATCAACAGTGAACGACCGGGAGATACATCCCTTCTCCGTACTGCCTCACTTCCTCAATCAACAGTGAACGACCATGAGATACATCCCTTCTCCGTACTGCCTCACTTCCTCAATCAACAGTGAACGACCGGGAGATGCATCCCTTCTCCGTACTGCCTCACTTCCTCAATCAACAGTGCACGACCGGGAGATACATCCCTTCTCCGTACTGCCTCACGTCCTCAATCAACAGTGAACGACCAGGAGATGCACCCCTTCTCCGTACTGCCTCACTTCCTCAATCAACAGTGCACGACCATGAGATACATCCCTTCTCCGTACTGCCTCACTTCCTCGATCAACAGTGCACGACCAAGAGATACATCCCTTCTCCGTACTGACTCACTTCCTCAATCAACAGTGCACGACCACGAGATACATCCCTTCTCCGTACTGCCTCACTTCCTCAATCAACAGTGCACGACCACGAGATGCATCCCTTCTCCGTACTGCCTCACTTCCTCAATCAACAGTGCACGACCGGGAGATACATCCCATCTCCGTACTGCCTCACTTCCTCAATCAACAGTGCACGACCAGATGATGCATCCCTTCTCTGTACTGCCTCACTTCCTCGATCAACAGTGCACGACCAAGAGATACATCCCTTCTCCGTACTGCCTCACTTCCTCAATCAACAGTGCACGACCAGGAGATACATCCCTTCTCCGTACTGCCTCACTTCCTCAATCAACAGTGCACCGCCAGGAGATACATCCCTTCTCCGTACTGCCTCACTTCCTCGATCAACTGTACACGACCAGGAGATACATCCCTTTTCCGTACTGCCTCACTTCCTCAATCAACAGTACACGACCAGGAGATACACCCCTTCTCGAAACTGCCTCACTTCCCCAATCAACAGTACACGATCAACAGTGAACGACCAGGAGATGCATCCCTTCTCCCTACTGCCTCACGTCCTCAATCAACAGTGTGTGACCAGGAGTTAATATACCCTCTCCGTACTGCGTCACATCCTCAACCAACAGTACACGACAATGATATACGTATATATCTCCGTACTGCCTCACTTCCTCAACAAACAGTGTCAGCTAGCACCACCAGGATATACGTAAATATACCCTCTCCGTACTGCGTCACTTCCTCAATCAACAGTACACGACCAGGAGATACGTAAATATACCCTCTCCGTACTGCCTTACTTCCTTAATCAACAGTGCACGATCAGGAGATACATAAATATACCCTCTCCGTACTGCCTCACTTCCTCATTCAACAGTGTCAGCTAGCACGACCAGGAAATAATTAAATATACCCCTCCGTACTGCCTCACTTCCTCAATCAACAGTGTCAGCGAGCACCACCAGGATATACATAAATATACCCTCTCCGTACTGCCACACTTCCTCAATCAACAGTGTCAGCTAGTACGACCAGGAGATAAGTAAATATACCCTCTCTGTACTGCCTCACTTCCTCAATCAACAGTGTCAGCTAGCACGACCAGGAGATACGTAAATATACCCTCTCCGTACGGCCTCACTTCCCCAATAAACAGTACACGACCAGGAGATACGTAAATATACCCTCTCCGTACTGCCTCATTTCCTCAACCAAAAGTACACGACCACGAGATACATCACTTCTCCGTACTGCCTCACTTCCTCAACCAACAGTACACGACCAGGATATACGTAAATATACCCTCTCCTTACTGCCTCACTTCCTCAACCAACAGTGTCAGCTAGCACGACCAGGATATACGTACATATACCCTCTCCGTACTGCGTCACTTCCCCAATAAACAGTGTCAGCTCGCACCACCAGGATATACGTAAATATACCCTCTCCGTACTTCATCACTTCCTCAACCAACAGTGTCAGATAGCTCCGCCAGGTTATACGTAAATATACCCTCTCTCTACTGCCTCACTTCCTCAATCAACAGTGTCAGCTAGCACGACCAGGATATACGTAAATATACCTTCTCCGTACTGCGTCACTTCCCCCAATAAACAATGTAAGCTCGCACGACCAGGATATACGTAAATATACCCTCTCCGTACTGGGTCACTTCCCCCAATAAACAATGTCATCTCGCACGACCAGGATATACGTAAATATACCATACCCTATCCGTACTGCCTCACTTCCTCAACCAACAGTGCACGACCAGGAGATACGTAAATATACCCTCTCCGTACTGCCTCACTTCCTCAATCAACAGTACACGACCAGGATATACGTAAATATACCCTCTCCGTACTGCGTCACTTCCCCAATAAACAATGTCAGCTCGCACCACCAGGATATACGTAAATATACCCTCTCCGTACTTCATCACTTCCTCAACCAACAGTGTCAGCTAGCTCCGCCAGGTTATACGTAAATATACCCTCTCTGTACTGCCTCACTTCCTCAATCAACAGTGTCAGCTAGCACGACCAGGATATACATAAATATACCCTCTCCGTACTTCCTCACTTCCTCAATCAACAGTGTCAGCTAGCATGACCAGGATATACGTAAATATACCCTCTCCGTACTGCTTCACTTTCTCAATCAACAGTGCACGACCAGGATATACGTAAATATACCATCTCCGCACTGCCTCACTTCCTCAACCAACAGTGCACGACCAGGATATACGTAAATATACCCTCTCCGTACTGCCTCACTTCCTCAACCAACAATGTCAACTAGCATGACCAGGAGATACGTAAATATACCCTCTCCTTACTGCCTCACTTCCCCAATAAACAGTGTCAGCTAGCACGACCAGGATATACGTAAATATACTCTCTCCGTACTGCCTCACTTCCCCAATAAACAGTACATGACCAGGATATACGTAAATATACCCTCTCCTTACTGCCTCACTTCCCCAATAAACAGTACATGACCAGGATATACGTAAATATACCCTCTCCGTACTTCCTCACTTCCTCAATCAACAGTGTCAGCTAGCATGACCAGGATATACGTAAATATACCATCTCCGTACTGCTTCACTTTCTCAATCAACAGTGCACGACCAGGATATACCCTCTCCGCACTGCCTCACTTCCTCAACCAACAGTGCACGACCAGGATATACGTAAATATACCCTCTCCTTACTGCCTCACTTCCCCAATAAACAGTACACGACCAGGATATACGTAAATATACCCTCTCCGTACTATGTCACTTCCCCAATAAACAGTGTCAGCTAGCACGACTAGGATATACGTAAATATACCCTCTCCTTACTGCCTCACTTCCCCAATTAACAGTACATGACCAGGATATACGTAAATATACCCTCTCCGTACTGCGTCACTTCCCCAATAAACAGTGTCAGCTAGCACGACTAGGATATACGTAAATATACCCTCTCCGTACTGCCTCACTTCCTCAACCAACAATGTCAACTAGCTTGACCAGGAGATACCTAAATATACTCTCTCCGTACTGCCTCACTTCCTCAATCAACAGTGTCAGCTAGCATGACCAGGATATACGTAAATATTCCCTCTCCGTACTGCCTCACTTCCTCAATCAACAGTGCACGACCAGGATATACGTAAATATACCATCTCCGCACTGCCTCACTTCCTCAACCAACAGTGCACGACCAGGATATACGTAAATATACCCTCTCCTTACTGCCTCACTTCCCCAATAAACAGTACACGACCAGGATATACGTAAATATACTCTCTCCGTACTGCGTCACTTCCCCAATACACAGTGTCAGCTAGCACGACCAGGATATACGTAAATATACCCTCTCCGTACTGCGTCACTTCCTCAATAAACAGTACACGACCAGGATATACGTAAATATACCCTCTCTGTACTGCCTCACTTCCTCAATCAACAGTGCACGACCAGGATATACGTAAATATACCCTCTCCGCACTGCCTCACTTCCTCAACCAACAGTGCACGACCAGGATATACGTAAATATACCCTCTCCGTACTGCCTCACTTCCCCAATAAACAGTACACGACCAGGATATACGTAAATATACCCTCTCCGTACTGCCTCACTTCCCCAATAAACAGTGTCAGCTAGCACGACCAAGAGATACGTAAATATACCCTCTCCATACTGCGTCACTTCCCCCAATAAACAGTGTCAGCTAGCACGACCAAGAGATACATAAATATACCCTCTCCGTACTGCCTCACTTCCCCAATAAACAGTACACGACCATGCGATACGTAAATATACCCTCTCCGTACTGCCTCATTTCCCCAATCAACAGTACACGACCAGGAGATACGTAAATCTACCCTCTCCGTACTGCCTCACGTCCTCAATCAACAGTGTCAGCTAGCATGACCAGGATATACGTAGATATACACTCTCCGTACTGCCTCACTTCCTCAATAAACAGTGTCAGCTAGCACGACCAGGATATACGTAAATATACTCTCTCCGTACTGCCTCACTTCCCCAATAAACAGTACATGACCAGGATATACGTAAATATACCCTCTCCTTACTGCCTCACTTCCCCAATAAACAGTACATGATCAGGATATACGTAAATATACCCTCTCCGTACTTCCTCACTTCCTCAATCAACAGTGTCAGCTAGCATGACCAGGATATACGTAAATATACCATCTCCGTACTGCTTCACTTTCTCAATCAACAGTGCACGACCCGGATATACCCTCTCCGCACTGCCTCACTTCCTCAACCAACAGTGCACGACCAGGATATACGTAAATATACCCTCTCCTTACTGCCTCACTTCCCCAATAAACAGTACACGACCAGGATATACGTAAATATACCCTCTCCGTACTGTGTCACTTCCCCAATAAACAGTGTCAGCTAGCACGACCAGGATATACGTAAATATACCCTCTCCTTACTGCCTCACTTCCCCAATTAACAGTGCATGACCAGGATATACGTAAATATACCCTCTCCGTACTGCGTCACTTCCCCAATAAACAGTGTCAGCTAGCACGACTAGGATATACGTAAATATACCCTCTCCGTACTGCCTCACTTCCTCAACCAACAATGTCAACTCGCTTGACCAGGAGATACCTAAATATACTCTCTCCGTACTGCCTCACTTCCTCAATCAACAGTGTCAGCTAGCATGACCAGGATATACGTAAATATTCCCTCTCCGTACTGCCTCACTTCCTCAATCAACAGTGCACGACCAGGATATACGTAAATATACCATCTCCGCACTGCCTCACTTCCTCAACCAACAGTGCACGACCAGGATATACGTAAATATACCCTCTCCTTATTGCCTCACTTCCCCAATAAACAGTACACGACCAGGATATACGTAAATATACTCTCTCCGTACTGCGTCACTTCCCCAATACACAGTGTCAGCTAGCACGACCAGGATATACGTAAATATACCCTCTCCGTACTGCCTCACTTCCTCAACCAACAGTGTCAGCTAGCACGACCAGGAGATACGTAAATATACCCTCTCCGTACTGCGTCACTTCCTCAATAAACAGTACACGACCAGGATATACGTAAATATACCCTCTCTGTACTGCCTCACTTCCTCAATCAACAGTGCACGACCAGGATATACGTAAATATACCCTCTCCGCACTGCCTCACTTCCTCAACCAACAGTGCACGACCAGGATATACGTAAATATACCCTCTCCGTACTGCCTCACTTCCCCAATAAACAGTACACGACCAGGATATACGTAAATATACCCTCTCCGTACTGCCTCACTTCCCCAATAAACAGTGTCAGCTAGCACGACCAAGAGATACGTAAATATACCCTCTCCATACTGCGTCACTTCCCCCAATAAACAGTGTCAGCTAGCACGACCAAGAGATACATAAATATACCCTCTCCGTACTGCCTCACTTCCCCAATAAACAGTACACGACCATGAGATACGTAAATATACCCTCTCCATACTGCCTCATTTCCCCAATCAACAGTACACGACCAGGAGATACGTAACTCTACCCTCTCCGTACTGCCTCACGTCCTCAATCAACAGTGTCAGCTAGCATGACCAGGATATACGTAGATATACCCTCTCCGTACTGCCTCACTTCCTCAATCAACAGTGTCAGCTAGCACGACCAGGATATACGTAAATATACTCTCTCCGTACTGCCTCACTTCCCCAATCAATAGTACACGACCAGGATATACGTAAATATACCCTCTCCGTACTGCGTCACTTCCCCCAATAAACAGTACACGACCAGGATATACGTAAATATACCCTCTCCGTACTGCGTCACTTCCCCAATAAACAGTACACGACCAGGATATACGTAAGTATACCCACTCCGTACTGCGTCACTTCCCCAATAAACAGTACACGACCAGGATATACGTAAATATACCCTCTCCGTACTGCCTCACTTCCCCAATCAACAGTACACGACCAGGATATACGTAAATATACCCTCTCCATACTGCCTCACCTCCTCAATCAACGGTACACGACCAGGAGATACGTAAATATACCCTCTCCGTACTGCCTCACTTCCCCAATCAACAGTACACGACCAGGAGATACGTAAATATACCCTCTCCGTACTGCGTCACTTCCCCCAATAAACAGTACACGACCAGGAGATACGTAAATATACCCTCTCCGTACTGCCTCACTTCCCCAATCAACAGTGTCAGCTAGCACGACAAGGATATACGTAAATATACCCTCTCCGTACTGCCTCACTTCCTCAATCAACAGTACACGACCAGGATATATGTAAATATACCCTCTCCGTACTGCGTCACTTCCCCAATAAACAGTGTCAGCTAGCACGACCAGGATATACGTAAATATACCATCTCCGTACTGCCTCACTTCCTCAATCAACAGTACACGACCAGGATATACGTAAATATACCCTCTCCGTACTGTGTCACTTCCCCAATCAACAATGTCAGCTCGTATCTCATATATTACACTCTTGTCAAATGTTATCCTCAAACATAGCATGCTTATCATGTTTAGACATATGTCTCTCTCGGAATGTGTCGGCAATTGTTGTTTCCATATCGAATAACATTCTCATGAGTATAATAATAATAATAATAATAAAGACTTTATCTAACAAGAGAACTCATTTGAATAATTACGTCAATCTACCATGAGGCTCTCAACAAATTAAAACATGAAATAGCATAATAAATCATGTAAACAGTAACCAGTAAAACTTTCATAGGAAATAAGATATAAACTGCAAGAACTAATACTTATATTAACACCCCTCGATTGACCCTAAAAAAATTAACAGTCTTTCAGATGGGACGTTAAACCGAAGTCTCGTTTATTTATCGTCGCTAACGGTTACCCATATGAGCGACACCTCCTGAACAGATTAGTCATTTTAGATTTTTGGAGGATATTGCAATGATACAGACAGACAAAGACCCATTCCAGAATCTCCACTGGTTCTTTTACGTGCATGGTGTAAAGCACCGACACGATACCTCGGTTTAACGTCCCATCTGAAAGACTGTTAATTTTATTATGGTCAGACGGAGGATCGAACCTGCGATCCCTGGATTACCAGACCAGCGTGTTACCACTGGACCACAGATCCGTCAGATTATCGATAACTCTGTCTGGACCTCAATTTGTTACTAGTATCGACAGGTAATATAGCAATAAAACCCATGCATTGCTGTAAGTTCACCTGCCAGACTTGCCCGTAATCTAGCTCTGCCCAGTGTCTTCCAATTTCAAAACCCAAGCTACTGAAGCGAGAGACAGCCTCCGTGGTCGAGTGGTTAAAATCGCTGACACTCGTCACTTATGGTCACTGGTTCGAGCCCCGCTCTGATCGTGTCTCTTGATATGAACAAGTTGGCAGTGTCTTACGCGGGTTAGTGCACCAAGTATTTGTCAACCGCTGGAGCCATGCCCAGGAACGGTGCTTTTAGGTAAACTGTCCGTCGCTCAAATGGGCAACCGGTAGCTTGTTAAATAAAATTAAATTTAAAAAAACTGAAGCGAGAAAGTATCTAAAGAAAATACTTGAGTCGGCATACACCTATATCTTTATTTCGTTATTTATAAGAATTATGTGATTTTTAATTACCCGAAAATGTGTTACAGTTTTAGTTTAAATTGCTGTATCAGATACCTGCCAAAGCTTAACCCACACCAAGATAGCTACATCACTACACAATACTGATAAAACAATACTGCTATCAGATTGTTGCGATCTATGAAATTTCACTAGCAGAAGCCATCGCCCTCGAAACTTATATATATAGTATTAGCTTCCGTGATTTTTAGATTAAGAGGAAGATATTCATTTCGGAATGCTTGGATTACTGGGTATGAATTATTATATTTTTCTATTATATATATATATTAATTTCTACTTAAAGCGACATTACATCGCAAAATGAAATAAAATGCATGTTTTCGCGTATTAAAGCAGCATTACATCGTAATAAAGGATGTTTTGGGTAAAATATAAATACTAATGTGAGTGTGTTTACAAAAATCGAAATAGTCGCCCAGAAACGATAAAATTCCAATAAATTTAAACCGTCGTATACGCGAATTTGTTTATCAACACACGAAATGTAAACACGCACAACGCGCATGCGTGAAACAACAGAGGATGTAGAAAACAAAGTATATATTTTGAACATGAAATACTATCTATCTATCTTCCTCTAATGTCGAACCCCGCGACTCGCGGGGATGTAGACATATCCCTAACAGACTTAGCTAACAGAGGTATGAATCAACATATCAAGTAATTTAACTAAAACAGACAACGTGGGACAAATGGGGACGATGCATTCCGAATGTAAACAAGTGCGGACGATGTGTTCCAGTTGTAACCAAGTGCGTGACCGATCGACTCGGAAAGTCCTACTTTCGGTTTCGAGTTTGTTTTATCGCAAAAAAACCACACTATTTACCAAATGAACATAAGCATACAAAGTATAATGTTAGAATGTGTAGCAGCATTGCTACCCATACGTAAACATTGAATTTTTCAAATATCTTGTATTTCATACGATGTAATGCTGCTTTAAATGAATTGCTACTACAAATTCTTCTGCATACATTCGAACACTAACAGTGAATCAGTAAACAGTGTTTTTGTGATCTACAAACCTTCAAAGTGAAAGTAGGATTTCATATAACGATCATCCACGCTCCTGAATTGACGTTTGTTTGTCATTGGAGTCAATACTAAACGCACGATACTTTCGTTTAGAGATAATTTAACAAATAAATATGCATAGGCACAAATGTGAGATATAATGGTATATATGTACGATAAATCGTGTTATTCAGGATATACACATTGTATTACGCATGAACGTCCGACCCTATTTACATTATTTTGTTATGTCAACAAACCGCGTATACGACGCTTGTTTATTTCTTGAAATACTCAGTTTTTGAAGAAAATATTGGAGAAAATAAAGTATACCATATAATAGGAAATTACATTCTGCAGACATTTTTGTTTTCACTGATGTAGTGTCGCTTTAAATGGGACTTTTGCTACAATGGGACTTTCATTGCCCCTGTCAGACTACACATTTGAAATGGGGGTTGAGTTGCACCTTAAAAATGTAATTATTGATATTAAGTATAAGTAAGTAAGTAAGTAAGTAAGTAAGTAATTATTTGTTTATTATAGTGACGTGTACATATCAGACAATATTTACATATAAATTATATAATTAAATACACCCGGCCCAATGAGCCTATAAGTAAGTCACGTACACATATACTAATAGAAACATATCACATGATAAAACACATACAACATTATTTCTCTGACAAACAAAATAGTCGATTATAGTAGTTATATCAAAACTAGAAATGTGGCCAAGGGACATAGGTGTTCCACTTCGTCTCTTCTCTGCACAAGTCTAGGACCATAAATCAGTCTTGTATAACATATCACAGTGAGGTTTAAAGCAGCATTACATCGTAATAAAGGATGTTTTGGGTAGGATATAAATACTAATGTGTGTGTGTTTACAAAAATCGAAATAGTCGCTCAGAAACGATAAAATTCCAATAAATTTAAACCGTCGTATACGCGAATTTGTTTATCAACACACGAAATTTAAACATGCACAGTGCGCATGCGTGAAACAACAGGGGATGTATAAAACAACGTATATATTTTGAACATGAAAGACTATCTATATATCTTCCTCTATGTCGAACCACTCACGGGGATGTAGAAATGTGCCTAAAGACTTAGCTATCAGAGGTATGAATCAACATATCAAGTAATTTAATTAAAAAAGACAACGTGGGACAAATGGGGAATGCAAACAAGTGCGGACGATTCGTTCCGGTTGTAAACAAGTGCGTGACCGATCGACTCGGAAAGTCCTACTTTCGGTTTCGAGTTTGTTTTATCGCAAAAAAAACACTGTTTACCAAATGAACATAAGCATACAAAGTATAATGTTAGAATGTGTAGCAGCATTGCTACCCATACGTAAAAATTGAATTTTTCAAATATCTTTTACTTCATACGATGTAATGCTGCTTTAAATAGAACTAAAGTTTATCATATAAACTACGGTGCGGGAGTTTAATAAAGCCATGTCATAAATTCGGTAATACACTAGTGTATTAAATATGCAAATGAGGCAAATGCGTGGGCGAATCAGGTAGCGATTCGCAGTGACATACATTTTTGCATCAACTGTGCTAGTGTAACTTTGATTGTGACGTCATTTGCCAAAACATCGTGTACATTTTGTATTTGTATTTGTTACAAAGACTGTTTGAAAATAATTTAAAAGTGTTTAATATTGAATTGTTGCACATGATATGTTGTGATAGTTTAAAAACTGTTTACAAAGGAAGAACATAAAAAAATTGGAGTATTTAGTGTCGCACTATTTTCTTGGCCCATTAAGTAGAAACCGCAGTACTACTCTGGCTTTCATTTGCTAAAGGGGAAGTGTGTTCAATCGTGACACACTTTTACTGTGTATTTGGTTTATGTGATAAAAAGAATCTTACATTCGTGTCTTTCCATATTGAATTTATTAAACTCGTTGAATAAAAATGATAAAATGCTCGGCAGAGCCCCCGCCGAGCATTTTATCATTTTTATTCAACGAGTTTAATAAATTCAATATTGAAAGACACGAATGTAAGATCCTCTATTTATATATGTTTATTACAATTATGCTTATTCGAATGTCTAGTTATTACGCATGCGTAAACCAATGCCTAATAACGCACACAGCGCGTAAAGACGACTCTTGAGGACAAACTATTAATTGCCATGCGTACATATTTGCATCGCTATTGCATTTTCGTCGATGAACGTATGTGCCCTGTATACAATTTCGTATGAGGATTTCCAATGAATATGTAGCTGACATGCGCACTCGATGTTACGGTCATGTGCATTCGCAGTGTTAGGCAACGTTCGTCGTGTCTTACAACTTACTTTGGACTGGTAATCCAGGGATCGCAGGTTCGACCCCCCGTCTGACCCTAATAAAATTAACAGTCTTTCAGTTGTGACTTTAAACCGATGTCTCGTGTCGGTGCTTTACACCATACACGTAAATGAACCAGAGGAGATTCTGGAATGGGTCCCTGTCTGTATCATTGAACTATCCTCCAAAAATCTAAACTGACTAATCTCTTCAGGAGGCGTCGCTCATATGGGCAACCGGTAGCGACGATAAATAGATGTAAAAACGCACTAGTGTGGGTCCTGTACAAATCAAAAGTAGAAAGTGCTACTGGTATATTGATCAATCACTTGTGACGGGGCACACTCAGAGTATTCAGGGTATTGTATATTACCTCAGTCATGGGCAATTATGCTCAAATATCATATTGGGACTGTGTGTGTTTTACGTTTATTTATCGTCGCTACCGGTTGCCCATATGAGAGACGCCTCCTGAAGATATTAGTCATTTTAGATTTTGGAGGATAGTGCAATGATACAGACAGAGACCCATTCCAGAGTCTCCTCTGGTTCTTTTACGTGCACGGTGTAAAGCACCGACACGAGACCTCGGTTTAACGTCCCATCTGAAAGACTGTTAATTTTATTAGGGTCAGACGGGGGATCGAACCTGCGATTAAGTTCAAATCGCTTGCCATTCACCGCCATTCAAAGAATAACTAAGACAATCGTGAAAAGTGCCATTTATAAAACTTGCCATACAAAATGGCGGCCAAAATAAGATCTTATCAGTTGTTTCTGTGGCAACGGTCATAAATACACTGATTGATGCCAGCACGTGTGCACATCTGTTCGCATCTGCGTCATACACATCTGTGAGCAGTCTATTCGTATTCATTTGTTTTAATCGACATACAATAAGATTGTTTTATTTATTATATATTACTGCGAAACAAATGCTTACACTTTTAAACTAATCGTTCTCGGAACAGCATTCCTGGTGGATGGATGGAATGGTGGGTGTGTGGATTTGGTTGGATTGGACGGGACGGGACTGGACTGGGCAGGATGGGACGTGGATGGATTAGTGGATGGATGGAATTGATTGGATGGGACGGGACGTGGATGGAGAGATTGCTGGATGGATGGATTTGATTGGACGGGATGGGACGGAACGGGATGTGGTTGGTGGACGGATGGATTTGAATGGACGGGATGGGACGTGGATGGATGGATTGGATGGGACGGGACGTGGATGGATATATTGGTGGCTGGTTTGGATTTGAATGGACGGGATGGGACGTGGATAAAATGATAGCGGCTTACAAGTATAAGAAAAGGATGTATATAACCAATTTATTGAAAAAATGCTGAAAACTATCAGAGAACTTTCATTGTAAACAACTGTATTATAATAACTATTCTATTGATTCATATTCACAGAACTCATCCACATACTAGTATTATTGTTATATTTGTATGCTGGTTGACTATGTACATAATGTAAATAATGTTATGAATAAAAGAGAGAAAAACAGAAAGAAAGAAAAAGAAAGAAAAAAAAACCCAAATATTTTTAACCTCACGCTAAAGGTCGGACACCGCTATTGAAATATCCATAGGTCTACATTATAACAGTCCCATTGTATGTTCCCCAACAATAGTTTGGCACACACAACTGTGGTTTTCAATAGACCTACGTTGGAGCAGAAGAAATCTCCGAATTCTAATGGGGTTGATCAATTACATTTTTTTTAAAGTTCGTAATCGACACATACCCTCTACTCTGAGGGTAATTTGGTGGTGAATGCCCCACTGTTATTTTTTACCAAATAAGTTCCACAAATTATAAAATATTCCAAAATGCAGCTCATATATTGTATTTTAATTTTTATCAGTCACTTTCACTATTGGTGATAATACCGTGTTAGCCAATCAATAACTCAATAAAAGGGCTTCCCTACATTTCAATAACAGTATCTGACCTAAACCATAGAAATGGAATTCGGTTGAACACAATATTGTTGATATTAAGTTTTCGCGTAACGCGATATTGAGGAAAGATACCATTACACTAAGATATAGTGAAACACGCTTTTATTTTGACTAAGTGATTGTATCTCATTATACCTGGTCGATACCAACTACCTGGATCGCCTATATCGTGTTTATTTTATTGGTTTACTGTTTATATACATACATATTTCACATATCGCGTTGGACCAGTACCTGGCCGATACCAACTACCTGGATCACCTATATCGTGTTTATCTTATTGGTTTTCTGTTTATATACAAATTTCACATATCGCGTTGGACCAGTACATATATTATACAATGCTGATCAATAAAACATGTATACATTGTATAATATTTATTGAAGTGTTTGCACGTGATTTATGAAGAATAAACCGAATATGTTGTACTTGGATGACGTAGCAATGGATCTATCGTTATTCACAAGTTACCACTCCAGCAACTCTACTAATAGTGCTGGAATGTATCCTTTGATAAGAATTATTCTGAAAGTTTCGCCAGAACTGGATTAGCACCAATTATAAAGACATCTGATAAAAACTTAAAAGCGTTTACTAATGAAACGGCAGTCGTTATCGGTGCTGTGGTTATAATTAAGAGGTATGGTTTGTTTGGCTGTAGAGATTTGTAATATTACTCCGTTACGCTTTGGAGATGGATTCCATAACAAATAGGCTTGTAATGCTATACATGTACAGGGTTTATCTTCACTTACGGTTACGTGCATGAAACCTACTCTGCATGGTTGTCAGGAACATTGCCATTGTTCTTCACAACGTTTTTGATTCTGTAACCTACCTTGAAAAGCGATGCTAGTGGAAGTCGTGATAGCGCAGTGGATGCGCGTTCGCTTCAGGTGCGAATGGTCCGGAGTTCGAGCCCCACTGGAGCCACTACGATTGTGCCCTTAGGCAAGGCATTTAAATTCCACGTTGCCTCTTCTCTCTCCCTCGTGGCGATGGATTCCATCAGGAATGAGGTCTCGAGAGTGATTTATATAAGTTGAAATAACTTGTTTCGCAATCGAGCTAAAATAAATTTGTATAAACTAAAAAGCGATGCCTGTGGTTATGACCGACTCTGAATAAATAAATGACCACTCAACCGTTGTCAACATTGACTGTTCATATAGTGTGTGTGTATATGTGTTTTTACGTTTATTTATCGTCGCTACCGGTTGCCCATATGAGCGACGCCTCCTAAAGAGATTAGTCATTTTAAATTTTTGGAGGATAGTGCAATGATACAGACAGAGACCCATTCCAGAATCTCCTCTGGTTCTTTTACGTGCACGATGTAAAGCACCGACACGAGACCTCGGTTTAGCGTCCCATTTGAAAGACTGTTAATTTTATTATGGTCAGACGGGGGATCGAACTTATTAGCATACAGCACCTGGAATGGTGTAACGTGTGCCATTGTCAATGACAACGTTAACATGTATTTATAAATTGACACTGGGGAGTTTGACAAGTGATTTAGCGTGTGCATTCCCTATGATATACATACATTGTAAACATTGGAAGTCGTGATAGCGCAATAGTAGCACGTTCTCTACAGGTGCGAAATGCGCGGAGTTCGAGCCCCGCTGGAGCCGTTACGATTGTGCCCTTAGGCAATGCATTTAAATTCCACATACCTCTTCTCTCTCCCTCGTGGCGATTGATTCCACCAGGAATGAGGTATCGGGAGTGATTCATATACGTTGTAAGAACTTGTTTCGCAATCGAGCTAAAATAAATTTGTATAAACTAATTTGTAAACATAAATGAATATATTCAGATACGTTCTACAGTAGCATCTGCATCACGTCAGCCACCAACCCGCCCTCCATTGTTCTATTATTTAACGCTTTTGATAGTTATCAAAATGCATTGCTAAGTGGGGACTGCATTCTGTGTATAGAATGTAGATACTACTAGTTATATCCATGTAATCTGTAGTCTGCAGTTATATCTGAACTAGCGATTGATGGAAGCGCATCTGTATAGTTCGTAATACTCGTAAAACACATAAATAGCAAATGAATTCATTTTGAAAAAACGCACTGCAAATAACAGTCAAGATTCAATACGTTTATTTTTTGTTTATCTATGTACATATCACAAAGCTTATAATAGTGTTTTACGTTATTTTATCGTCGCTAATTCCGATCTAATCCATTTGTTCTTGTATATTAATGTTACAACATGATGTAAATATTGATAAAATAAAATATGTTTAATCTAATGGTTGCCCACGTGAGCGTCGCCTCCTGAAGAGATTATTCATATTATATGTTGGAGGATAGCGCAATGATACCATCCCAGAGTCGTCTCCGTCCTAACCGGTGGGGGTATGAAGTCCAGAATGTGTCTGTCCAGAGCGGCGGGGATGTGAAGTCCAGAATGGGTCTGTCCAGAGCGGGTGGATACGAAGTCCAGAATGGGTCTGTCCAGAGCGGGGGGATATGAAGTCCAGAATGGGTCTGTCCAGAGCGGGGGGTATGAAGTCCAGAATGTCTGTCCAGAGCGGGGGTATGAAGTCCAGAATGGGTCTGTCCAGAGCGGGGGGATATGAAGTCCAGAATGGGTCTGTCCAGAGCGGGGGGTATGAAGTCCAGAATGGGTCTGTCCAGAGCGGGGGGTATGAAGTCCAGAATGGGTCTGTCCAGAGCGGGGGGTATGAAGTCCAGAATGGGTCTGTCCAGAGCGGGGGGATATGAAGTCCAGAAAAAAAATACTTTGTATGTTACATATGTCGAATGTTTGATTCTTGAAATAGAATATGCTTAAACTAAGTCCACAATGTGTTGCGTGTTGTCCAGGGGGATATGAATCCAATTGTGTCGTGGCGGCGGGCATATCAAATCCACATTGTGTCTGTCCAGAGCGGCGGGGCATATCAAATCCACATTGTGTCCGTCCAGAGCGGCGGGGCATATCAAATCCACATTGTGTCCGTCCAGAGCGGCGGGGCATATCAAATCCACATTGTGTCCGTCCAGAGCGGCGGGGCATATCAAATCCACATTGTGTCCGTCCAGAGCGGCGGGGCATATCAAATCCACAATGTGTCCGTCCAGAGCGGCGGGGCATATCAAATCCAATGTGTCCGTCGAGCGGCGGGGCATATCAAATCCACAATATGTCCGTCCAGAGCGGCGGGCGGATATCAAATCCACATTGTGTCCGTCCAGAGCGGCGGGGCATATCAAATCCACAATGTGTCCGTCCAGAACGGCGGGGCATATCAAATCCACATTGTGTCCGTCCAGAGCGGCGGGGCATATCAAATCCACAATGTGTCCGTCCAGAGCGGCGGGGCATATCAAATCCACAATGTGTCCGTCCAGAGCGGCGGGGCGGATATCAAATCCACATTGTGTCAGTCCAGAGCGGCGGGCCGATATCAAATCCACATTGTGTCCGTCCAGAGCGGCGGGGCATATGAAATCCACAATATGTCCGTCCAGAGCGGGGCGGATATCAAATCCACAATGTGTCCGTCCAGAGCGGCGGGGCGGATATCAAATCCACAATGTGTCCGTCCAGAGCGGCGGGGCATATGAAATCCACAATATGTCCGTCCAGAGCGGCGGGGCATATGAAATCCACAATATGTCCGTCCAGAGCGGCGGGCGGATATCAAATCCACATTGTGTTAGTCCAGAGCTTGTTTGAAATTGTAACAGTCGTTATGGACAGGAATCTGGAACTTTACCTATATATGCTATAATAATATTCACACTACTAAACTATTGCGCGTACCTGTATTTTATCTTTCACTCTAATCTCTGTCTACCTTTACTGCTGGCATCCATGTGTTACAGATATGTACAGGCTGTAGAACCTTCTTCTTCGTAACAGGATTAGTTCCTGAACTATAGTGAAGTAATCCAGTTTCGGATAATTATCGTAATAACAGGTATTGTTATTTTTTGTTTGTTGTTTACGTTTATTTATCGTCGCTACCGGTTGCCCATATGAGCGACGCCTACTGAAGAGGTTAGTTATTTTAGATTTTGGAGGATAGTGCAATGATACAGACAGAGACCCATTCCAGAATCTCCTCTGGTTCGTTTGCGTGCACGGTGTAAAGCACCGACACGAGACCTCAGTTTATACAAATTTATTTTAGCTCGATTGCGAAACAAGTTCTTTCAACTTATATAAATCGCTCTCGAGACCTCATTCCTGATGGAATCCATCGCCACGAGGGAGAGAAGAGGCAACGTGGAATTTAAATGCCTTGCCTAAGGACACAATCGTAACGGCTCCAGCGGGGCTCGAACTCCGGACCTTTCGCACCTGAAGCGAACGCGCATCCACTGCGCTATCACGACTTCCTAAGTCCCATTCTGGACTTCCTAATACGAGACCTCGGTTTAACGTCCCATCTGAAAGACTGTTAATTTATTAGGGTCAGACGGGGGATCGAACCTGCGATCCCTGGATTATATTGTTATTTTTATTATATGTTTATATCTAACAGGACATGTTAGATGTCTCTGTGCAGGGTTATTATCTACAATTCATGGATTTATTAATTTACCTGATGCTGGCTTTTCGAAACTTGGTTTGTGGAGGGTGGTGGTCAGTATTTCCAGTTGTTCTGTATCAATCCAGTGTACCTCTTTCTGCTTTTATCGTAACATTAAAAATAAAGAACTCCAAGATAAATCCATTAACTATAGATGATACTCGGGGATCTACTGCGTGCCCTATAGTTTTAATGTTTTAATATCCTAGCCCCTTTTTTTATAACAATCGGCTATAAAGGCATATTTCAAATTTCTGAACATTAAAAAAATAAATATCGTAAATAAACAGTTTACATATTTTAATGCTCAACACCTGGTGTGACTTTAAACCGAGGTCTCGTGTCGGTGCTGTACACCGTGCACGTAAACGAACCAGAGGAGACTCTGGAATAGATTAGTCATTTTAGATATTTGGAGGATAGTGCAATGATACAGACAGATACCCATTCCAGAGCCTCCTCTGGTTCTTTTACGTGCACGGTGTAAAGCACCGACACGAGACCTCGGTTTAAAGTCCCAACTGAAAGACTGTTAATTTTATTAGGGTCAGACGGGGGATCGAACCTGCCATCCCTGGATTACCAGTACAACGTGTTACCACTGGACTACAGATCCATCCTGTTTATAAATACAGTTCTGTTTATATATGGCTGTCCGATTAGCGCGGTGGTTAGCGCGCTCGCTTCTCACCAATGCTTCTCCCACATGACTGACCACATAATTATACACTTTCATCCGAGGCAACGAGAGTGATTAATATAAGTTGTTAAAACTTGCTTCGCAATCGTTGTAAAATAAAAACGTTTTAAAATAAGTTCTGTTTATAACATTAAGTAATCATATTAACAATCGGACCCAAACAAATATAATTAAACATTATATGCCTTCTACAAGCCTCGAACTCACGGCATCTGTATGATTATTCTGATATTGGGTAAACGTTTAACGCAGTACCATATGAACTATTTCGGTTCATGGCCAAACAAACAGACATATTCACTAACAACTCTAGTGTTCACGTTATCGTGTTCTTTGAAGCGCCGATTTTGTATTCGTTTCTAGTAATGTTTAGCATCGGTATGTAATTTTGCAGTCAGTAAAATAGTTTTGCAGTCAATAACAAAGTTTTGTTTGCAGTCAGTAACATAGTTTTGCAGTCAGTAGCATAGTCTTACAGTCAGTAACATTGAATTGCAGTCATTAACATAGTTTTAAGTCAGTAACATTGTCTTGCAGTCAGTAACATAGTTTTGCAGTCAGTACAGTAGGGTTGCAGTCAGTAATATAGTTTTGCAGTCAGTAACATTGTCTTGCAGTCATTAACATAGTTTTGCTGTCAGTAACATTGTCTTGCAGTCAGTAACATAGTTTTACAGTCATTAATATTGTTTTGCAGTCAGTAACATTGTTTTGTAATCCGTAACATTGTCTTGCAGTCAGTAACATAGTGTTGCAGTCAGTAACATTGTCTTGCAGTCAGTAACATAGTTTTGCAGTCAGTACAGTAGGGCTGCAATCAGTAACATTGTTTTGCAGTCCGTAACATTGTTTTGCAGTCAGTAACATTGTTTTGCAGTCCGTAACATTGTTTTGCAGTCAGTAACATTGTTTTGCAGTCAGTAACATTGTTTTGTAGTCCGTAACATTGTTTTGCAGTCAGTAACATTGTTTTGCAGTCAGTAACATTGTTTTGCAGTCAGTAACATTGTTTTGTAATCCGTAACATTGTTTCGTAGTCAGTAACATTGTTTTGCAGTCAGTAACATTGTTTTGCAGTCAGTAACATTGTTTTGCAGTCAGTAACATTGTTTTGTAATCCGTAACATTGTTTCGTAGTCAGTAACATTGTTTTGTAGTCCGTTACATTGTTTTGCAGTCAGTAACATTGTTTTGCAGTCAGTAACATTGTTTTGCAGTCAGTAACATTGTTTTGCAGTCAGTAACATTGTTTTGCAGTCAGTAACATTGTTTTGCAGTCAGTAACATTGTTTTGTAATCCGTAACATTGTTTTGCAGTCAGTAACATTGTTTTGTAGTCCGTTACATTGTTTTGCAGTCAGTAACATTGTTTTGCAGTCAGTAACATTGTTTTGCAGTCAGTAACATTGTTTTGCAGTCAGTAACATTGTGTTGCAGTCAGTAACATTGTTTTGTAATCCGTAACAATGTTTAGCAGCCAGTAACATTGTCTTGCAGTCAGTAACATTGTTTTGCAGTTAGTAACATTGTTTTGCAGTCAGTAACATTGTTTTGCAGTCCGTAACATTGTTTCGTAGTAAGTAGCATTGTTTTGCAGTCAGTAACATTGTTTTGCAGTCAGTAACATTTTTTGTAATCTGTAACATTGTTTAGCAGTCAGTAACATTGTTTTGCAGTCAGTAACATTTTTTATAATCCGTAACATTGTTTTGCAGTCAGTAACATTGTTTTGCAGTCAGTAACATTGTTTTGCAGTCAGTAACATTGTTTTGCAGCCAGTATTGTTTTGCAGTCAGTAACATTGTTTTGCAGTCAGTAACATTGTTTTGCAGTCAGTAACTTTGTTTTGCAGTCAGTAACATTGTTTTGTAGTCAGTAACATTGTTTTGCAGTCCGTGACATTGTTTTGCAGTCCGTAACATTGTTTTGTAGTCAGTAACATAGTTGTGCAGCCAGTGACAATGTTTAGTCCGTAACATTGTTTTGTAGTCAGTAACATTGTTTTGCAGTCAGTAACATTGTTTTGCAGTCAGTAACATAGTTTTGCAGTCAGTAACATTGTTTGAGTCAGTAACATTGTTTTGCAGTCAGTAACATTGTTTTGCAGTCAGTAACATTGTGTTGTAGTCAGTAACATTGTTTTGCAGTTGTTGGGTGTTTGTGTTTGTGTGTTTGTTTGGGTACATTGTTTTGCAGCCAGTAACATAGTTTAGCAGTCAGTAACATTGTGTTGCAGTCAGTAACATTGTTTTGCAGCCAGTAACATTGTTTTGCAGTCAGTAACATTGTTTGTAGTCGTAACATTGTTTTGCAGCCAGTACATGTTTAGCAGTCCGTAACATTGTGTTGCAGTCAGTAACATGTTTTGCAGTCGTACATTGTTTAGCAGTCGTACATGTGTTGTATCAGTAACATTGTTGCAGTCAGTAACATTGTTTGCAGCAGTAACATTGTTTTGTAGTCAGTAACATTGTTTGTAGTCCGTAACATTGTTTTGCAGTCAGTACATTGTTTTGAGTGTAACATTGTTGCAGTCGTAACTTGTTTGCAGTCAGTAACATTGTTTTGCAGTCAGTAACATTGTTTTGCAGTCAGTAACATTGTTTTGCAGTCAGTAACATTGTTTTGCAGTCAGTAACATTGTTTTGCAGTCAGTAACATTGTTTTGCAGTCAGTAACATTGTTTTGCAGTCAGTAACATTGTTTGTAATCCGTAACATTGTTTTGCAGTCAGTAACATTGTTTTGTAGTCAGTAACATTGTTGCAGTCAGTAACATTGTTTTGTAATCCGTAACATTGTTTTGCAGTCCGTAACATTGTTTCGTAGTCAGTAACATTGTTTTGCAGTCAGTAACATTGTTTTGCAGTCAGTAACATTGTTTTGCAGTCAGTAACATTGTTTTGCAGTCAGTAACATTGTTTTGTAATCCGTAACATTGTTTTGCAGTCAGTAACATTGTGTTGTAGTCAGTAACATTGTTGCAGTCAGTAACATTGTTTTGTTCGTAACATGTTTTGCAGTCCGTAACATTGTTTCGTAGTCAGTAACATTGTTTTGCAGTCAGTAACATTGTTTTGCAGTCAGTAACATTGTTTTGCAGTCAGTAACATTGTTTGTAATCCGTAACATTGTTTTGCAGTCAGTAACATTGTTTTGCAGTCAGTAACATTGTTTTGCAGTCAGTAACATTGTTTTGCAGTCAGTAACATTGTTTTGCAGTCAGTAACATTGTTTTGTAATCCGTAACATTGTTTTGTAGTCCGTAACATTGTTTTGCAGTCAGTAACATTGTTTTGCAGTCAGTAACATTGTTTTGTAATCCGTAACAATGTTTAGCAGCCAGTAACATTGTTTTGCAGTCAGTAACATTGTTTTGCAGTCAGTAACATTGTTTTGTAATCCGTAACATTGTTTTGCAGTCAGTAACATTGTTTTGCAGTCAGTAACATAGTTTAGCAGTCAGTAACATTGTGTTGCAGTCAGTAACATTGTTTTGCAGCCAGTAACATAGTTTTACAGTCAGTAACATTGTCTTGCAGTCAGTAACATAGTGTAAGTCAGTAACATAGTTTTGCAGTCAGTAACATAGTTTAGCAGTCAGTAACATTGTGTTGCAGTCAGTAACATTGTTTGGCAGTCAGTAACATTGTTTTGCAGTCAGTAACATTGTTTTGTAGTCAGTAACATTGTTTTGCAGTCAGTAACATTGTTTTGCAGTCAGTAACATTGTTTTGCAGTCAGTAACATAGTTTAGCAGTCAGTAACATTGTGTTGCAGTCAGTAACATTGTTTTGCAGCCAGTAACATAGTTTTACAGTCAGTAACATTGTCTTGCAGTCAGTAACATAGTTGTAAGTCAGTAACATAGTTTTGCAGTCAGTAACATAGTTTAGCAGTCAGTAACATTGTGTTGCAGTCAGTAACATTGTTTTGCAGTCAGTAACATAGTTTTGCAGTCAGTAACATTGTCTTGCAGCCAGTAACATAGTTTTACAGTCAGTAACATTGTCTTGCAGTCAGTAACATAGTTTTACAGTCAGTAACATTGTCTTGCAGTCAGTAACATAGTTTTGCAGTCAGTAACATTGTATTGCAGTCAGTAACATAGTTTTGCAGTCATGCAGTCAGTACAGTAGGGCTGCAATCAGTAACATTGTTTTGCAGTCCGTAACATTGTTTTGCAGTCAGTAACATTGTTTTGCAGTCCGTAACATTGTGTCGTAGTCAGTAACATTGTGTCGTAGTCCGTTACATTGTTTTGCAGTCAGTAACATTGTTTTGTAATCCGTAACATTGTTTTGTAGTCAGTAACATTGTTTTGCAGTCAGTAACATTGTTTTGCAGTCAGTAACATTGTTTTGCAGTCAGTAACATTGTTTTGCAGTCAGTAACATTGTGTTGCAGTCAGTAACATTGTTTTGCAGTTTGCAGTCAGTAACATTGTTTTGCAGTCAGTAACATTGTTTTGTAATCCGTAACATTGTTTTGTAGTCAGTAACATTGTTTTGCAGTCAGTAACATTGTTTTGCAGTCCGTAACATTGTGTCGTAGTCAGTAACATTGTGTCGTAGTCCGTTACATTGTTTTGCAGTCAGTAACATTGTTTTGCAGTCAGTAACATTGTTTTGCAGTCAGTAACATTGTTTTGTAGTCCGTAACATTGTTTTGCAGTCCGTAACATTGTGTTGCAGTCAGTAACATAGTTTAGCAGTCAGTAACATTGTGTTGCAGTCAGTAACATTGTTTTGCAGTCAGTAACATAGTTTTGCAGCCAGTAACTTTGTTTTGCAGTCAGTAACATTGTGTTGTAGTCAGTAACATTGTTTTGCAGCCAGTGACAATGTTTAGCAGTCCGTAACATTGTTTTGCAGCCAGTAACATAGTTTAGCAGTCCGTAACATTGTTTAGCAGTCCGTAACATTGTGCTGTAGTCAGTAACATTGTTGCAGTCAGTAACATTGTATTGTTATCCGTAACAATGTTTAGCAGCCAGTAACATTGTTTTGCAGTTAGTAACATTGTTTTGCAGTCAGTAACATTGTTTTGCAGTCAGTAACATTGTTTTGCAGTCAGTAACATTGTTTGTAATCCGTAACATTGTTTTGCAGTCAGTAACATTGTGCTGTAGTCAGTAACATTGTTGCAGTCAGTAACATTGTTTGTAATCCGTAACATTGTTTTGCAGTCAGTAACATTGTTTTGTAGTCCGTAACATTGTTTTGCAGTCAGTAACATTGTTTTGCAGTCAGTAACATTGTTTTGCAGTCAGTAACATTGTTTTGTAATCCGTAACATTGTTTTGTAGTCCGTAACATTGTTTGGCAGTCAGTAACATTGTTTTGCAGTCAGTAACATTGTTTTGTAATCCGTAACAATGTTTAGCAGCCAGTAACATTGTTTTGCAGTCAGTAACATTGTTTTGCAGTCAGTAACATTGTTTTGTAATCCGTAACATTGTTTTGCAGTCAGTAACATTGTTTTGCAGTCAGTAACATAGTTTAGCAGTCAGTAACATTGTGTTGCAGTCAGTAACATTGTTTTGCAGCCAGTAACATAGTTTTACAGTCAGTAACATTGTCTTGCAGTCAGTAACATAGATGTAAGTCAGTAACATAGTTTTGCAGTCAGTAACATAGTTTAGCAGTCAGTAACATTGTGTTGCAGTCAGTAACATTGTTTGGCAGTCAGTAACATTGTTTTGCAGTCAGTAACATTGTTTTGTAATCCGTAACATTGTTTTGCAGTCAGTAACATTGTTTTGCAGTCAGTAACATTGTTTTGCAGTCAGTAACATAGTTTAGCAGTCAGTAAAATTGTGTTGCAGTCAGTAACATTGTTTTGCAGCCAGTAACATAGTTTTACAGTCAGTAACATTGTCTTGCAGTCAGTAACATAGTTGTAAGTCAGTAACATAGTTTTGCAGTCAGTAACATAGTTTAGCAGTCAGTAACATTGTGTTGCAGTCAGTAACATTGTTTTGCAGTCAGTAACATAGTTTTGCAGTCAGTAACATTGTCTTGCAGCCAGTAACATAGTTTTACAGTCAGTAACATTGTCTTGCAGTCAGTAACATAGTTTTACAGTCAGTAACATTGTCTTGCAGTCAGTAACATAGTTTTGCAGTCAGTAACATTGTATTGCAGTCAGTAACATAGTTTTGCAGTCATGCAGTCAGTACAGTAGGGCTGCAATCAGTAACATTGTTTTGCAGTCCGTAACATTGTTTTGCAGTCAGTAACATTGTTTTGCAGTCCGTAACATTGTGTCGTAGTCAGTAACATTGTGTCGTAGTCCGTTACATTGTTTTGCAGTCAGTAACATTGTTTTGTAATCCGTAACATTGTTTTGTAGTCAGTAACATTGTTTTGCAGTCAGTAACATTGTTTTGCAGTCCGTAACATTGTTTTGCAGTCCGTAACATTGTTTTGCAGTCAGTAACATTGTTTTGCAGTCAGTAACATTGTTTTGCAGTCAGTAACATTGTTTTGCAGTCAGTAACATTGTTTTGTAATCCGTAACATTGTTTTGTAGTCAGTAACATTGTTTTGCAGTCAGTAACATTGTTTTGCAGTCCGTAACATTGTGTCGTAGTCAGTAACATTGTGTCGTAGTCCGTTACATTGTTTTGCAGTCAGTAACATTGTTTTGCAGTCAGTAACATTGTTTTGCAGTCAGTAACATTGTTTTGTAATCCGTAACATTGTTTTGTAGTCCGTAACATTGTTTTGCAGTCAGTAACATTGTTTTGCAGTCAGTAACATTGTTTTGTAATCCGTAACATTGTTTTGCAGTCAGTAACATTGTTTTGC
This sequence comes from Archivesica marissinica, assembly GCA_014843695.1. NCBI lineage: Eukaryota > Metazoa > Mollusca > Bivalvia > Venerida > Vesicomyidae > Archivesica > Archivesica marissinica. The sequence continues at coordinate 37,132,708 of CM026396.1, forward strand.
AGTCAGTAACATTGTTTTGCAGTCAGTAACATTGTTTTGTAATCCGTAACATTGTTTTGCAGTCAGTAACATAGTTCAGCAGTCAGTAACATTGTGTTGCAGTCAGTAACATTGTTTTGCAGCCAGTAACATAGTTTAGCAGTCAGTAACATTGTGTTGCAGTCAGTAACATAGTTTTGCAGCCAGTAACTTTGTTTTGCAGTCAGTAACATTGTGTTGTAGTCAGTAACATTGTTTTGCAGCCAGTGACAATGTTTAGCAGTCCGTAACATTGTGTTGTAGTCAGTAACATAGTTTTGCAGCCAGTGACAATGTTTAGCAATCCGTAACATTGTGTTGTAGTCAGTAACATTGTTTAGCAGTCCGTAACATTGTGTTGTAGGCAGTAACATTGTTTTGCAGCCAGTAACATTGTTTAGCTGTCCGTAACATTGTTTTGCAGTCCGTAGCATTGTTTTGCAGTTAGTAACATTGTTTTGCAGTCAGTAACATTTTTTGTAATCCGTAACATTGTTTGGCAGTCAGAAACATTGTTTTTCAGTCAGTAACATTGTTTTCTAATCCGTAACATTGTGTTGCAGTCAGTAACATTGTTTTGCAGCCAGTAACATTGTGTTGCAGCCAGTAACATAGTTTAGCAGTCAGTAACATTGTGTTGCAGTCAGTAACATTGTTTTGCAGTTAGTAACATTGTGTTGTAGTCAGTAACATTGTTTTGCAGTCCGTAACATTGTTTCGTAGTCAGTAACATTGTTTTGCAGTCAGTAACATTGTTTTGCAGTCAGTAACATTTTTTGTAATCCGCAACATTGTTTTGCAGTCAGTAACATTGTTTTGTAGTCCGTAACATTGTTTTGCAGTCCGTAACATTGTATTGCAGTCAGTAACATAGTTTAGCAGTCAGTAACATTGTGTTGCAGTCAGTAACATTGTTTTGCAGTCAGTAACATAGTTTTGCAGCCAGTAACTTTGTTTTGCAGTCAGTAACATTGTTTTGCAGCCAGTGACAATGTTTAGCAGTCCGTAACATTGTTTTGCAGCCAGTAACATAGTTTAGCAGTCCGTAACATTGTTTAGCAGTCCGTAACATTGTCCCGTAGTCAGTAACATTGTTTTGCAGCCAGTGACAATGTTTAGCAGTCAGTAACATTGTTTTGCAGCCAGTGACAATGTTTAGCAGTCCGTAACATTGTGTTGTAGTCAGTAACATAGTTTTGCAGCCAGTGACAATGTTTAGCAATCCGTAACATTGTGTTGTAGTCAGTAACATTGTTTAGCAGTCCGTAACATTGTGTTGTAGGCAGTAACATTGTTTTGCAGCCGGTGATATAGTGTTGCAGACAGTAACATTGTTTAGCAGTCAGTAACATTGTGTTGTAGGCAGTAACATTGTTTTGCAGCCAGTAACATTGTTTAGCAGTCCGTAACATTGTTTTGCAGTCCGTAGCATTGTTTTGCAGTTAGTAACATTGTTTTGCAGTCAGTAACATTGTTTTGCAGTCCGTAACATTGTTTCGTAGTCACTAACATTGTTTTGCAGTCAGTAACACTGTTTTGCAGTCAGTAACATTGTTTTGCAGTCAGTAACATTTTTTGTAATCCGTAACATTGTTTGGCAGTCAGTAACATTGTTTTGCAGTCAGTAACATTGTTTTGCAGTCAGTAACATTGTTTTGCAGTCAGTAACATTGTTTTTTAATCCATAACATTGTTTTGCAGTCAGTAACATAGTTTAGCAGTCAGTAACATTGTGTTGCAGTCAGTAACATTGTTTTGCAGCCAGTAACATTGTGTTGCAGCCAGTAACATAGTTTAGCAGTCAGTAACATTGTGTTGCAGTCAGTAACATTGTTTTGCAGCCAGTGACATAGTTTTGCAGCCAGTGACATAGTTTTGCAGTCCGTAACATTGTTTAGCAGTCCGTAACATTATGTTGCAGTCAGTATCATTGTTTTGCAGTCAGTAACATTGTTTTGCAGTTAGTAACATTGTGTTGTAGTCAGTAACATTGTTTTGCAGTCCGTAACATTGTTTCGTAGTCAGTAACTTTGTTTTGCAGTCAGTAACATTGTTTTGCAGTCAGTAACATTTTTTGTAATCCGAACATTGTTTTGCAGTCAGTAACATTGTTTTGTAGTCCGTAACATTGTTTTGCAGTCCGTAACATTGTGTTGCAGTCAGTAACATAGTTTAGCAGTCAGTAACATTGTGTTGCAGTCAGTAACATTGTTTTGCAGTCAGTAACATAGTTTTGCAGCCAGTAACTTTGTTTTGCAGTCAGTAACATTGTGTTGTAGTCAGTAACATTGTTTTGCAGCCAGTGACAATGTTTAGCAGTCCGTAACATTGTTTTGCAGCCAGTAACATAGTTTAGCAGTCCGTAACATTGTTTAGCAGTCCGTAACATTGTCCTGTAGTCAGTAACATTGTTTTGCAGCCAGTGACAATGTTTAGCAGTCCGTAACATTGTTTTGCAGTCCGTAACATTGTTTAGCAGTCCGTAACATTGTGTTGCAGTCAGTAACATTGTGTTGTAGTCAGTAACATTGTTTTGCAGTCCGTAACATTGTTTCGTAGTCAGTAACATTGTTTTGCAGTCAGTAACATTGTTTTGCAGTCAGTAACATTTTTTGTAATCCGCAACATTGTTTTGCAGTCAGTAACATTGTTTTGTAGTCCGTAACATTGTTTTGCAGTCCGTAACATTGTATTGCAGTCAGTAACATAGTTTAGCAGTCAGTAACATTGTGTTGCAGTCAGTAACATTGTTTTGCAGTCAGTAACATAGTTTTGCAGCCAGTAACTTTGTTTTGCAGTCAGTAACATTGTTTTGCAGCCAGTGACAATGTTTAGCAGTCCGTAACATTGTTTTGCAGCCAGTAACATAGTTTAGCAGTCCGTAACATTGTTTAGCAGTCCGTAACATTGTCCCGTAGTCAGTAACATTGTTTTGCAGCCAGTGACAATGTTTAGCAGTCAGTAACATTGTTTTGCAGCCAGTGACAATGTTTAGCAGTCCGTAACATTGTGTTGTAGTCAGTAACATAGTTTTGCAGCCAGTGACAATGTTTAGCAATCCGTAACATTGTGTTGTAGTCAGTAACATTGTTTAGCAGTCCGTAACATTGTGTTGTAGGCAGTAACATTGTTTTGCAGCCGGTGATATAGTGTTGCAGACAGTAACATTGTTTAGCAGTCAGTAACATTGTGTTGTAGGCAGTAACATTGTTTTGCAGCCAGTAACATTGTTTAGCAGTCCGTAACATTGTTTTGCAGTCCGTAGCATTGTTTTGCAGTTAGTAACATTGTTTTGCAGTCAGTAACATTGTTTTGCAGTCCGTAACATTGTTTCGTAGTCACTAACATTGTTTTGCAGTCAGTAACACTGTTTTGCAGTCAGTAACATTGTTTTGCAGTCAGTAACATTTTTTGTAATCCGTAACATTGTTTGGCAGTCAGTAACATTGTTTTGCAGTCAGTAACATTGTTTTGCAGTCAGTAACATTGTTTTGCAGTCAGTAACATTGTTTTTTAATCCATAACATTGTTTTGCAGTCAGTAACATAGTTTAGCAGTCAGTAACATTGTGTTGCAGTCAGTAACATTGTTTTGCAGCCAGTAACATTGTGTTGCAGCCAGTAACATAGTTTAGCAGTCAGTAACATTGTGTTGCAGTCAGTAACATTGTTTTGCAGCCAGTGACATAGTTTTGCAGCCAGTGACATAGTTTTGCAGTCCGTAACATTGTTTAGCAGTCCGTAACATTATGTTGCAGTCAGTATCATTGTTTTGCAGTCAGTAACATTGTTTTGCAGTTAGTAACATTGTGTTGTAGTCAGTAACATTGTTTTGCAGTCCGTAACATTGTTTCGTAGTCAGTAACATTGTTTTGCAGTCAGTAACATTGTTTTGCAGTCAGTAACATTTTTTTGTAATCCGCAACATTGTTTTGCAGTCAGTAACATTGTTTTGTAGTCCGTAACATTGTTTTGCAGTCCGTAACATTGTGTTGCAGTCAGTAACATAGTTTAGCAGTCAGTAACATTGTGTTGCAGTCAGTAACATTGTTTTGCAGTCAGTAACATAGTTTTGCAGCCAGTAACTTTGTTTTGCAGTCAGTAACATTGTGTTGTAGTCAGTAACATTGTTTTGCAGCCAGTGACAATGTTTAGCAGTCCGTAACATTGTTTTGCAGCCAGTAACATAGTTTAGCAGTCCGTAACATTGTTTAGCAGTCCGTAACATTGTCCTGTAGTCAGTAACATTGTTGCAGCCAGTACATGTTGAGTCCGTAACATTGTTTTGCAGTCAGTAACATTGTTTTGCAGTCAGTAACATTGTTTTGCAGTCAGTAACATTGTGTTGCAGTCAGTAACATTGTTTTGCAGTCCGTAACATTGTTTCGTAGTCAGTAACATTGTTTTGCAGTCAGTAACATTGTTTTGCAGTCAGTAACATTTTTTGTAATCCGCAACATTGTTTTGCAGTCAGTAACATTGTTTTGTAGTCCGTAACATTGTTTTGCAGTCCGTAACATTGTATTGCAGTCAGTAACATAGTTTAGCAGTCAGTAACATTGTGTTGCAGTCAGTAACATTGTTTTGCAGTCAGTAACATAGTTTTGCAGCCAGTAACTTTGTTTTGCAGTCAGTAACATTGTTTTGCAGCCAGTGACAATGTTTAGCAGTCCGTAACATTGTTTTGCAGCCAGTAACATAGTTTAGCAGTCCGTAACATTGTTTAGCAGTCCGTAACATTGTCCCGTAGTCAGTAACATTGTTTTGCAGCCAGTGACAATGTTTAGCAGTCAGTAACATTGTTTTGCAGCCAGTGACAATGTTTAGCAGTCCGTAACATTGTGTTGTAGTCAGTAACATAGTTTTGCAGCCAGTGACAATGTTTAGCAATCCGTAACATTGTGTTGTAGTCAGTAACATTGTTTAGCAGTCCGTAACATTGTGTTGTAGGCAGTAACATTGTTTTGCAGCCGGTGATATAGTGTTGCAGACAGTAACATTGTTTAGCAGTCAGTAACATTGTGTTGTAGGCAGTAACATTGTTTTGCAGCCAGTAACATTGTTTAGCAGTCCGTAACATTGTTTTGCAGTCCGTAGCATTGTTTTGCAGTTAGTAACATTGTTTTGCAGTCAGTAACATTGTTTTGCAGTCCGTAACATTGTTTCGTAGTCACTAACATTGTTTTGCAGTCAGTAACACTGTTTTGCAGTCAGTAACATTGTTTTGCAGTCAGTAACATTTTTTGTAATCCGTAACATTGTTTGGCAGTCAGTAACATTGTTTTGCAGTCAGTAACATTGTTTTGCAGTCAGTAACATTGTTTTGCAGTCAGTAACATTGTTTTTTAATCCATAACATTGTTTTGCAGTCAGTAACATAGTTTAGCAGTCAGTAACATTGTGTTGCAGTCAGTAACATTGTTTTGCAGCCAGTAACATTGTGTTGCAGCCAGTAACATAGTTTAGCAGTCAGTAACATTGTGTTGCAGTCAGTAACATTGTTTTGCAGCCAGTGACATAGTTTTGCAGCCAGTGACATAGTTTTGCAGTCCGTAACATTGTTTAGCAGTCCGTAACATTATGTTGCAGTCAGTATCATTGTTTTGCAGTCAGTAACATTGTTTTGCAGTTAGTAACATTGTGTTGTAGTCAGTAACATTGTTTTGCAGTCCGTAACATTGTTTCGTAGTCAGTAACTTTGTTTTGCAGTCAGTAACATTGTTTTGCAGTCAGTAACATTTTTTTGTAATCCGCAACATTGTTTTGCAGTCAGTAACATTGTTTTGTAGTCCGTAACATTGTTTTGCAGTCCGTAACATTGTGTTGCAGTCAGTAACATAGTTTAGCAGTCAGTAACATTGTGTTGCAGTCAGTAACATTGTTTTGCAGTCAGTAACATAGTTTTGCAGCCAGTAACTTTGTTTTGCAGTCAGTAACATTGTGTTGTAGTCAGTAACATTGTTTTGCAGCCAGTGACAATGTTTAGCAGTCCGTAACATTGTTTTGCAGCCAGTAACATAGTTTAGCAGTCCGTAACATTGTTTAGCAGTCCGTAACATTGTCCTGTAGTCAGTAACATTGTTTTGCAGCCAGTGACAATGTTTAGCAGTCCGTAACATTGTTTTGCAGTCCGTAACATTGTTTAGCAGTCCGTAACATTGTGTTGCAGTCAGTAACATTGTGTTGCAGCCAGTGACATTGTGTTGCAGTCAGTAACATAGTTTTGCAGTCAGTAACATAGTTTTGCAGCCAGTAACATTGTTTTGCAGCCAGTAACATAGTTTAGCAGTCCGTAACATTGTTTAGCAGTCCGTAACATTGTCCTGTAGTCAGTAACATTGTTTTGCAGCCAGTGACAATGTTTAGCAGTCCGTAACATTGTTTTGCAGTCCGTAACATTGTTTAGCAGTCCGTAACATTGTGTTGCAGTCAGTAACATTGTGTTGCAGCCAGTGACATTGTGTTGCAGTCAGTAACATAGTTTTGCAGTCAGTAACATAGTTTTGCAGTCAGTAACATTGTTTTGCAGCCAGTAACATTGTTTTGCAGCCAGTGACATAGTTTTGCAGTCAGTAACATTGTTTAGCAGTCCGTAATATTGTGTTGTAGTCAGTAACATTGTTTAGCAGTCCGTAACATTGTGTTGTAGGCAGTAACATTGTTTTGCAGCCAGTGATATAGTGTTGCAGTCAGTAACATTGTTTAGCAGTCCGTAACATTGTGTTGTAGGCAGTAACATTGTTTTGCAGCCAGTAACATTGTTTAGCAGTCCGTAACATTGTTTTGCAGTCCGTAGCATTGTTTTGCAGTTAGTAACATTGTTTTGCAGTCAGTAACATTGTTTTGCAGTCCGTAACAATGTTTAGCAGCCAGTATCATTGTTTTTCAGTCAGTAACATTGTTTTGCAGTCAGTAACATTGTTTTGTAATCCGTAACAATGTTTAGCAGCCAGTACCATTGTTTTTCAGTCAGTAACATTGTTTTCTAATCCGTAACATTGTTTTGCAGTCAGTAACATTGTTTTGCCGTCAGTAACATTGTTTTGCAGTCAGTAACATTGTTTTTTAATCCATAACATTGTTTTGCAGTCAGTAACATAGTTTAGCAGTCAGTAACATTGTGTTGCAGTCAGTAACATTGTTTTGCAGCCAGTAACATTGTGTTGCAGCCAGTAACATAGTTTAGCAGTCAGTAACATTGTGTTGCAGTCAGTAACATTGTTTTGCAGCCAGTGACATAGTTTTGCAGCCAGTGACATAGTTTTGCAGTCCGTAACATTGTTTAGCAGTCCGTAACATTATGTTGCAGTCAGTATCATTGTTTTGCAGTCAGTAACATTGTTTTGCAGTTAGTAACATTGTGTTGTAGTCAGTAACATTGTTTTGCAGTCCGTAACATTGTTTCGTAGTCAGTAACATTGTTTTGCAGTCAGTAACATTGTTTTGCAGTCAGTAACATTTTTTTGTAATCCGCAACATTGTTTTGCAGTCAGTAACATTGTTTTGTAGTCCGTAACATTGTTTTGCAGTCCGTAACATTGTGTTGCAGTCAGTAACATAGTTTAGCAGTCAGTAACATTGTGTTGCAGTCAGTAACATTGTTTTGCAGTCAGTAACATAGTTTTGCAGCCAGTAACTTTGTTTTGCAGTCAGTAACATTGTGTTGTAGTCAGTAACATTGTTTTGCAGCCAGTGACAATGTTTAGCAGTCCGTAACATTGTTTTGCAGCCAGTAACATAGTTTAGCAGTCCGTAACATTGTTTAGCAGTCCGTAACATTGTCCTGTAGTCAGTAACATTGTTTTGCAGCCAGTGACAATGTTTAGCAGTCCGTAACATTGTTTTGCAGTCCGTAACATTGTTTAGCAGTCCGTAACATTGTGTTGCAGTCAGTAACATTGTGTTGCAGCCAGTGACATTGTGTTGCAGTCAGTAACATAGTTTTGCAGTCAGTAACATAGTTTTGCAGCCAGTAACATTGTTTTGCAGCCAGTAACATAGTTTAGCAGTCCGTAACATTGTTTAGCAGTCCGTAACATTGTCCTGTAGTCAGTAACATTGTTTTGCAGCCAGTGACAATGTTTAGCAGTCCGTAACATTGTTTTGCAGTCCGTAACATTGTTTAGCAGTCCGTAACATTGTGTTGCAGTCAGTAACATTGTGTTGCAGCCAGTGACATTGTGTTGCAGTCAGTAACATAGTTTTGCAGTCAGTAACATTGTTTTGCAGTCAGTAACATTGTTTTGCAGCCAGTAACATTGTTTTGCAGCCAGTGACATAGTTTTGCAGTCATTAACATTGTTTAGCAGTCCATAATATTGTGTTGTAGGCAGTAACATTGTTTTGCAGCCAGTAACATTGTGTTGCAGTCAGTAACATTGTTTAGCAGTCTGTAACATTGTTTTACAGCCTAACATTGTTTTCAGCCAGTAACATTGTTTTGCAGCCAGACATTGTGTTGCAGTCTGTAACATTGTTTAGCAGTCCGTAACATTGTGCTGTAGTCAGTAACATTGTTGCAATCAGTAACATTGTTTTGCAGCCAGTAACATTGTTTTGCAGCCAGTGACATTGTGTTGTAGTCAGTAACATAGTTTAGCAGTCCGTAACGTTGTTTTGTAGTCAGTAACATAGTTTAGCAGTCAGTAACATTGTTTAACAGTCCGTAACGTTGTTTTGCAGCCAGTGACATTGTTTTGCAGCCAGTAACATTGTTTTGCAGCCAGTGACATAGTTTTGCAGTCAGTAACATTGTTTAGCAGTCCGTAACGTTGTTTTACAGCCAGTGACATAGTTTTGCAGCCAGTGACATTGTTTTGCAGCCAGTAACATTGTTTTGCAGCCAGTGACATAGTTTTGCAGCCAGTGACATTGTTTTGCAGCCAGTAACATTGTGTTGCAGTCAGTAACACTGTTTAGCAGTCCGTAACATTGTGTTGTAGTCAGTAACACTGTTTAGCAGTCCGTAACATTGTGTTGTAGTCAGTAACACTGTTTAGCAGTCCGTAACATTGTGTTGTAGTCAGTAACACTGTTTAGCAGTCCGTAACATTGTGTTGTAGTCAGTAACACTGTTTAGCAGTCCGTAACATTGTGTTGTAGTCAGTAACACTGTTTAGCAGTCCGTAACATTGTGTTGTAGTCAGTAACACTGTTTAGCAGTCCGTAACATTGTGTTGTAGTCAGTAACACTGTTTAGCAGTCCGTAACATTGTGTTGTAGTCAGTAACACTGTTTAGCAGTCCGTAACATTGTGTTGTAGTCAGTAACACTGTTTAGCAGTCCGTAACATTGTGTTGCAGTCAGTAACACTGTTTAGCAGTCCGTAACATTGTGTTGTAGTCAGTAACACTGTTTAGCAGTCCGTAACATTGTGTTGTAGTCAGTAACACTGTTTAGCAGTCCGTAACCTTGTGTTGTAGTCAGTATCGTTGTTTTGCAGTCAGTAACATTGTGTTGTAGTCAGTATCGTTGTTTTGCAGTCAGTAACATTGTGTTGTAGTCAGTAACATTGTGTTGTAGTCAGTAACATTGTGTTGTAGTCAGTATCGTTGTTTAGCAGTCCGTAACATTGTGTTGTAGTCAGTATCGTTGTTTAGCAGTCCGTAACATTGTGTTGTAGTCAGTAACATTGTGTTGTAGTCAGTATCGTTGTTTAGCAGTCCGTAACATTGTGTTGTAGTCAGTATCGTTGTTTTGCAGTCCGTAACACTGTGTTGTAGTCAGTATCGTTGTTTAGCAGTCCGTAACATTGTGTTGTAGTCAGTATCGTTGTTTAGCAGTCCGTAACATTGTGTTGTAGTCAGTATCGTTGTTTTGCAGTCAGTAACACTGTTTAGCAGTCCGTAACATTGTGTTGTAGTCAGTAGTTGTTTTGCAGTCCGTAACATTGTGTTGTAGTCAGTATCGTTGTTTTGCAGTCAGTAACACTGTTTAGCAGTCCGTAACATTGTGTTGTAGTCAGTATCGTTGTTTAGCAGTCCGTAACATTGTGTTGTAGTCAGTAGTTGTTTTGCAGTACATAAAATACCAGGTAAATACCAGACTGCATGATCTACGAATGCAATTTCTCTAAATACTGATAATGCTCGATAACTGAGAAACTAAATGAAGACACAGGTAAAAGGGTCGATGGTATAAGTGACTTGTATAGCGTGTCGTTGTGGCTGTATTTTAGTACACGTTCCCATGGTAACGTGCACGTAACTATGCTATCCTCCAGATATGTGGGGCCAATCTTCGTAACAAACTCGTAATAAGTCCGATGCCAAACTAAACGAATACGAATTAACTTTCTCCAAGACGAACTTCATAGTCCTATCAATAACTCTCCGGGCACCCCATCAGTTAATTAACACGATTTTGATAGAATCACATTTATTATACCGCAACATCTGGTTAGGGAACAACAGTGAAAACAAAGGATTCTAACTAAAAGGACCTATTTAAATTTTTGGGATAAATCAGATTTTATCTGCCAAGGGAGGTAATAGAAAATTAGAGATGTCGTGGATGTCGACCATATTAAAATTTATATTATTTCGTTATGTCAACAAACCGCGTATACGACGTTTCTTTATTAGTTGAAATACTCAGTTTTTGTGACAAATATTTGGGGGGGGGGAGGAAATAATACCATAATAATAGAAAATTACATTCTGTAGAAATGTGCGTTTTCACTGATGTAGTGTCGCTTTAAAGAATGCTGTTAATGTATTGCTAAGTGTGCGTAATATTTTACATTTGCATACGTTGTGAAAACGTTTTCTTACAATTAGGTTAACCCATTCAACACCAAGTAACTCACATGGACTGGTCCATGATATTCATAAACCAATAAATGAATCAGAAAATCACATTTGGACAAGTTCATTTATCAAAATGGGTAATTATGTCTAAAAATAGTCATATCACTGGCAAAAAGTGCAGATCCTGATGAGACGGCTCGTCACGAGCCGGCTCATCTGGATCTACACTTTTTGTAAGCCTATTTAGAGGGCTGTGGTGTTGAAAGGGTTAAACTAGTATAATAATAGCGCTTGATATGTTATTTTTAAATCTGATTTGTGCCCTATATATTTTTTGCTGCCCTGATCCTCTAAAAGAGGAGTACCACTTAATTTCAAGAGATTGCTGGCGGAGAAACATGGTAGTAATGTGGAATCATGGCGTGTGTCTCTCTGGTAGATCTGGTTAATTATGAAACCAATCTAAGCATAAATCTGATAATCGCCTACAATAATCTGTTCAATATACGCCTTAATCTATCACACTGCGAACTCAGGTTAGACAAAATACATCCACTTCTAATGGCCCGCGCTTGAACCCTGTATGATGCTTAAAGACATAGGTGAACTCCGCTGTGATAACTCGTTATATTTCCGAAATAAACAACCACATGCTTTCCGCGCGTCATTGTGCTAATGGCAACCATTAGTTATAATGAGAAGCTAAAATAATGATTAATTTCATGCTAAGAACGCCGCTTCGCTAGACATGCAAATGCGGTACTTCGTGACCTATGCAAATGCGGTACATCGTGACCTATGCAAATGCGGTACATCGTGACCTATGCAAATGCGGTACTTCGTGACCTATGCAAATGCGGTACTTCGTGACCTATGCAAATGCGGTACTTCGTGACCTATGCAAATGCGGTACATCGTGACCTATGCAAATGCGGTACTTCGTGACCTATGCAAATGCGGTACTTCGTGACCTATGCAAATGCGGTACATCGTGACCTATGCAAATGCGGTACTTCGTGACCTATGCAAATGCGGTACTTCGTGACCTATGCAATGCGTACTTCGTGACCTATGCAAATGCGGTACTTCGTGACCTATGCATGCGGTATTCGTGACCTATGCAAATGCGGTACTTCGTGACATGCATATGCGGTATTCGTGACCTATGCATATGCGGTACTTCGTGACCTATGCAATGCGGTACTTCGTGACCTATGCTATGCGGTACTTCGTGACTATGCAAATGCGGTACTTCGTGACTATGCATATGCGGTATTCGTGACCTATGCAAATGCGGTACTTCGTGACCTATGCATATGCGGTATTTCGTGACCTATGCATATGCGGTACTTCGTGACCTATGCAAATGCGGTACTTCGTGACCTATGCAAATGCGGTACTTCGTGACCTATGCAAATGCGGTACTTCGTGACCTATGCATATGCGGTACTTCGTGCCTATGCAAATCGGTCTTCGTGACCTATGCATATGCGGTACTTCGTGACCTATGCAAATGCGGTACTTCGTGACCTATGCATATGCGGTATTTCGTGACCTATGCATATGCGGTACTTCGTGACCTATGCAAATGCGGTACTTCGTGACCTATGCAAATGCGGTACTTCATGACCTATGCAAATGCGGTACTTCGTGACCTATGCATATGCGGTACTTCGGGACATATGCATATGCGGTACTTCATGACCTATGCAAATGCGGTACTTCGTGACCTATGCATATGCGTTACTTCGTGACCTATGCAAATGAGGTGCTTCGTGACCTATGCATATGCGGTACTTCGTGACCTATGCAAATGAGGTGCTTCGGGACCTATGCAACTGATGTGCTTTATGATCTATGCAAATGCGGTACTTCGTGACCTATGCAACTGATGTGCTTTATGATCTATGCAAATGCGGTACTTCGTGACCTATGCAAATGAGGTGCTTCATGACCTATGCCTATGCAAATGAAATGTTTCATAACATATGCAAATGATGTGTGTCATGACCTATGCAAATGAGGCGTTCCATCACCTATGCCTATACTGAATAACGAGGCGCTTCATCACCTATGCACACGAAGTGCTTAACAAAATAGTCATATCAGTTGTCTATAATAATAATGATAATAATTAAATAAAGTCTTTGTTTGACGTAGCTCATGAAGACCACAACACTAGTATAATCTATTAGCTCGCTTGGCAGATAAAGTCCGATTTATCCCGACATATATATTGGACATTTTAGTTAGAATCGTTTGTTTTTACTTTAGCGGTTACTCCATAGACATATGGTGTGGTATGATAAATGTGATTATATCAAAATCATACTAAAAGTTGATATAAGTGTTTACAGTAAGGTGTCCATTGTATATACTGTATGATTTAATAATTTCATTCAGGCTCAATCCCGCGTCTGAAAATGTACAGTCGTTCAGATGGGACGTTAAACCGAGGTCTCGTGTCGGTGCTTTACACCGTGCACGTAAAAGAACCAGAGGAAACTCTGGAATGGGTCTCTGTCGGTATCATTGCACTATCCTCCAACAATCTAAAATGACTAATCTCTTCAGAAGGCGTCGCTCATATGAGTAACCGGTAGCGACGATAAATAAACGTAAAACGCACATAAATAATTTTATAATTATACGACGATATTGATATGTCGTGCAATGAAAACCACGATGAAAACAAAGGAAACCAATTAGTTTAGACAAATTTATTTTAGCTCGATTGCGAAACAAGTTATGTCAACTTAATCACTCTCGAGACCTCATTCCTGATAGAATACATCGCCACGAGGGAGAGAGGAGGCAACGTGGAATTTAAATGCCTTGCCTAAGGGCACACTCGTAACGGCTCCAGCGGGGCTCGAACTCCGAAGTGTATTCGGGGATCATTAACTGACCAATATCCCTCATTTCATGTTTGAATAACCGGAACGACAGGGGAGGTAACTGGATCCACAAACTGAGAATGGTTTTTAAAGTTTAAACTTTATTTATTGTACAACAATTGCGAAGCAAATTCTAACAACTTATATTAATTACTATCGTTGGCGCGGATGAAAGCGTTGAATGTGGTCATTCGTGTGGGAGGAAACCGGAGTACCCGGAGAAACCCCACCTGTCCAATCTGGCGATCACCGTAGGCTACCTCACATACTTCCCGGTCCGAGGATCAAACCAGGGTTGCATTGGTGAAAAGCGAGCGCGCTAACCACTGCGCTAATCGGACAGCCAAGAATGGTGGCACGCTATGACTAATATTGAGAGAAGGAAACATACTTACATATGCATCAAGCTCTGCAATAAGACAAGCATTACTGACAGAAAACTAATTATTGCATGCATAGCTTATTTATATAGACCAACGAAGCATTTCTAGAAAAAGATTTACATAAATGAACGTCAACACATGAACGGTGTATCGTTTGAACTATATTGAAGTGTTGTTTGCAAAATAAATCTCGCTATAAGCTAACGGTTTATTACATGTTTGAGGCTTCTTTATACAGGATGTTTGACGGACTATGTGTAAACAAAATATACAGAGAATATAGGTCATTATAAGATGTACGTAATCTGGTTCGTTTACGTGCACGGTGTATAATAGCACCGACACGAGACCTCGGTTTAATGTCCCATCTGAATGACTTAATTTTATTAGGGTCAGACGGGGGATCGAACCTACGATCCCTGCATTACCAGTCCAGTGTGTTACCACTGGACTATAGATTCGTATGTAAACAAGACAGTTTTGATAGCAACTTAATTTTATAGCTTATACTGTGCTTTCAAAGTAAAGTAATAACGGTTGTAAACAAACATTCGATACACTATTGCATTATAGGTAAGTCAGGTATAACCTATTAAACAATAAAGCACAGTACCTGTAAGCTATCGTATATTGCCTTACCTATACAGTAATGTAATATTCCAACGGTATTATTACTTTACTTTGAAAGCACAGTACATGTAAGCTATCGTATATTGCCTTACCTATACAGTAGTGTAATATTCCAACGGTATTATTACTTTACTTTGAAAGCACAGTACCTGTAAGCTATCGTATATTGCCTTACCTATACAGTAATGTAATATTCCAACAGTATTATTACTTTACTTTGAAAGCACAGTACATGTAAGCTATCGTATATTGCCTTACCTATACAGTAGTGTAATATTCCAACGGTATTATTACTTTACTTTGAAAGCACAATACGCGTAAGCTATCGTATATTGCCTTACCTATACAGTAGTGTAATATTCCAACGGTATTATTACTTTACTTTGAAAGCACAATACGCGCAAGCTATCGTATATTGCCGTACCTATACAATAGTGTAATATTCCAACGGTATTATTACTTTACTTTGAAAGCACAGTACCTGTAAGCTATCGTATATTGCCTTTCCTATACAGTAGTGTAATATTCCAACGGTATTATTACTTTACTTTGAAAGCACAGTACCTGTAAGCTATCGTATATTGCCTTACCTATACAGTAATGTAATATTCCAACGGTATTATTACTTTACTTTGAAAGCACAGTACCTGTAAGCTATCGTATAGTGCCTTACCTATACAGTAGTGTAATATTCCAACGGTATTATTACTTTACTTTGAAAGCACAGTACCTGTAAGCTATCGTATAGTGCCTTACCAATACAGTAGTGTAATATTCCAACGGTATTATTACTTTACTTTGAAAGCACAGTACCTGTAAGCTATCGTATATTGCCTTACCTATACAGTAGTGTAATATTCCAACGGTATTATTACTTTACTTTGAAAGCACATTCTCTGTAAGCTATCGTATATTGCCTTACCTATACAGTAGTGTAATATTCCAACGGTATTATTACTTTACTTTGAAAGCACAGTACATGTAAGCTATCGTATATTGCCTTACCTATACAGTAGTGTGTCGCAAACTCTCCTTTTTCTTCTCGTAATAATATGTCTCGGTTGCTACGGCTCTTACCAGGGTCTATCCTATTGTAGACTCGCTGGAGTTGTCTAGGGGGTTTCTTCGTTATTATATGTATTACTGATAACTCAACACAGTATTACATTTCTTCTATATAATATCTTGTTTAAATTGGCATCAGAAATATCCATATATATATAATCAGTGATCTATATATATATACATCGTATCATTAAAAGCTTATTTAACAATCCATTTGTGTGAGCCGACTATGCGCTTACACAGTATATTTAACATCCAATCTTTCTAATCCGTCATTACTCAATATCACTATAATCTAATCACTGTTTCTGATTAGATTAACTTTTAATCACCTGATATGGTTCGCCGAAACTCTCTGTTTCTTCTATGGCTGAACAATTTAATTATTCGACAAATCTTTATAAGTTATATTTCTTATAATGTCCATAATATCTAAGTTTCATAAATACAGTTTATATGTTCTATATACTAGATTGAGATCACGACCTTTCTCGCTCCTGGAGTTAGGCTCTAGTGTGTCTGATCTATGTTAATAAAATCCATTTCTTATATACATGATTGAATCAGTGTATATATGATATAACAATTCCTAAAACATCTGTTATTCCTAAACATCTGTTATTGTTTGTTATCTAATATTACACCATCAAACCAGTTCGGTGCCTTTGTATTACATAACTGGACACCTGCAACCACGGCCTTGTTATCTAATATTACACCATCAAACCAGTTCGGTGCCTTTGTATTACATAACTGGACACCTGCAACCACGGCCTTGATAAACTGAGATTAGGCCTAACATCTTAAGTCACTTCCCGCGCGAAGCGAGATTGATAATTTTAGGCGCGAAAATAATAACAGACGATTATGCATAATACAAATATATATATATTACATGGTAAACATTTGGCCATATATAGAAACAGTTTAATGTATTTATATAATACATTACTATTTATATATAACAATAAACATTTCGTGCAAATTGGGGTTTTGCACAAGTGTAATATTCCAACGGTGTTATTACTTTACTTTGAAAGCACAGTACATGTAAACTATCATATATTGCCTTACATATACAATCGTGTAATATTCCAACGGTATTATTACTTTACTTTGAAAGCACAGTATGTGCGTAGATATATTCTGCGATTGTTGTGGCAATGACTGCTATGTGTTTCATCATTGTCATTTCATCGGTGCATCACACTTGTGTGCTTCCGCCTGTCACATTTGCTGCTGCGAGGGAAGTTGTTTATTTCATTATTGAAGGAACCTCCTCCCAGCTTCAATGAATTGTCTAAATGCCGCCACAAGTTCACCCCTTGCTCCTTGTTGTGAAGCCCCCTCCACCTCCCCTACTAATATTGCAATATGTATTACCGTACATACGATTCTATGTTTTCTACTGTGTGTACCAACACCTCTCTATGTTTCCTACTGTATGTACCAACACCTCTCTATGTTTCCTACTGTATGTACCAACACCTCTCTATGTTATCTACTGTGTGTACCAACACCTCTCTATGTTATCGACTGTGTGTACCAACACCTCTCTATGTTATCGACTGTATGTACCAACATCTCTCTATGTTTCCTACTGTATGTACCAACACCTCTCTATGTTATCTACTGTGTGTACCAACACCTCTCTATGTTATCGACTCTATGTACCAACACCTCTCTATGTTATCGACTGTGTGTACCAACACCTCTCTATGTTATCTACTGTATGTACCAACACCTCTCTATGTTATCTACTCTATGTACCAACACCTCTCTATGTTATCGACTGTATGTACCAACACCTCTCTATGTTATCTACTGTATGTACCAACACCTCTCTATGTTATCGACTGTATGTACCAGCACCTCTCTATGTTATCGACTGTATGTACCAACACCTCTCTATGTTTCCTACTGTGTGTACCAACACCTCTCTATGTTATCGACTGTGTGTACCAACACCTCTCTATGTTATCGACTGTATGTACCAACACCTCTCTATGTTATCGACTGTATGTACCAACACCTCTCTATGTTTCCTACTGTGTGTACCAACACCTCTCTATGTTATCGACTGTATGTACCAACACCTCTCTATGTTATCGACTGTGTGTACCAACACCTCTCTATGTTATCTACTGTATGTACCAACACCTCTCTATGTTATCGACTGTATGTACCAACACCTCTCTATGTTTCTACTGTGTGTACCAACACCTTTGTTCACTGTTGTACCAACACTCTCTATGTTTCGACTGTTGTACCAACACCTCTCTATGTTATCTACTGTATGTACCAACACCTCTCTATGTTATCGACTGTGTGTACCAACACCTCTCTATGTTATCGACTGTATGTACCAACACCTCTCTATGTTATCGACTGTATGTACCAACACCTCTCTATGTTTCCTACTGTGTGTACCAACACCTCTCTATGTTATCGACTGTATGTACCAACACCTCTCTATGTTTCTACTGTGTGTACCAACACCGCTCTATGTTTCCTACTGTATGTACCAACACCTCTCTATGTTATCGACTGTGTGTACCAACACTTCTCTATGTTATCTACTGTATGTACCAACACCTCTCTATGTTAACGACTGTATGTACCAACACCTCTCTATGTTAACGACTGTATGTACCAACACCTCTCTATGTTTTCTACTGTATGTACCAACACCTCTCTATGTTATCGACTGTATGTACCAACACCTCTCTATGTTTTCTACTGTATGTACCAACACCTCTCTATGTTTCCTACTGTATGTACCAACACCTCTCTATGTTTCCTACTGTGTGTACCAACACCTCTCTATGTTTTCTACTCTATGTACCAACACCTCTCTATGTTATCGACTGTGTGTAACAACACCTCTCTATGTTTTCTACTGTGTGTACCAACACCTCTCTATGTTATCGACTGTATGTACCAACACCTCCCTATGTTATCTACTGTATGTACCAACACCTCTCTATGTTATCGACTGTATGTACCAACACCTCTCTATGTTTTCTAATGTGTGTACCAACACCTCTCTTTGTTTTCTACTGTATGTACCAACACCTCTCTATGTTTCCTACTGTATGTACCAACACCTC
Source organism: Archivesica marissinica (assembly GCA_014843695.1). NCBI lineage: Eukaryota > Metazoa > Mollusca > Bivalvia > Venerida > Vesicomyidae > Archivesica > Archivesica marissinica. Next base: position 37,151,558 of record CM026396.1, read on the forward strand.
TCTATGTTTCCTACTGTGTGTACCAACACCTCTCTATGTTATCGACTGTATGTACCAACACCTCTCTATGTTATCGAATGTGTGTACCAACACCTCTCTATGTTTCCTACTGTGTGTACCAACACCTCTCTATGTTATCGACTGTATGTACCAACACCTCTCTATGTTATCGAATGTGTGTACCAACACCTCTCTATGTTATCTACTCTATGTACCAACACCTCTCTATGTTATCGACTGTATGTACCAACACCTCTCTATGTTTCTACGTATGTACCAACACCTCTCTATGTTTCCTACTGTATATTTTGTTTTTGTACCAACACCTCTCTATGTTATCGACTGTATGTACCAACACCTCTCTATGTTATCGATGTGTGTACCAACACCTCTCTATGTTTCCTACTGTTGTACCAACACCTCTCTATGTTATCGACTGTATGTACCAACACCTCTCTATGTTATCGAATGTGTGTACCAACACCTCTCTATGTTATCTACTGTATGTACCAACACCTCTCTATGTTATCGACTGTATGTACCAACACCTCTCTATGTTTCTACTGTGTGTACCAACACCGCTCTATGTTTCCTACTGTATGTACCAACACCTCTCTATGTTATCGACTGTGTGTACCAACACCTCTCTATGTTACCTACTGTATGTACCAACACCTCTATATGTTTCCTACTGTATATACCAACACCTCTCTATATTATCGACTGTATGTACCAACACCTCTCTATGTTTCCTACTGTATGTACCAACACCTCTCTATGTTATCGACTGTATGTACCAACACCTCTCTATGTTATCGACTGTATGTACCAACACCTCTCTATGTTATCGACTGTGTGTACCAACACCTCTCTATGTTTCCTACTGTATGTACCAACACCTCTCTATGTTATCGACTGTATGTACCAACACCTCTCTATGTTATCGACTGTGTGTACCAACACCTCTCTATGTTATCTACTGTATGTACCAACACCTCTCTATGTTTCTACTGTATGTACCAACACCTCTCTATGTTTTCTACTGTATGTACCAACACATCTCTATGTTTCCTACTGTGTGTACCAACACCTCCCTATGTTATAGACTGTATGTACCAACACCTCTCTATGTTATCGACTGTATGTACCAACACCTCTCTATGTTTTATACTGTGTGTACCAACACCTCTCTATGTTATCGACTGTATGTACCAACACCTCTCTATGTTATCGACGTTGTACCAAACTCTCTATGTTATCGACTGTGTGTACCAACACCTCTCTATGTTATCTACTGTATGTACCAACACCTCTCTATGTTACCTACTGTATGTACCAACACCTCTCTATGTTTCCTACTGTATATACCAACACCTCTCTATGTTATCGACTGTATGTACCAACACCTCTCTGTGTTATCGACTGTATGTACGAACACCTCTCTATGTTATCGACTGTATGTACCAACACCTCTCTATGTTTTCTACTGTATGTACCAACACCTCTCTATGTTATCGACTGTGTGTACCAACACCTCTCTATGTTTCCTACTGTATGTACCAACACCTCTCTATGTTATCGACTGTATGTACCAACACCTCTCTATGTTATCTACTGTATGTACCAACACCTCTCTATGTTTATGTATGTACCAACACCTCTCTATGTTTCGACTGTTGTACCACCCTCTCTATGTTATCGACTGTATGTACCAACACCTCTCTATGTTTTTACTGTGTGACCAACCCTCTCTATGTTATCTACTGTATGTACCAACACCTCTCTATGTTATCGACGTATGTACCAAACTCTCTATGTTATCGACTGTTGTACCAACACCTCTCTATGTTATCGACTGTGTGTACCAACACCTCTCTATGTTATCTACTGTATGTACCAACACCTCTCTATGTTATCGACTGTATGTACCAACACCTCTCTATGTTTCTACTGTGTGTACCAACACCTCTCTATGTTTCCTACTGTATGTACCAACACCTCTCTATGTTATCGACTGTGTGTACCAACACCTCTCTATGTTATCTACTGTATGTACCAACACCTCTCTATGTTTCTACTGTATGTACCAACACCTCTCTATGTTTTCTACTGTATGTACCAACACATCTCTATGTTTCCTACTGTGTGTACCAACACCTCCCTATGTTATAGACTGTATGTACCAACACCTCTCTATGTTATCGACTGTATGTACCAACACCTCTCTATGTTTTATACTGTGTGTACCAACACCTCTCTATGTTATCGACTGTATGTACCAACACCTCTCTATGTTATCGACAGTATGTACCAATACATCTCTATGTTATCGACTGTGTGTACCAACACCTCTCTATGTTATCTACTGTATGTACCAACACCTCTCTATGTTACCTACTGTATGTACCAACACCTCTCTATGTTTCCTACTGTATATACCAACACCTCTCTATGTTATCGACTGTATGTACCAACACCTCTCTGTGTTATCGACTGTATGTACGAACACCTCTCTATGTTATCGACTGTGTGTACCAACACCTCTCTATGTTTCCTACTGTATGCACCAACACCTCTCTATGTTATCGAATGTATGTACCAACACCTCTCTATGTTTCTACTGTATGTACCAACACCTCTCTATGTTTCCTACTGTGTGTACCAACACCTCTCTATGTTATCGACTGTATGTACCAACACCTCTCTATGTTATCGACTGTATGTACCAACACCTCTCTATGTTTCCTACTGTGTGTACCAACACCTCTCTATGTTATCGACTGTATGTACCAACACCTCTCTATGTTATCGACTGTATGTACCAACACCTCTCTATGTTATCGACTGTGTGTACCAACACCTCTCTATGTTTCCTACTGTATGTACCAACACCTCTCTATGTTATCGACTGTATGTACCAACACCTCTCTATGTTATCGACTGTGTGTACCAACACCTCTCTATGTTATCTACTGTATGTACCAACACCTCTCTATGTTTCTACTGTATGTACCAACACCTCTCTATGTTTTCTACTGTATGTACCAACACATCTCTATGTTTCCTACTGTGTGTACCAACACCTCTCTATGTTATAGACTGTATGTACCAACACCTCTCTATGTTATCGACTGTATGTACCAACACCTCTCTATGTTACCTACTGTATGTACCAACACCTCTATATGTTTCCTACTGTATATACCAACACCTCTCTATATTTACTGTATGACCAACACCTCTCTATGTTTCCTACTGTATGTACCAACACCTCTCTATGTTATCGACTGTATGTACCAACACCTCTCTATGTTATCGACTGTATGTACCAACACCTCTCTATGTTATCGACTGTGTGTACCAACACCTCTCTATGTTTCCTACTGTATGTACCAACACCTCTCTATGTTATCGACTGTGTGTACCAACACCTCTCTATGTTATCTACTGTATGTACCAACACCTCTCTATGTTTCTACTGTATGTACCAACACCTCTCTATGTTTTCTACTGTATGTACCAACACATCTCTATGTTTCCTACTGTGTGTACCAACACCTCCCTATGTTATAGACTGTATGTACCAACACCTCTCTATGTTATCGACTGTATGTACCAACACCTCTCTATGTTTTATACTGTGTGTACCAACACCTCTCTATGTTATCGACTGTATGTACCAACACCTCTCTATGTTATCGACGATGTACCAAACTCTCTATTTATCGACTGTGTGTACCAACACCTCTCTATGTTATCTACTGTATGTACCAACACCTCTCTATGTTACCTACTGTATGTACCAACACCTCTCTATGTTATCGACTGTATGTACCAACACCTCTCTGTGTTATCGACTGTATGTACGAACACCTCTCTATGTTATCGACTGTGTGTACCAACACCTCTCTATGTTTCCTACTGTATGTACCAACACCTCTCTATGTTATCGAATGTATGTACCAACACCTCTCTATGTTTCCTACTGTGTGTACCAACACCTCTCTATGTTATCGACTGTATGTACCAACACCTCTCTATGTTATCGACTGTATGTACCAACACCTCTCTATGTTTCCTACTGTGTGTACCAACACCTCTCTATGTTATCGACTGTATGTACCAACACCTCTCTATGTTATCGAATGTGTGTACCAACACCTCTCTATGTTATCTACTCTATGTACCAACACCTCTCTATGTTATCGACTGTATGTACCAACACCTCTCTATGTTTCTACTGTGTGTACCAACACCGCTCTATGTTTCCTACTGTATGTACCAACAGCTCTCTATGTTATCGACTGTGTGTACCAACACATCTCTATGTTATCTACTGTATGTACCAACACCTCTCTATGTTATGGACTGTATGTACCAACACCTCTCTATGTTAACGACTGTATGTACCAACACCTCTCTATGTTATCTACTCTATGTACCAACACCTCTCTATGTTATCGACTGTATGTACCAACACCTCTCTATGTTTTCTACTGTGTGTACCAACACCTCTCTATGTTATCGACTGTATGTACCAACACCTCCCTATGTTATCTACTGTATGTACCAACACCTCTCTATGTTAACGACTGTATGTACCAACACATCTCTATGTTTTCTACTGTATGTACCAACACCTCTCTATGTTATCGACTGTATGTACCAACACCTCTCTATGTTTTCTACTGTATGTACCAACACCTCTCTATGTTATCTACTGTATGTACCAACACCTCTCTATGTTAACGACTGTATGTACCAACACCTCTCTATGTTTTCTAATGTGTGTACCAACACCTCTCTATGTTTTCTACTGTATGTACCAACACCTCTCTATGTTTTCTACTGTATGTACCAACACCTCTCTATGGTTTCTACTGTGTGTACCAACACCTCTCTATGTTATCGACTGTGTGTACCAACACCTCTCTATGTTACCTACAGTATGTACCAACACCTCTATATGTTTCCTACTGTATATACCAACACCTCTCTATATTATCGACTGTATGTACCAACACCTCTCTATGTTTCCTACTGTATGTACCAACACCTCTCTATGTTATCGACTGTATGTACCAACACCTCTCTATGTTATCGACTGTATGTACCAACACCTCTCTATGTTATCGACTGTGTGTACCAACACCTCTCTATGTTTCCTACTGTATGTACCAACACCTCTCTATGTTATCGACTGTATGTACCAACACCTCTCTATGTTATCGACTGTGTGTACCAACACATCTCTATGTTATCTACTGTATGTACCAACACCTCTCTATGTTTCTACTGTATGTACCAACACCTCTCTATGTTTTCTACTGTATGTACCAACACATCTCTATGTTTCCTACTGTGTGTACCAACACCTCCCTATGTTATAGACTGTATGTACCAACACCTCTCTATGTTATCGACTGTATGTACCAACACCTCTCTATGTTTTATACTGTGTGTACCAACACCTCTCTATGTTATCGACTGTATGTACCAACACCTCTCTATGTTATCGACAGAATGTACCAATACATCTCTATGTTATCGACTGTGTGTACCAACACCTCTCTATGTTATCTACTGTATGTACCAACACCTCTCTATGTTACCTACTGTATGTACCAACACCTCTCTATGTTTCCTACTGTATATACCAACACCTCTCTATATTATCGACTGTATGTACCAACACCTCTCTATGTTATCGACTGTATGTACCAACACCTCTCTGTGTTATCGACTGTATGTACGAACACCTCTCTATGTTATCGACTGTGTGTACCAACACCTATCTATGTTTCCTACTGTGTGTACCAACACCTCTTTATGTTATCGAATGTATGTACCAACACCTCTCTATGTTTCTACTGTATGTACCAACACCTCTCTATGTTTCCTACTGTGTGTACCAACACCTCTCTATGTTATCGACTGTATGTACCAACACCTCTCTATGTTATCGACTGTATGTACCAACACCTCTCTATGTTTCCTACTGTGTGTACCAACACCTCTCTATGTTATCGTCTGTATGTACCAACACCTATCTATGTTATCGAATGTGTGTACCAACACCTCTCTATGTTATCTACTCTATGTACCAACACCTCTCTATGTTATCGACTGTATGTACCAACACCTCTCTATGTTTCTACTGTGTGTACCAACACCGCTCTATGTTTCCTACTGTATGTACCAACAGCTCTCTATGTTATCGACTGTGTGTACCAACACATCTCTATGTTATCTACTGTATGTACCAACACCTCTCTATGTTATGGACTGTATGTACCAACACCTCTCTATGTTAACGACTGTATGTACCAACACCTCTCTATGTTATCTACTCTATGTACCAACACCTCTCTATGTTATCGACTGTATGTACCAACACCTCTCTATGTTTTCTACTGTGTGTACCAACACCTCTCTATGTTATCGACTGTATGTACCAACACCTCCCTATGTTATCTACTGTATGTACCAACACCTCTCTATGTTAACGACTGTATGTACCAACACATCTCTATGTTTTCTACTGTATGTACCAACACCTCTCTATGTTATCGACTGTATGTACCAACACCTCTCTATGTTTTCTACTGTATGTACCAACACCTCTCTATGTTATCTACTGTATGTACCAACACCTCTCTATGTTAACGACTGTATGTACCAACACCTCTCTATGTTTTCTACTGTATGTACCAACACCTCTCTATGTTATCGACTGTATGTACCAACACCTCTCTCTGTTTTCTAATGTGTGTACCAACACCTCTCTATGTTTTCTACTGTATGTACCAACACCTCTCTATGTTTTCTACTGTATGTACCAACACCTCTCTATGTTTTCTACTGTGTGTACCAACACCTCTCTATGTTATCGACTGTATGTACCAACACCTCTCTATGTTATCGACTGTATGTACCAACACCTCTCTATACTATCGACTGTATGTACCAACACCTCTCTATGTTTTCTACTGTGTGTACCAACACCTCTCTATGTTATCTACTGTATGTACCAATACCTCTCTATGTTATCGACTGTATGTACCAACACCTCTCTATGTTTCCTACTGTATGTACCAACACCTCTCTATGTTATCGACTGTGTGTACCAACACCTCTCTATGTTTTCTACTGTGTGTACCAACACCTCTCTATGTTATCGACTGTATGTACCAACACCTCTCTATGTTATCGACTGTATGTACCAACACCTCTCTGTGTTATCGACTGTGTATACCAACACCTCTCTATGTTATCCACTGTGTGTACCAACACCTCTCTATGTTTCCTACTGTATGTACCAACACCTCTCTATGTTATCGACTGTATGTACCAACACCTCTCTATGTTATCGACTGTATGTACCAACACCTCTCTATGTTATCGACTGTGTGTACCAACACCTCTCTATGTTTCCTACTGTATGTACCAACACCTCTCTATGTTATCGACTGTATGTACCAACACCTCTCTATGTTATCGACTGTGTGTACCAACACCTCTCTATGTTATCTACTGTATGTACCAACACCTCTCTATGTTTCTACTGTATGTACCAACACCTCTCTATGTTTTCTACTGTATGTACCAACACATCTCTATGTTTCCTACTGTGTGTACCAACACCTCTCTATGTTATCGACTGTATGTACCAACACCTCTCTATGTTATCGACTGTATGTACCAACACCTCTCTATGTTATCGACTGTATGTACCAACCCCTCTCTATGTTTCCTACTGTATGTACCAACACCTCTCTATGTTATCGACTGTGTGTACCAACACCTCTCTATGTTATCGACTGTGTGTACCAACACCTCTCTATGTTATCGACTGTATGTACCAACACCTCTCTATGTTTCCTACTGTATGTACCAACACCTCTCTATGTTATCGACTGTATGTACCAACACCTCTCTATGTTTCCTACTGTGTGTACCAACACCTCTCTATGTTTTCTACTCTATGTACCAACACCTCTCTATATTTTCTACTCTATATACCAACACCTCTCTATGTTTTCTACTCTATGTACCAACACCTCTCTATGTTTTCTACTCTATGTACCAACACCTCTCTATGTTTTCTACTCTATGTACCAACACCTCTCTATGTTTTCTACTCTATGTACCAACACCTCTCTATGTTATCGACTGTATGTACCAACACCTCTCTATGTTATCGAATGTGTGTACCAACACCTCTCTATGGTATCGACTGTACGTACCAACACCTCTCTATGTTATCGACTGTACGTACCAACACCTCTCTATGTTATCGACTGTGTGTACCAACACCTCTCTATGTTATCGACTGTGTGTACCAACACCTCTCTATGTTATCGACTGTATGTACCAACACCTCTCTATGTTATCGACTGTATGTACCAACACCTCTCTATGTTTCCTACTGTATGTACCAACACCTCTCTATGTTATCGACTGTATGTACGAACACCTCTCTATGTTATCGACTGTATGTACCAACACCTCTCTATGTTATCGACTGTATGTACCAACCCCTCTCTATGTTTCCTACTGTATGTACCAACACCTCTCTATGTTATCGACTGTGTGTACCAACACCTCGTTATCGACTGTATGTACCAACACCTCTCTATGTTTCCTACTGTATGTACCAACACCTCTCTATGTTATCGACTGTATGTACCAACACATCTCTATGTTTCCTACTGTGTGTACCAACACCTCTCTATGTTTTCTACTCTATGTACCAACACCTCTCTATGTTTTCTACTCTATGTACCAACACCTCTCTATGTTTTCTACTCTATGTACCAACACCTCTCTATGTTTTCTACTCTATGTACCAACACCTCTCTATGTTTTCTACTCTATGTACCAACACCTCTCTATGTTATCGACTGTATGTACCAACACCTCTCTATGTTATCGACTGTATGTACCAACACCTCTCTATGTTTTCTACTGTATGTACCAACACCTCTCTATGTTATCGACTGTATGTACCAACACCTCTCTATGTTATCGACTGTGTGTACCAACACCTCTCTATGTTATCGACTGTATGTACCAACACCTCTCTATGTTATCGACTGTATGTACCAACACCTCTCTATGTTATCGACTGTACGTACCAACACCTCTCTATGTTATCGACTGTACGTACCAACACCTCTCTATGTTATCGACTGTACGTACCAACACCTCTCTATGTTATCGACTGTATGTACCAACACCTCTCTATGTTATCGACTGTATGTACCAACACCTCTCTATGTTATCGACTGTATGTACCAACACCTCTCTACGTTATCGACTGTATGTACCAACACCTCTCTATGTTATCGACTTGACGGGCATCCTATCAATCTTCAAGTTAGGACCCCAAACCTCCCAACCACAACATCAACTATATTAAAACTGTTGCCTGTGTAGATGCTATATAGTCGGTTCAAAAGCTCACTCATAGCTTGTGTTGTACTCTTGCTATCTTGCCGACTCAAAATAAAAATGATCTTATCTTACCTTATCTTATCTTATCTTATGATGAGATAGGTTAGTCGGGTCGGAATTTCTGGATTTTGCATTAATTCAATGACATGTCAATACATTGCATTTTACGCATTACTATTATCGAGCATTTTTCTTTTAGCTTACACATTGGTACTCCAGTAAATATGTTGTAGTGGCCTTAGTCTACTATTAGGCTGTCCGATTAGCGCAGTGGTTAGCGCGCTCGCCTCTCACCAATGCAACCCGGGTTCGGTCCTCAGACCGGGAAGTATGTGAGATGGTATGGTGGTCGCCAGATCGGACAGGTGGGTTTTCTCCGAGTACTCCGGTTTTCTCCCACACGAATGGCCACATATACGCTTTCATTCGCGCCAACGAGAGTGATTAAAATCTAATCAATCACTCATATGACTGTGTAAAATCTAATCAACCAATCATATGACTGTGTAAAATCTAATCAATCAATCGTATGACTGTGTAAAATATAATAAATCACTCGTATGACTGTGTAAAATATAATCAATCACTCATATGACTGTGGAAAATCTAATCACTCACTCACTCCTATGACTGTGTAAAACATAATAAATCACTCATATGACTGTGTAAAACATAATAAATCACTCGTATGACTGTGTAAAATATAATAAATCACTCGTATGACTGTGTAAAATATAATCAATCACTCATATGACTGTGGAAAATCTAATCAATCACTCATATGACTGTGTAAAACATAATCAATCACTCATATGACTGTGTAAAACATAATAAATCACTCATATGACTGTGTAAAATCTAATCAATCACTCATATGACTGTGTAAAATCTAATCAATCACTCATATGACTGTGTAAAATCTAATCAATCACTCATATGACTGTGTAAAATATATTAAATCACTCATATGACTGTGTAAAATCTAATCAATCACTCATATGACTGTGTAAAATATAATAAATCACTCATATGACTGTGTAAAATATAATAAATCACTCATATGACTGTGTAAAATATAATAAATCACTCATATGACTGTGTAAAATATAATAAATCACTCATATGACTGTGTAAAATATAATACATCACTCATATGACTGTGTAAAATATAATACATCACTCATATGACTGTGTAAAATATAATAAATCACTCATATGACTGTGTAAAATATAATACATCACTCATATGACTATGTAAAATATATTCTAAGTAAACGCATAGCATGGCCTCAACTTCAAAAGCCTGCACACTTAACGAGGGCTACGGCGGGCTGTATGCACAGAACATTATATAGCAATTCATGTTTTTTTATCGAAAAACAACAAAGGTTTTGCCAGTTTCAATCAATAATAATGCGAGCGAAGTATTAATTGTGCGTTATGAGTTTCTGTGATGCGTCAGAGCAACGTGTGTTAACACTCTAAATAGGTAGTTCTTACGGGTGAGTCACCAGACGTATCCGATGGGGGTCTGTTAATTGGGCCAGGGGCACTTGTATAGAGCAAAATAAATAATAATGCTCTCGCATGCTGTATGTACATGTATAGTATATCAATCCGCCTACGGAGCGAGAAGGCGAAGTTTCAATTGGGCCAGGGGCACTTGTATAGAGCAAAATAAATAATAATGCTCTCGCATGCTGTATGTACATGTATACTAGTAGTATATCAGTCCGTCTACGGAGCGAGAAGGCGATGCTTCGAATCCCGCCAATGGTTCTTGTTTTATATGGTCGGTTCGTGATCCACCTTAAATAATGGTTACCGATTTTCTATCAGCTTGGCTCCTGGCTGCATGCTTTTAGGATACTGGAAGTACTGATGTTCATAACGTGTGTCTCATAGGTCAGAAATGGCTGGCCCATTCATATGTTGTGAAGCGAGCGAGCTAACCACTGCGCTAATCGGAAAGCCAACACGGTAATGTCACGATAGATACGATTCAATTATAAGATATAATTACAAATCACCTGACTTTTGTTATTCAAAGTAAAACCGATTTGTTCAAACTAACTGTCCAACAGTTGTAATTTAATATCAACTTATGATTAGTTTTTCTAGATATTATTTAATGCAATTGAATGAGGCAATTTCACATCTCTGCTGGAACATCCGCAAATCATATGAGAACCAAATATTGTTGCAGAATTTCAACTACGTAAATACATTGACCTGACCATTTCTGGATTCCAGCTCAACACTGTATTTCTATGCGCACACCAGTGAAAGCTTGGAACTTGCTAACCCTGACAACAAGTTGACAATTTTAATATCTATAGTACGAATACATATAGTAATTCTTATCACATAAATTCCCATTCGTCCAGAAAAAAACAATAAAATGTCCATGTGTAGGCCAAATACCTGATTATGCTGATTGAGCTTATTTACCCACGACTGTCAGATTAGCGCAGTTGTTAGCACCCTCGCCTCTCACCAATGCAACCCGGGTTCGATCCTCGGACCGGGAAGTATGTGAGATGGTATGGTGATTGCCAGCTCGGACAGGTGGGTTTTCTCCGGGTACTGCGATTTCCTCCCATACGAATGACCACATCTACGTTTTCATCCGCGCCACCGAGAGTGATTAATATAAGTTGTTAAAACTTGCTTCGCAATCGTTGTAAAATAAATAAAAGTTTAAACTTTTTCTTATTTATGATTTGCTCATTGGTAGTAGGCCGGGCGAGGTTTACGAAAAACAAACATTGACATTTACTTGGAAATAGAATGCAAGCAACTGTTGAACCGGCTTTATGCGTAGCGGTATATTCTTAGTTAATTAAAATCAAAGTTCGTGATCTCGACACACCTGTACTGGAGAAGGAAATGGGAAAGAAATGGCCAAGAAGCATGTAAGTGTTGCCACATGTCTTGGAAAACAACAATCTAGTCTGTGCAGGATGTTGGGCTTTCTGTTCTATCCATTTATTATCTTCAATAACAGATGCTGCCTTCATTTATATTCATACTGATCATATGCTAATAACTGTATAACAGGAACGATTAAGTGGTCTGGGTCGGGGGATATAAAACTATTCTCAGATCTCAAACTCTAGCTCAAGGAATCTGATTGGTTGAGTCTTGAGTTTTACACTTGAGAGAACTAATCAGTAGATTGAAAATGAGTTGTGTGTTGTACGTTTATTTATCGTCGCTACCGGTTGCCCATATCAGCGACGCCTCCTAAAGAGATTAGTTATTTTAGATTTTTAGAGGATAGTGCAATGATACAGACAGAGACCCATTCCAGAATCTCCTCTGGTTTATTTACGTACACGGTGTAAAGCACCGACACGATACCTCGTTTCAAAGTCCCATCTGAAAGACTTAATTTTATTAGGGTCAAACGGGGGATCGAACCTGCGATCCATGGATTCCAGGTCCATCGTGTTAACCACTGGATTACGAATCCGACTGTGATTTAGTATTTCATGATACCCCCGTACCATACCAACCGTCTCCGATACACAATAACGTACTACGATGCTATTTTCCTGGCCATATGTCACTATTTACATAACATATCATATCCCAAACATTGTTGTTTAAACACTCGAGTCCTTATATAACACCACTTTACGAACATTCTACCTTGTACAGAATATACGCCGTAACTCGTACTGTATGTTCGGTATAGTATGCAGTAAAAGTAGCTCGGTCATGTAGGAGATTATTTGAGAGCTAATATTTTGAATATACACTGTTATCAGATAACTATGTGTGTTTTACGTTTATTTATCGTCGCTACAGGTTGCCCATATGAGCGACGCCTCCTGGAGAGATTAGTCATTTTAGATTTTTGGAGGATAGTGCAATGAGACAGACAGAGTCCCATTCCAGAGTCTCCTCTCGTTCTTTTACATGCACGATATAAAACACCGACACGATACCTCGGTTTTACGTCCCATCTGAAAGACTGTTAATTTTATTAGTGTCAGACGGAGGATATATTACAAATAGTGGGTCCGCCTCCGTGGTCGAGTGGTTAAGGTCGCTGACTTGTATACCACTGTAACCTATCATCACTGATGGTCACGGGTTCGAGCCCCGCTCAGACCGTGTCTCATTTATATGAAAAAGTTGGCAGTTTCTTACGGAGGTTGGTGCACCCAAGTACTGGTTAACCGCTGGAGCCTGCCCAGGAAAGGTGTTGTTAGGTAAACTGCCCGCCGGCGATATAGCCCAAAATGGTGCTGATGCAGGCGTAAAAAAAACCGAAATATAAATAAATGGGTGTATTATTTGCGTGGAGTTGATTTGTTATCAGGGAGTATTTACTACTGTGTACGGATGCACCATGCTGATTTCATTGAGATGTAGTAATATTACGGCTCAAACAGAATCTTCTTCTTTCTAATTTATCGTTGTTATTGCTGTGGTAATGTGATAAAAAGTATCGTACAGTCGTGCTGATTTCCTACCATATTTTATGAAACTGGTTTCAGAATTATGTTATTACTAGGAAGTATGTGAGATGGTACGATGGTCGCCAGATCGGACAGGTGCGTTTTCTCCGGGTATTCCGGTAGTGCAGTGCAGAACGGGTAGAATAGCCGATCGTTTGCATGTAGTGCAGGGTATAATGGGTAGAACCGCCGACCGTTTGCAGATAGTGCAGGGTATAACTGGTAGAACAGCCGACCGTTTGCAGGTAGTGCAGGGTATAACTGGTAGAACAGCCGACCGTTTGCAGGTAGTGCAGGGTATAACTGGTAGAACAGCCGATCGTTTGCAGGTAGTGCAGGGTATAACTGGTAGAACAGCCGATCGTTTGCAGGTAGTGCAGGGTATAACTGGTAGAACAGCCGATCGTTTACAGGTAGTGCAGGGTATAACGGGTAGAACAGCCGACCGTTTGCATGTAGTGCAGGGCAGAACGGGTAGAACAGCATACAGTCAGCAAGCTAGCTGAATAGCTTCCTCACATAAAGTAATTCGACACCACCAGTGGGATTCGAACCAACAGCGGTGAGGAGCAAACGATTTCAAGTTTAATGACCGTAGCATGTTATGTTTGTAACATACACACACGGTACACGTGCTACAGAAAGGGAAAAAAATGGCCGCTTGTGGCTGTTCATTTAGATTTTTATCTTCCAAGGAACTTAAGCATGTTCTTGATATGTATCTACAATCTGAGAACATAAATGTCGTATCTAGCAGCTATTTATAGATATATATACACCGGTTTTGCTTTCACTCTCTATTGAATACATCCTTGAGCTATCTATATCAACAGGTGTCCGATGCTTCGCTGAACTCGGTGTAGTATTGTATCGATATATTTCTTGGAAACTTCGATTACATATTATTTATATTCTTCGTATACATGTTTGCACGTTGGGGTCGTTTTTATGAGCAGTATTGCATAGATAAGTGCATATGTGCCACTACTTATCGAGCCAATCTCGTGCATTAGTGAGTTCGTGGTGTAGATAGTGAGTTGCAGCTACAGAAGATGAACTACTTATGTTGAATATAATTGGTAGGAATTTACTATGTTGAATATAATTGGTAGGATTTTACTATGTTTTGGTAGGATTTTACTATGTTTTGGTAGGATTTTACTATGTTTTGGTAGTATTTTACCTATGTTGAATATAATTGGTAGGATTTTACTTATGTTGAATATAATTGGTAGGATTCTACTACGTTTTGGTAGGATTTTACTATGTTGAATATAAGTTGAATATAATTGGTAGGATTTTACTATGTTGAATGTAATTGGTAGGATTTTACTATGTTGAATATAAGTTGAATGTAATTGGTAGAATTTTTTACTATGTTGAATAGGATTTTACTATGTTGAATGTAATTGGTAGGATTTTACTATGTTGAATATAATTGGTAGGATTTTACTATGTTGAATGTAATTGGTAGGATTTTACTATGTTGAATATAATTGGTAGGATTTTACTATGTTGAATATAATTGGTAGGATTTTACTATGTTGAATATAATTGGTAGGATTTTACTATGTTGAATATAATTGGTAGGATTTTACTATGTTGAATGTAATTGGTAGGATTTTACTATGTTGAATATAAGTTGAATGTAATTGGTAGAATTTTTTACTATGTTGAATAGGATTTTACTATGTTGAATATAATTGGTAGGATTTTATTATGTTGAATGTAATTGGTAGGATTTTACTAGTTTTAATCTTTATTAAAGTCTCATCTATGTACATACATGTAATGCAAACACAAATGTAAACAATCATATTAAAAGTACATAGCCATTCTGAATAGAATTATAAGAGACATATTGCAACAAAACATCCCACACTACTATTTACATTCTAAAGCCAAGAAACAGATGCTAATTTATATTTAATTACGAACTAAAACAAAATGGTATAAAACACTGAATCGAAAAACAAGCACTAGTGCGCTATTAAGAAATATCTTACAAAATCAGTTATCACCCAGGATCAGATCGAGAATGAACTAATTAGCAGCTGCTTCTTGTAGTCTGTACAAATCATAGATATATAGTAATTAACACAAAAAGGGCATTATTTACAAAGGTAAAAGTAACGACGCTGTAGTATATTAAAACAGGTTTTGGCACAAAGTCTTATCACTTATTTTACTTGTTATTTGTTAGTTATTTATGTTTGAAGCGGCGGCACCAGTAGCTTAGGACATATGACGACTCTCCCGCTAGTATTTATGGGGGGGGGGGGGACACACAGGTTGGCTCTCCGAGCAATATTTCAGGAAGTCGTGATAGCGCAGTGGAAGCACGTTCGCTTCAGGTGCGAAAGGCTCGTAGTTCAAACCCCACTGGAGCCGTTACGATTGTGCCCTTAGGCAAGGTATTTAAATTCCACGTTGCCTCTTCTCTCTCCTTCATGGTGATGGAATCCATCAGGAATGAGGTCTCGAGAGTGATTAATATAAGTTGTAATAACTTGTTTCGCAATCGAGCTAATATAAATTTGTATAAGCAATAGTTCACGCACAAACCGACACCCTGATAGAAGTCAGCGATCTTAACCACTCGGTCACGTAGGACATATTCGGATTTTAATATTTTAATATCTGTTGTTGGCGCGTAGTCGCGTTGATTATTGCTATTTTAGAAACTCCAAGTCAGTTATCTCTGCAGTAAAATAAGTGCATGATTTATTTTAACAGTTGCACCGAAATAATCTATTTAGCAAACTAAGTAATTTAGCAATAATTGTGATACCGAATATTTAGTAGTAGTATTGTGTTGCCGAATATTTATATACATTTAGTAATAATGTGCTACCGAATAGTTAGTAGTATAATGTTACCGAATAGTTAGTAGTATAATGTTACCGAATAGTTAGTAGTATAATGTTACCGAATAGTTAGTAGTATAATGTTACCGAATAGTCATATACATTTAGTAATGTAATGTTACCGAATATTCATATATATTTTGTAATGTAATGTTACCGAATATTCATATATATTTTGTAATGTAATGTCACCGAATATTCATATATATTTAGTAATGTAATGTTACCGAATATTCATATATATTTAGTAATGTAATGTTACCGAATATTCATATATATTTAGTAATGTAATGTTACCGAATAGTCATATATATTTAGTAATGTAATGTTACCGAATATTCATATATATTTTGTAATGTAATGTTACCGAATAGTCATATATATTTAGTAATGTAATGTTACCGAATAGTCATATATATTTAGTAATGTAATGTTACCGAATAGTCATATATATTTTGTAATGTAATGTTATCGAATAGTCATATATATTTAGTAATGTAATGTTACCGAATATTCATATATATTTAGTAGTATAATGATACCGAATATTCATATATATTTAGTAGTATAATATTACCGAATATTCATATATATTTAATATTGTAATGTAACCGAATAGTCATATATACATAGTACTATTGTGTTTACCGAATATTCAAATATTAAGTTAAATCTTATAAGCTCAAAGACTACTTGTGTGATCTGCAAATAAACAATAATTAGGCATTGCTTCAAGGTGATCTATTATGTTTCGTACTTATTCGCCCATGTGATAATAAATTTATTACAATTAACTATTCCACATTACATTCTATGTAATGGCGCACATGCAACATATGTATGTGTGTGTGTACTTGCGTGTACATCATTAATCTGTTAAGAAAAAGTTGGCAGTTTCATACGGAGGTTGGTGCACCCAAGTACTGGTTAACCGTTGGAGCCTGCCCAGGAAAGGTGTTGTTAGGTAAATTGCCCTGGCGATATAGCCCAAATGGTGCTGATGCAGGCGTAAAACCCGAAATATTACCGTCTCCGTGGCCCAGTGGTTAAGGCGTCCGCCTACGGAGCGGGAGGTCGAAGGTTCGAATCTCGTCAGGGGTTGGTTCTGATATGGCCGGTTGGTGAGCCGCCAGCTAGTTAAATAATGGTTACCGATTGCCTACCAGCCTGGCGTCTGGCACACAAGCATATGATTCGGGAAGTACTGATGTTCATAAAAAAGAGGTGTCTCATAAGTCAGAAATTGCTGGCCCTTTAAATAGGGGTGACACTATAATAAACAAACACTTTACTTTACTTACTTTTATAACATATATAAAAATAACTGTTTTGGTGCTATATTACCGGCGGGCAGCTTACCTAACAAAAACTAGGCAGGCTTAACATTTACATGGTGTTCAACATCCTTGAAAAACAGCCAACTGTTTCATATAAACAGACACGACCTCAGCTGGGCGGGGTTCGAACCCGTGACCATCAGTGATGATAGGTTACTTTGGTATAGTCCGTGACCTTAACCACTCGACCACGGGAGTCGAACACATCTTTTATTAATCTACTATAATGATGGCTGTCCGATTAGCGCAGTGGTTAGCGCGCTCTCTCACCAATGCGACCCGGGTTCGATCCTCGGACCGGGAAGTATGTGAGATGGTACGGTGGTCGCCAGATCGGACAGGTGGGTTTTCTCCGGGTACACCGGTTTCCTCCCACACGAATGACCACATTTACGCTTTCATCCGCGCCAACGAGAGTGATTAATATAAGTTGTTAAAGCTTGTGTCGCAATTATTGTAAAGTAAATAAGTTTAAATTTAACTTACTATAATGACGTAAGAACAATCTGTTTACATTGGTAGATAGACATATACAAACATACCGTGATTTCCCGGTTCAAGAGCAAAACTCTTACGATTATATAAATACTGTTTCTTCTTCCGAAATAACACAACATTTATAGACAAAGCTTAAAATATTTAGTTTTATTCGTTACGATATGAACTACTGTTAGAGTAGAGTAGTGTAGACATTAAGGGGCTATGGCTTGTAAGAAGTTTTAGTGTCGCGTAACATATTATGTTATGTATTTCTTGGCCCACCGTGATCATATAGTGGGAAACATTCATAGAACAACGAGTAGTTTTAATTGATTATTAAATACATCAGCCTGCGAACATATTTAATCACCCCCCACGAGATAGTAACCAGCTAGCCCCCTGTCTCTCTCCTCTCTCGCACACACACCCTCCTCCTCTCGCTCACTCGCTCACCATCATATGAGCGACACCTCCTGCAGAGATTAGTCATTTTATATTTTGGAGGATAGTGCAATGATACAGACTCCTTTGGTTCTTTTACCTGCACCGTGTAAAGAACCGACACGAAACTTCGGTTAAAGACCATTTCCAGCTAATATTATTAGGGTCAGACTGGGCTCGAACATTCGGCGATTTTCTATATATATATCCGATAGAGATAATTTACAATACTCCTAAAAAACAATTCTCAAATACCAGATCTTCAAAATTGTATTAAAATCTGAATAAATTATTATTGAAAATTGGAAATATATATACAGTAAGCACAACAGATACTCATTCACGTCTTAGAATTTCTCATTGTGCAGCACATTCGTTATAAACACAGATTGCGGCTTTAAGCATGTAGTAGATTTGTTCTCCGTGTTAGCGCTGTATTCTACTCTTTGTTTAAAATATTAAAACCTCTAGATATATATTCTTGGCACAACGACAGTACTATAAATAAGCAAGTCGTATCAGATGGTAATATTGGTAATAGACGTCCCTTTACTCGTGAACTTGACAATAATTATGACAGTGATCTTGATAGTGGCCCAAGGAATCATATGAATGGAAGGAACAAATCCACACAAGGACACGGCAACAACAGCAACAGCAATAGAAGGCGGCGTAACACTTACAAGGAACAGATCCGCACAAGGACACGGCAACAACAGCAACAGCAATAGAAGGCGGCGTAACACTTACAAGGAACAGATCCGCACAATGACACGGCAACAACAGCAACAGCAATAGAAGGCGGCGTAACACTTACAAGGAACAGATCCGCACAAGGACACGGCAACTACAGCAACAGCAATAGAAGGCGGCGTAACACTTACAAGGGACAGATCCGCACAAGGACACGGCAACTACAGCAACAGCAATAGAAGGCGGCGTAACACTTACAAGGAACAGATCCGCACAAGGACACGGCAACTACAGCAACAGCAATAGAAGGCGGCGTAACACTTACAAGGGACAGATCCGCACAAGGACACGGCAACTACAGCAACAGCAATAGAAGGCGGCGTAACACTTACAAGGAACAGATCCGCACAAGGACACGGCAACTACAGCAACAGCAATAGAAGGCGGCGTAACACTTACAAGGGACAGAACCGCCTGTACTAGGTCACAGCCGGATTTTGGAATGTCCGCTGGAGTGGTGACAATAAATCTGATAACTATCATATGAATGGAAGGAACAGATCCGAACAAGGACACGGCAACTACAGCAACAGCAATAGAAGGCGGCGTAACACTTACAAGGGACAGAACCGTTGGTCCTAGGTCACAGCCTGGTTTTGGAATGTCCGCTGGAGTGGTGACAATAAATATGATAGCTATCATATGAATGGAAGGAACAGATCCGCACAAGGACACGGCAACAACAGCAACAGCAATAGAAGGCGGCGTAACACTTACAAAGGACAGAACCGTTGGTCCTAGGTCACAGCCGGATGGTGACAATAACTCTGATAACTTTATTTAAAGAGAACAGTGTGCTTTAAATAGTGACTTGGATGTATTAGCTGTTGCAGAAACTCATTTACTTGAAGATAATATTTTAGAGTTATATGGTTACAGATGATTTGGGTTGAACCTTACAGTTTTATATAGAGCTGACAGGGCTGGCTCTAGTGGAGTTGGTTGTCTTGTTAAAACTGATGTATGTGATAATTTTTTAACATTAGTAAGTTGAAGGCATATACTTGTTAAAATCGAGTCATAAATATGATGATGTCACTTTTTCCATGCGTGTGTAATCCAGGGATCACAGGTTCGACCCCCAGTCTGACCCTAATAAAATTAACAGTCTTTCAGATGGGATGTTAAACCGAGGTCTCGTGTCGGTGCTTTACACCGTGCACGTAAAAGAACCAGAGGAGACTCTGGAATGGGTCTCTGTCTGTATCATGCACTATCCTCCAAAATCTAAAATAACTAATCTCTTCAGGAGGCGTCGCTCATATGGGCAACCGGTAGCGACGATAAATAAACGTAAAACACACACATTCCATGCGTGTGCTACTTGCCGCCCGAACAGTCGTCCAGATTTGTTGATGCTACATTGTTTTATGAAAATTTATTAACTGTTATTTATAAATATGACCGTCAATGTATTTGATATGTCTGTGGAGATTTTAATGGAAGATGCGGAGATTTTGAAGATTACATAAGTGGTGTAGATGATGTTATTGACCGGGATGCATTAGGTTTTTAAGATAAACACATTTTCAGAGAAGACATGTTATTATATAGATACCATTTTCTGAAGGTCATGTACAAATTCAGAAAAACGGTTGCATGTACCAAGTAGATTTTGACGAATATAGATAATACATAATAGACAATCATGTTCTTTGACCAAACTCAAACAGAAACCCTTATCTTATTTGCAAAGTAGAGATACTTTGACAAATTATTTATTACAATTTTAGAGGTAGAATTTAACAATGAGGCAAACTTATTTAGGCTAGGCCAATGACAGAAATATGGTTTTAAGTACCTTATCCTCAAATCCCTGTAGTTAGGGCAGACCAGTAAAAAGTGGAATTCAGATTTATATCTATATTTATAAATATGACCATCAATGTATTTGATATGTCTGTGGAGATTTTAATGGAAGATGCGGAGATTTGAAGATTACATACGTGGTGTAGATGGTGTTATTGACCGGGATGTATTAGGTTTTAAGATAAACCATTATGGCGAACTCATAATATAATTTTGATTAATACGAATATGTGTATGGTACATGGAAGAAACTGCATTAATAATGATTTTACTTCTATTTCAACTAGAGGATTATCTGTTGTTGGCGACTGTTTATTAGTCACGAAGATCTGTCACATGTCACTGATTTTCCAGTTACTACAACGTCCGATCTTGTAAATCAGTCCGGCGATTTAAATGTATTGGCACCTTCTAATGTTCCAGGTCAGTCGTTGTTGGGGTGCACTGTAGTTCTTGATACGGTGACACCATTAGTCAATAAATTGGAAAGTCGTAGTAAGCTTGGTAAATCGGATGTCAATAAACTACGGTAGTAACCAAATGTATTTGTATCCGATGATGATGTATTACATGAAGTTAACATTGCCATTAATAGATTGGAGAATAGCCAGCCAACACAAAATGAGAAATTAGATTATGTGTACAATGAATGGTGTACCATTGCTAGAGATGATATGTATCGTCATATACCTTACCGAACCATTAACTCCAGTAATTATAAAATGCGATTTAGATCTGGTAAGCCATGGTGGAGCGATAGATTTTCAGAGCTGTGGAATGATGTTTGTGTTTGTGAATGTAGTTGGCTCCAATGTAAAGTGGGGAATCGAAAGATGGTATTAAATTCTCGTTTTGTTCAATCCTGTAAATTATTTGATCGGGAAGTACAACGGTCGAAACGCATGTATTGGTATTCTTTGCAAAATGAATTGTTAAATGAATGTTACTCTGATCAATGAACGTTTTGGAAATCGACAGGGAAAATTGGCGTGAACCAGAATAAAAAGAAACGTTTACCAAGGGAAATTAAACAAGATGGTGGTACCTTCTCTACGTCTGTTGAATCTGTTCTTGAAAAGTGGAATACAGAATTCAGCTCTGTGATCCTTCATAATACTGCTAGTGGAAGTCGTGATAGCGCAGTGGATGCGCGTTCTCTTCATGTGCGTGCGAAAGGTCCGGAGTTCGAGCCCCGCTGGAGCCGTTACGGTTGTGCATTTAAATTCCACATTGCCTCTTCTCTCTCCTTCATGGCGATCGATTCCACCAGGAATGAGGTCTCGAGAGTGATTAATATAAGTTGAGAGAACTTGTTTCGCAATCGAGCTAAATAAAGTTGTATAAACTAATACTGCTGTACATTCACATGTTGATGCAAATATTGATGATGATCATAATGGTAATAATATGTCATTTAATGAATATATTTCAATAGTTGAAGCTAAAAACGTTGTAGTTGATGCCAAGAATGGTACGGCAATTGGCGTAGATAATATTCCAAGTGTTACGTTGCGTAATGATCCAGCTGTTATATAGTTCTACATGTCCTGTTTAATGTCTGTTTTAATAATGGCATATTCGTGGGGTAAATACATAATAAACCCAATACCTAAATCTTCTTCTGCTGACCTTACATACCATTATACAGAGGTTTATTTATCGTCGCTACCGGTTGTCCATATGAGCGACGCCTCCTGAAGAGATTAGTCATTTTAGATTTTTGGAGGATAGTGCAATGATAAAGACAGAGACCCATTCCAGAGTCTCCTCTAGTTCCTTTACGTGCACGGCGTACAGCACCGACACGATAACTCGGTTTAAAGTCGCATCTGAAAGATTGTTAATTTTATTAGGGTCAGACGGGGGTCGAACCTGCGATCCATGGACTACATATCCGTCTGCTAGCACCATTATCAATTATATTAGGATGTTTATGCCGCGGGAGCAGCCGGAACTAACTGACTAGAACGTCTCCCTGTTACCTACACAATCTCAAGCCATATTCCTGTCCTGTATTTCAGATCCTTGACAACCTTTTGGAGATCGTCAATGCTCGTGTGGAAACAGCTGAAGACGAACTTGAGCGAGTATATAAGGAAATTAACGAAACTCAAGATTCGTCAGTTTCGTCTGATAAGAGTTATACGGCTCTAAGTCGGATATCTGACGGCAGTGACGATGTTTTCGACGGATCTCCGGTAGAAAAGTCTCAATTCACAGCTTTTTGGGAGGTACACATAATTATGCAGCCATGCATTTTGATTAAATATACTATAGGTCTTAAAACAAACAATCGTATCTGAATACTATCTGATCAAGTCGATATATTATCTGATCAAGTCGATATATTATCTGATCAAGTCGATATATTATCTGATCAAGTCGATATATTATCTGATCAAGTCGATATATTATCTGATCAAGTCGATATATTATCTGATCAAGTCGATATATTATCTGATCAAGTCGATATATTATCTGATCAAGTCGATATACTATCTGATCAAGTCGATATACTATCAAATCAAGTCGATATACTATCAAATCAAGTCGATATACTATCAAATCAAGTCGATATACTATCAGATCAAGTCGATATACTATCAAATCAAGTCGATATACTATCAGATCAAGTCGATATACTATCAAATCAAGTCGATATACTATCAGATCAAGTCGATATACTATCAAATCAAGTCGATATACTATCAGATCAAGTCGATAAACTATCAGAAAAAGTTGTAAGTATTCTCCTGCTGTGCCAATAAATGAAACTACCTCTCGAAACAACACTACTGGAAACAAACCCACTGTTTCTAAGAATACATTTGAACATTAAAAACTCGTATTTACTAACATACTGACACAAAGTTTGCGTACATTTTTCTATCAATGATATATATACATAATACTCCGTAATTAATCAATTTTACTCATGCTAATTCTCAAATACAGGTGTGTGTGTGTTTTACGTTTATTTATTGTCGCTACCGTTTGCCCATATGAGCGACGCCTCTGATAGAGATTAGTCATTTTAGATTTGTGGAGGATAGTGCAATGATACAGACAGAGACCTATTCCAGAGTCTCTGGTTCTTTTACGTGCACAGTGTAAAGCACCGACACGAAACCTTGGTGTAAAGTCCCAACTGAAAGACTGTTAATTTTATTACGGTCAGACTGGGGATAGAACCTGTGATCCCTGGATTACCAGTCCAGCGTGTTACCACTAGACTACAGATCCTTCTGACTTGAGTTTGAGATCGGAGAAAAGTTTTATAGCATCAGACAATGGTCTCTTAAAAACTATTGTACATGACTCCTGTATGCACTTAAAACTGTGATCCTTCGTGGCAAAAGCAGGAATTATATAAACCCACTTTAGTTTGTATAGAAATGTCACATATAGTGTGAACTATAGTAAGATCTTGAGGGCTATAAAACGTTTCACAAACCTGAATCTCAGTCTCAAGCTTCTGATTGGTTCTGCTAATGACACAACTCAGATTCAACTAATCATATCACGTCATATTGAGCTTAGTCCTGAAAGAAGTTGTAATTCCTCCGGAACATGTCCGTGTTAGTGTGTAGATATTGCAGTCATGAAATATAGCACCCACTGGACGGTAATCCAGGGATCGCATGTTCGATCCCCCGTCTGACCCTAATACAATTAAGTCTTTCAAATGGGACGTTAACCCGATGGCTCATGTCGGTGCTTTACACTGTGCACGTAAATGAACCAGAGGAGAGAGACTCTGGAATGGGTCTCTGTCTGTATCATTGCACTATCCTCCAAAAATCTAAAATGACTAATCTCTTCAGGAGGCGTCGCTCATACGGGCAACCGGTAGCGACGATAAATAAACGTAAAACACAGAACATTTACAAAGATAAGAGGTACGTCGTTGCATTGCATTGCTCTATGACATTGTGTTCCCAATCACAGCTTTCAATGGCAAGGCAAAGGCAACATGGTCCGATGTCACGTTAACTGACAAAACATTAGCCACGTGATGAAGAATTAATTTAATTCAGTTTTTGTTTTCAATTCACGTTTCTGTTGTTTACATTTCCAGAATCAATTTAATGCAGTTTTTGTTTTCAATTTCAATTCACTTTTCTGTTTACATTTCCAGAATCAATTTAATGCAGTTTTTGCTTTCAATTTTAATTCACTTTTCTGTTGTTTACATTTTCAAGATCAATTTAATTCAGTTTTGGTTTTCAATTTCAATTCACTTTTCTGTTGTTTACATTTCCAGATCAATTTAATTCAGTTTTGGTTTTCAATTTCAATTCACTTTTCTGTTGTTTACATTTCCAGATCAATTTAATGCAGTTTTTGCTTTCAATTTTAATTCACTTTTCTGTTGTTTACATTTTCAAGATCAATTTAATTCAGTTTTTGCTTTCAATTTCAATTCATTTTTCTGTTGTTTACATTTCCAGGATCAATTTAAGAAACGAATTCGAAGTTTAGAAACCCTCCTAGCTGAAGAGCGCAAGAAATCCTCCTCGTTACAACATTCGATAGAAGTCAACGGAAGTGACGTCATCTCATCCGCAATGTCTGATGACGCAAAGCTGCACATGCGTGAAAAGGAGTTGCTTCAATCAGAGGTAAATAATTATAGGAAAATTCTTCTTTGATATTTTTAGTATTGAATTTCTTAAAACTGAATGAAAACCCAAGTACATTGTAAATGCAAAGTAGACGCAACCAGTTAAGTGTCGAGCACATTTCAACATGATTGATTGGCTTCCGGTGTCCGAGTGGTTATGGTCATTGGTTTCAAAGCACTTGTCCGTCATCGCTATTTGGTTCGAATCTCACAGCAGGGTATCGCAGTGCTATCTTGACCAATATGAAACCTACATGACATGATGTTTGAAGCTTCGTTATATACTATATAGTTATCTTATTACGGTAACCGAACAATTCAAATCTTGATCAAACAATGAGATACATTGCTTGTTTTCTATTACCTCCCTTGACTGATAAAGTCCGATTTATCCCGAAATATATATTTCTTCATTTAGCTGGAATCCTTTGGTTTTACTGATAATTTCTAACCAGATATTGCGTTAGGATAATTGTCATTTTATTAAAATCATGTTAATTAATTGATCATAGTTTTTACAGTATTAGTTTTTACAGTATTGGACATACTGTAGGATGTTTTTCGAAATTTAATAATGTATAAGACGAGAACACGGGTGAAAGTGGTAGCATATGGTGCAAAGGAAACAATGATAAAAACAGAGGAAACCAATTAAGAGGACCGATCTACTTTTAGGAGTATTCAGGGGCAGTAACTAACTACCTTTCTCATTGGTTTCACGTAAACTTATTTTCAACAAGAAATTTCGTGCAATTATGTTGTTTTCACAATAAGTTAAAATATGAAATGACGCGATGTCCCAAGACCTTTAACAACACGCTTGAAGTCACGTTAGTAGGGCTATTTTACTGAATATTGAAGACAAATTAAATTACAAGATGATGATTCGAATTTTATGTAAACAATAACATTCGCTTCAACATGTCGGATACCACGTCATAAAAATAAAATGACGTTGCATGTGTGTCCTTACATTTCAATTCGATAATCTGGGGGGACACAGGTTAAACCCTTGTAATGCTGTCCGATTAGCACAATGCTCGCTTCTCACCAATGCAACCCGGGTTCGATCCTCGAACCGGGAAGTATGTGAGATGATACGGTGGTCGCCAGATCGGACAGGTGGGTTTTCTCCCACACTAATGACCATATAGAAGCTAGCGTGCTAACCACTGCGCTAATCGGACTACCATTTACATTTACATTTTAACAGCTTCGGGAAAGTCAGAAGCATGCAGTTCTGGCCAATGATCAGATCAGGAGTCTCACAGAAAAACTGAAGAAAGTGGAGACGGATAAATGGAGATCACCCAAGTTTGTACGTAGGCCTCAGGATTCTACTTCAACAGACGAACCCATCTCCGATACAAAGCCGGTAAGTGGTATATAGTCGATCTCTGATACAAAGCCGGTAAGTGGTATATAGCCGATCTCTGATACAAAGCCGGTAAGTGGTATATAGTCGATTTCTGATGCAAAGCCGGTAAGTGGTATATAGTCGATCTCTGATACAAAGCCGGTAAGTGGTATATAGTCGATCTCCGATACAAAGCCGGTAAGTGGTATATAGTCGATCTCTGATGCAAACCGGTAAGTGGTATATAGCCGGTCTCTGATACAAAGCCGGTAAGTGGTATATAGTCGATCTCTGATACAAAGCCGGTAAGTGGTATATAGCCGAACTCCGATACAAAGCCGGTAAGTTGTATATAGTCGAACTCCGATACAAAGCCGGTAAGTGGTATATAGTCGATCTCTGATACAAAGCCGGTACGTGCTATATAGTCGATCTCCGATGCAAAGCCGGTAAGTGATATATAGTCGATCTCTGATACAAAGCCGGTAAGTGGTATATAGTCGATCTCTGATACAAAGCCGGTAAGTGGTATATAGTCGATCTCTGATACAAAGCCGGTAAGTGGTATATAGCCGATCTCTGATACAAAGCAGGTAAGTGGTATATAGTCGATCTCTGATACAAAGCCGGTAAGTGGTATATAGTCGGTCTCCGATACAAAGCCAGTAAGTGGTATATAGTCGATCTCCGATACAAAGCCGGTAAGTGATATATAGTCGATCTCTGATACAAAACCGGCATGTCGTATTTAGCCGATCTCCGATACAAAACCGGCAAGCGGTATTTAGCCGATCTCTGATACAAAACCGGCATGTCGTATTTAGCCGATCTCAAATACAAAACCGGCAAGCGATATTTAGCCGATCTCTGATACATCATCCAGTTGATGTTGTATGACAACACAGGATTATACTCCCCTAAAAGAACCAATAACTGATACAGAAATTGTATGTAGTATATACATACATGTACGTACATTGCCTACTTCATCAGAAGAATCGGGAACCGATCTCTGATACAGAAATTGTATGTAGTACATTGAATATACATTCATGTACGTATAGTCCCCACTTCATCAGAGGTATCGGGAACCGATCTCTGATACAAACTCATTAAATGGTATATATCTGCAGCCCATGGCATGATTTTAAACTGTAATTCCGTGTTGGAGGAGTGATAACTATTTAATGGTTAGCAAACCATATCAATTTAATTGTCATTGGCAAACTGGAAGCACAAATTAGCTTTACTAGATATGGCCGCCACACATATAACTATGCTATTACGAAACTGCAGTTGCTGGCAATACCCTTGTTATTGTTCTCATTTTAAGCATAGAACATTTAACTCATTAGCAAAAACAATTAAAACCGTCATAATGAAACAAGTATATGTTTTTTTATATAATTTTTGTATACTATAAAAAGGCTGTCGACTTAAAATAGGCACCTTTTATTCACATACAAGTACATAATTATACATAAATACATGCGATCATTAACATAAAACATATGACAATTATATGAGATGCAATTAACGGTAATCAATAGTAGACTCTTTTACTTAGTGTGTGTTTTACGTTTATTTATCGTCGTTACCGGTTGCCCATATGAGCGACGCCTCCTGAAGAGATTAGTCATTTTAGATTTTGGAGGATAGTGCATGATACAGACAAAGACCTATTCCAGAGTCTCATCCGGTTCTTTTACGTGCACGGTGTAAAGCACCGACACGAGACCTCGGTTTTACGTCCCATCTGAAAGACTGTTAATTGTATTAGGGTCAGACGGGGGATCGAACCTACGATCCCTGGATTACCAGTCCAGCGTGTTACCACTGGACTACAGATCCGTCTGTCTCTTTATCTTCGCCTTATACCCTAAGCGTAGGGGCGCCCGGGGTCTTCCACAACCAATACTAACTGAAGATTCGCCTTATACCCTAAGCGTAAGGGCGCCCGGGGTATTCCACAACCAATAATAACTGAAGATTCGCCTTATACCCTAAGCGTAGGGGCGCCCGGGGTCTTCCACAACCAATACTAACTGAAGATTCGCCTTATACCCTAAGCGTAGGGGCGTCCGGGGTATGCCACAACCAATAATAACTGAAGATTCGCCTTATACCCTAAGCGTAGGGGCGCCCGGGGTCTTCCACAACCAATACTAACTGAAGATTCGCCTTATACCCTAAGCGTAGGGGCGCCCGGGGTCTTCCACAACCAATAATAACTGAAGATTCACCGTATACCCTAAGCGTAGGGGCGCCCGGGGTCTTCCACAACCAATAATAACTGAAGATTCACCTTATACCCTAAGCGTAGGGACACCCGGGATCTTCCCCATAATAACTGAAGATTCACTTCATGCGTAGCTCATGTGTGGCAGCCATTAATTAACTCGAAACACCGTAATAATTTCATTGTTTCATTCATGCTTGTTGTATATTTAGACAACTAATGCTTCCTGTTGATATCTCTATCCGGTGGATCAAACATCGATCTGTGTGGATTTATTTTCCTAAGCAGGTGATCATATCAAATTCGAAAACTGATCTCTGAATTATCAACTATGGCAAGCTTCCATTCAATTGTCATTGATGTGCGCTGTAGATAAATCGAACATTTCCACGTACATAGTGTGTGACTTTTACGTGTATTTAGCGTCGCTACCGGTTGCCCATATGAGCGACGCCTCCTGAAGAGATTAGTCATTTTAGATTTTTGGAGGATAGTGCAATGATACAGACAGAGACCCATTCCAGAGTCTCCTCTGGTTCGTTTACGTTCACGGTGTAACGCACTGTCACGAGACCTCGGTTTAAAGTCCCATCTGAAATACTGTTAATTTTATTAGGATCAGACGGGGGATCGAACCTGCGATCCCTGGATTACCAGTCCAGTGTGTTACCACTAGACCACAGACCCGTCTGATCCATGTACGTATACTGCGGACCATATATATATATTCTGCAGTCCATGTATGTATTATGTAATTAATACGCGTATTAAGTACATGCTAGTAATAATAAACATTACTATTACCAGGAGTCCGCCTCCGTGGTCGAGTGGTTAAGGTCGCTGACTTGTATACCACTGTAACATAGCATCACTGATGGTCACGGGTTCGAGCCCCGCTCAGACCGTGTCTCATTTATATGAAAAAGTTGGCAGTTTCTTACGGAGGTTGGTGCACCCAAGTACTGGTTAACCTTTGGAGCCTGCCCAAGAAATGTGTTGTTAGGTAAACTGCCCGCCGGCGATATAGCCCAAAATGGTGCTGATGCAGACGTAAAACCCGAAATATAACATATAACATATACTTTTATACCAGGAATCACCATGTCGGACGTGTGCGGATCTACAGTCAGTAAAAGACCAGCTATGTGATGAACTTCTAGCATTCAAAAGTAAAGCTGAAGAATTGGAAATCAAAATAGAAGAGGTACACACATGTATCCATTATAGCACGTATATCAACATTACGTTTATATCTCTAACACGTATATCCACCGTAAGTTGATATCTCTAACACGTATATCCACCGTAAGTTGATATATCTAACACGTATAACCACCTTAAGTGTATATCTCTAACACGTATATCCACATTACGTTTATATCCCTAACACGTATATCCACCGTAAGTTGATATCTCTAACACGTATAACCACCTTAAGTTTATATCTCTAACACGTATTACCACCGTAAGTTTATATCTCTAACACGTATATCCACCTTAAGTTTATATCTCTAACACGTATATCCACCTTAAGTTTATATCTCTAACACGTATATCCACCTTAAGTTTATATCTCTAACATGTAATACCACCTTAAGTTTATATTTATAACACGTATTACCACCTTAAGTTTATATCTCTAACACGTATTACCACCTTAAGTTTATATCTCTAACACGTATATCCACCTTAAGTTTATATCTCTAACACGTATATCCACCTTAAGTTTATATCTCTAACACGTATAACCACCTTAAGTTTATATCTATAACACGTATTACCACCGTAAGTTTATATCTATAACACGTATATCCACCTTAAGTTTATATCTCTAACACGTATATCCACCGTAAGTTTATATCTATAACATGTATTACCACCGTAAGTTTATATCTATAACATGTATTACCACCGTAAGTTTATATCTCTAACACGTATATCCACCGTAAGTTTATATCTATAACACGTATTACCACCGTAAGTTTATATCTATAACACGTATTACCACCGTAAGTTTATATCTATAACACGTATTACCACCGTAAGTTTATATCTATAACATGTATTACCACCGTAAGTTTATATCTATAACATGTATTACCACCGTAAGTTTATATCTATAACACGTATTACCACCGTAAGTTTATATCTCTAACACGTATTACCACCGTAAGTTTATATCTCTAACACGTATTACCACCGTAAGTTTATATCTCTAACACGTATTACCACCGTAAGTTTATATCTCTAACACGTATTACCACCGTAAGTTATATCTATAACACGTATACCCACCGTAAGTTATATCTCTAACACGTATTACCACCGTAAGTTTATATCTCTAACACGTATTACCACCGTAAGTTTATATCTATAACACGTATTACCACCGTAAGTTTATATCTATAACATGTATATCCACCGTAAGTTTATATCTCT
Source organism: Archivesica marissinica (assembly GCA_014843695.1). Classification (NCBI taxonomy): domain Eukaryota; kingdom Metazoa; phylum Mollusca; class Bivalvia; order Venerida; family Vesicomyidae; genus Archivesica; species Archivesica marissinica. The sequence goes on from CM026396.1 coordinate 37,183,829, forward strand.
AACACGTATTACCACCGTAAGTTTATATCTCTAACACGTATTACCACCGTAAGTTTATATCTCTAACACGTATTACCACCGTAAGTTTATATCTCTAACACGTATTACCACCGTAAGTTTATATCTATAACATGTATATCCACCGTAAGTTTATATCTATAACATGTATATCCACCGTAAGTTTATATCTCTAACACGTATTACCACTGTAAGTTTATATCTATAACATGTATTACCACCTTAAGTTTATATCTCTAACACGTATTACCACCGTAAGTTTATATCTCTAACAGGTATTACCACCGTAAGTTTATATCTCTAACACGTATTACCACCGTAAGTTTATATCTCTAACACGTATTACCACCGTAAGTTTATATCTCTAACACGTATTACCACCGTAAGTTTATATCTATAACATGTATATCCACCGTAAGTTTATATCTATAACACGTATATCCACCGTAAGTTTATATCTCTAACACGTATATCCACCGTAAGTTTATATCTCTAACACGTATTACCACCGTAAGTTTATATCTCTAACACGTATTACCACCGTAAGTTTATATCTCTAACACGTATTACCACCGTAAGTTTATATCTCTAACACGTATTACCACCGTAAGTTTATATCTATAACATGTATATCCACCGTAAGTTTATATCTCTAACACGTATTACCACCGTAAGTTTATATCTATAACATGTATATCCACCGTAAGTTTATATCTCTAACACGTATTACCACCGTAAGTTTATATCTATAACATGTATTACCACCTTAAGTTTATATCTCTAACACGTATTACCACCGTAAGTTTATATCTCTAACACGTATTACCACCGTAAGTTTATATCTCTAACACGTATTACCACCGTAAGTTTATATCTCTAACACGTATTACCACCGTAAGTTTATATCTCTAACACGTATTACCACCGTAAGTTTATATCTATAACATGTATATCCACCGTAAGTTTATATCTCTAACACGTATTACCACCGTAAGTTTATATCTATAACATGTATATCCACCGTAAGTTTATATCTCTAACACGTATTACCACCGTAAGTTTATATCTATAACATGTATTACCACCTAAGTTTATATCTCTAACACGTATTACCACCGTAAGTTTATATCTCTAACACGTATTACCACCGTAAGTTTATATCTCTAACACGTATTACCACCGTAAGTTTATATCTCTAACACGTATTACCACCGTAAGTTTATATCTCTAACACGTATTACCACCATAAGTTTATATCTCTAACACGTATTACCACCGTAAGTTTATATCTCTAACACGTATTACCACCGTAAGTTTATATCTATAACACGTATTACCACCGTAAGTTTATATCTCTAACACGTATATCCACCGTAAGTTTATATCTCTAACACGTATATCCACCGTAAGTTGAATTCAATACTATCATGTCTTCTAAGAATAAAATCGAATTGTTAAAACTATCTTAAGTATATAAAGGAATCTATGTTTCTAAGAAAAAATACTCTAGATAATATCACTGTTTCTTAACATGTGTATGTATGTATTTGTGTATGTCTTAGTTTATACTTATGTAAATGGCAAAATGTATTGCTGATAATGCCAATAAACTTTAAACTTGATATATCTAACACGTATATCCACCTTTTATATCCCTAACACGTATTTCCACCGTAAGTTGATATCTCTAACACGTATACCCACCTTAAGTTTATATAATAAAAGCTGGTGCAAAATGCAAAATTCTGCAAATTGCATTATGAATTATGTACAACACACAATACTTATATGTATAAACAAATACATTTTAAACCATTTTCATATATAAACAATCATATGACCATTAGACTATTTTTACATATATTTATTTGTATATTTAGCTCTTTTTCCACCCGAAGCATTTAAACCATTTTGGTGAACTTTTATTTGACTACAAATGTACCCATCAAGTATTGGCGGATCATATTTTAAAAATGGTACATTTTATAAGATGCATGCTTCTTATACAGAAATGAATATTTTTGAAATCTGAAATGAAGGTTAGAATCTTATTACAATTTAAATATATATATATATATACATACTACATATTCATTTAGTGTTCTGTATATTGTTAACATGTGAACATTATGTTTGTGCGTTATAAACCCATTTCATTCTGGATACATTCAAAGGCTTTTGCAAACAACATAGATCCAGATCAGCCACAGCGTTACCCAAAACAACATAGATCCAGATCAGCCACAGCGCTACGCTGCATGCTGATCAGGATCTATTTTGTTTGCTACTTAGCCAAGTGTCTTAGCAAGATCATCTGAATAGCAAACAGCATAGAGCCTGATCAGACGGAACGTTCCGTGGCAGCTGATCTAGCTCTATGTTTTTTGCAAATACTTTGGAATTCTCTTCCATCAAATCTTAGAAGTGCAACAACATTGTGGTCTTTCAAAAAGACTTTGAAGACACACCTTTTTAAATGTTCATATGGAACATAAATATCGAACTGTGTCTGTGCTCAATCAGGATTAAGACTGCAAATGAACACATTTTATTTAATTATTACCTATATTTTAATTGTTATAATTTTAGATCCTAATATTTTATAGCATATTTAGAATCCATTGTAATTGTGTTTGCTAATTTTGTCTTGTTTTATCTCATTGTATGTGGACGTTTTTATCAATATTTGTGATATTTTAGGCTGTAAAGCGCTTTTGAACGTTTTATTTTTAGATGAAAAGAGCGCTATATAAGTTTGGTATATAATAATAATAATAATAATAATAATAATATAATAAATACTATTAGAACGGTATCCAGTATCAAATGGGCTAAATACCAAAATAAAGTATGAGCATAATACTGTGTGTATAGGTTAATGAGATATGGATTTCCAAGAATTCGGCGTCGGAGCGAGAGAGGCAAAGTCTGGAACTAAAGCTGGCACAGAAACTGCAGGATTGCAAACGACTGGAGGATCATATCAACAAACTGAGAGAGGAGGACCGAATGAAGGATATATTTATGAAGGAGAGAGATAATAACCTGAAGGATAAGACAGGTAAATAGCATAGGGTAATGTTTCATAGAATGTAGCATTAATCCAGGGACCATAGATTCCCCCCGTCAAGACAGGTAAATAGCATAGGGTAATGTTTCATAGAATATAGCATTAATCCAGGGACCATTGATTCCCCACGTCAAGACAGGTACATAGCATAGGGTAATGTTTCATAGAATATAGCATTAATCCAGAGACCATAGATTCCCCCCGTCAAGACAGGTAAATAGCATAGGGTAATGTTTCATAGAATATAGCATTAATCAAAGGACCATAGATTCCCCCAGTCAAGACAGGTAAATAGCATAGGGTAATGTTTCATAGAATATAGCATTAATCCAGGGACCATAGATTCCCCCCGTCAAGACAGGTAAATAGCATAGGGTAATGTTTCATAGAATATAGCATTAATCCAGAGACCATAGATTCCCCCAGTCAAGACAGGTAAATAGCATAGGGTAATGTTTCATAGAATATAGCATTAATCCAGAGACCATAGATTCCCCCCGTCAAGACAGGTAAATAGCATAGGGTAATGTTTCATAGAATATAGCATTAATCAAAGGACCATAGATTCCCCCAGTCAAGACAGGTAAATAGCATAGGGTAATGTTTCATAGAATATAGCATTAATCCAGGGACCATAGATTCCCCCCGTCAAGACAGGTAAATAGCATAGGGTAATGTTTCATAGAATATAGCATTAATCCAGAGACCATAGATTCCCCCAGTCAAGACAGGTAAATAGCATAGGGTAATGTTTCATAGAATATAGCATTAATCCAGAGACCATAGATTCCCCCCGTCAAGACAGGTAAATAGCATAGGGTAATGTTTCATAGAATATAGGTATCGGGGACCATATATCCCCCCCATCAAGACAGGTAAATATCATAGGGTAATGTTTCATAGAATGTAGCATTAATCCAGGGACCATAGATTCTCCCAGTCAAGACAGGTAAATAGCATAGGGTAATGTTTCATAGAATATAGCATTAATCCACGGACCATGGATTCCCCACGTCAAGACAGGTAAATAGCATAGGGTAATGTTTCATAGAATATAGCATTAATTCAGAGACCATAGATTCCCCCAGTCAAGACAGGTAAATAGCATAGGGTAATGTTTCATAGAATATAGCATTAATCCAGAGACCATAGATTCCCCCAGTCAAGACAGGTAAATAGCATAGGGTAATGTTTCATAGAATATAGCATTAATCCAGAGACCATAGATTCCCCACGTCAAGACAGGTAAATAGCATAGGGTAATGTTTCATAGAATATAATATGAAACCAGACACCATAGATTCTCCCAGTCAAGACAGGTACATAGCATAGGGTAATGTTTCATAGAATATAGGTATCGGGGATATATTATTTGTTAAAGCTTCCAGTATCTGTGATAATTTTCTTACAATGTCTAAAAGAAATAAATTGATCACGTTATTCACTAATCCGACATTAATACGTATACGTGCCAAAACCTGCTTTAATATTTTACGGCGTCGTAGGTCTTATCTATGTAAATAATGTTTGTTATGTGAACTGTGAAAAGCTGCTAATCCATCCATCCCTGATCTGATCAGAGGTGGTTCTGATTTCTTAAAACATATTCTAATGTGCGCGATAATGCTCTTTTTCCCTGTCAGAATCTTAGAAAAGGATATTTTAAATAGTTTTAGTGTCATGATTAGCGACTTTTACATAGCTTTTAGAAAGTAAAACATGTTTAACGTTATTGTAATATGCTATTGTCTCATTGGTGGAATGGCTATGTGAACTGTATGTTTTATAATATAAATTGAAATGTATGTACTGTACATAGATGAGACAGAAATAAAGATATAAAAATTATATTGTACTAATTCATGATTTAATTTTGTTTATGGCCTCGTGACAGATTATCGTAATTGTTCATAATTATTTCTCTCATTAAATAATGCCTCTATTATAAATTTAAGACATCCTTTAATTATATAATATATCTTGACAAAATAGAAAATGATTATCTACGCACATTGTTTACTTGTTATAGATTATAAGCGCATAGCCTCGCTATTGAAACTTTTAGATATAACAGTACTGAAAGAATAAACCGAATTTGTCAACACTGTCCATTAAATGTTGTAGAATCTGAATATCATGTTTTACTTATATGCCAGAAATATTCTGATATTCGAACTAAATACATTCTAACCGTATCTTAGCCGAATTTAAATAAATTTGCTACATGGAATTAATTAACATGTACAGTCTGCATCCGCTATGTCGAATTCCGTCGGACCGAACAAAATACTTCGACATAACCGAAGTTTGTCTTCACGAAATTCGATATAAGCGGAGCCAGTTATATGTAAAATGATAGTGTCTGAAACGGGACTTGATCCGACTTCGAGATAACAGGATAATTCGACATAACCAACTTTGACATAACGGATGTAGACTGTGTATGCATGTACTACATACCAAGCAGAATCGTCCATCAAAGAGTAACAGGTGTGTTTTCTCCGGGTACTCCGGTTTCCTCCAACACGAATAACCACATTTATGCTTTCATCCGCGCCAACGAGAGTGATTAATATAAGTTGTTAGAACTTGCTTCGCAATCGTTGTAAAATAAATAAAGCTTAAAGAGTAAGCCTCCAGCTACATTCGGTAGTTTTGTTTTTATTTTTAGCACAAATCACAAGAAAAGAGGAGCTTATTGTAGAACAGGAAGACATAATACGCCTACGCGAAGACGACCTGCAATCTCTGTTTGATCAAATATCTCAAAGAGAAAAGACCATCAAAGATCTTACTGAAACAATGCTTACCCGTGACGAAAGGCTAAAAGAGAAAGATGATATGCTAAAACAAATGAGCTGTAATATGGAGGAAAAGAATGAAGAACTGCATTATTTAGAGGAAGAGGTGCATGAATCAGTGATTAAACGAAACCAAAGTGAAACAAAAATTGTGGAACTACAACATAAAATTGATGAAACTATGAAAGGTGAAACATCAGAGATCGAGACAGAAAACGAAAGACTGCAATCTGACGTGGAAAATCTTATGGGAAACATAACCGAGCTTCACACTGATAAAGTCACACTGCAGAATGAGCTAGATAAAGCTAAACACGCATTAAGTGAAGCAATGTTGATGTGGGAAAGGGATAGGTCGTCTTTGGGCACTGATTTAAATATTGCAAGAGAGAAAATGAGATTGATGGCAGAGACGGTAGAAAAGAAAGAGTCACAAGCATTACAGTTGCTAAGGCGAGAGGTTCATTCGATATTGGAATCCAGAGAGAAACTTATTCATGAGCTGAGACTAAACAAAATGGAACACGACAATACCGTGCGCATATTAAAAATGGAAAAGTGCAAACTAACTGATGAGTTGACATCGAAAATTCGAATGTTAACTCATGAAATAAGCAATAACGACAAAATGTCAGATGAATTAACCAAGCTACGTGGGCAGGTGAGTACATTTTACATTGGTTTAATAGTAGTTTCAAACACATATCGGAGGAAGGGACATCACATACTAAACCTGACCATAATAATATTAACAGTCTTTCAGATGCGACTTTAAACCGAGGTCTCATGTTGGTGGTGTACACCGCACACGTAAAAGAACCAGAGGAGACTCTGGAATGGGTCTCTGTCTGTATCATTGCACTATCCTGCAAAACCTAAAATGACTAATCTCTTCAGGAGGCGTTACTCATATGGGCAACCGGTAGCGACGATAAATAAACGTAAAAACACACATACTAACATGTACATACTTGTTTTATTTTTAGGCCCCATTAGTGGGTAACTCCGTTTATATTTTTCAATGTAACATATACATATTCACAGAAATTACATCCAATACATAGCAAGTATGGACAATCCTAATTTGACCTTAATCTAGGAGCAGTTGTCTCCCTTTATCATCAAAGAGAACTCCAATGTAATAGTTTGACATGAAATTTTGCAAAATTAGTAATGCTAATAAAATAATCGAAAGATCAATGATTGCAGAATCAGAAGTCCATTGTTCGAAATAAATGACAAGACTAGAGACTTGGTTTTATGTATGTCGTTTTGTACGATGGACTCATTTTTAAGAGACTTTAATAAAATTAAATAAAGATATCTAACGCTGAAAGGTTTTTTCCAGAGCATGTATCTGACTAATCGTTAGTTGTTACATATTTGATTTCACACAATACTAAGGAAGTTGCCAAGCTACAGTGTTAATACTTTCTATATTTGTATTCCACAGGATGACATAAACTATCAACTGCACCATCACGAAAAGATATTACGAGCGGAGTACATGGCCATGAAGGTGCGCTACGAAACACAGCTAGAGCGTTTACAGAAGGAGCACCTGCAGTTATTGGAGGTTGTTGAGAGACTCCAGCGAGCGAAGAACCTGGACCAAGAGATAATTGTTGGGATCCAGAAGGGGATGGCAAATATCAGACAAACTTATTCGCATGATCTGTCCCGATGGAAGGATGAACGCTCCGTTCTTGAACGTCATATAACACTAGTAAGCTCGGTACATGTATTGTACTGTATATTGCATCATCACTCGAAATAGAATTACGCTTGTATAGTAAGCTCGGTACATGTATTGTACTGTATATTGCATCATCACTCGAAATAGAATTACGCTTGTATAGTAAGCTCGGTACATGTATTGTACTGTATATTGCATCGCCACTCGAAATAGAATTACGCTTGTATATGGTTATTAAACAAAGGCGAACAGTAAATAGTATATGTCTCTGTATCGTCAATCGCCCTGTTTCCGTACACCACCTGTTTTTCGAATTTCTTTGCAAATGACGTCATCGCTGTCAATAGCAGGTACTTGGATTATATAGTCGACGCTAAAGCTGCCAAACACGAAAATGAACAAAAACGGATGTAAATTCTAAATTCTAAATATGTAAACGTTGATGTTTTCATTTGTCTCATTTTACGTGTACCCAAAAAAAAAAATCCCTTACACAGATGTATGTGCACGGTATTGTGCAAACAAATATGTATTTATTTTTGCAACGGGATATGTCTAATCAGTCATGTGTCATTGTAAAATTCAACACACACTCACGATCGGACCCCGGCGAACTTTGTGCATAACCCATATTACTCTTCACTTTGAATCATAGTCGCTATCCGGTACATTTCCATGAATCATTGTTGCTGTCCGGTACATTTCCTTGAATCATAGTCACTGTCCGGTACATTTCCTTGAATCATTGTTGCTGTCCGGTACATTTCCTTGAATCATTGTTGCTGCCAGGTATATTTCCTTGAATCATTGTTGCTGTCCGGTACATTTCCTTGAATCATTGTTGCTGTCTGGTACATTTCCTTGAATCATTGTTGCTGTCTGGTATATTTCCTTGAATCATTGTTGCTGCCCGGTATATTTCCTTGAATCATTGTTGCTGCCTTGTATATTTCCTTGAATCATTGTCGCTGTCCGGTACATTTCCTTGAATCATTGTTGCTGCCTGGTACATTTCCTTGAATCATTGTTGCTGCCTGGTATATTTCGTTGAATCATTGTTGCTGCCTGGTATATTTCCTTGAATCATTGTTGCTGCCTGGTATATTTCCTTGAATCATTGTTGCTGTCCGGTACATTTCCTTGAATCATTGTTGCTGTCTGGTACATTTCCTTGAATCATTGTTGCTGTCCGGTACATTTCCTTGAATCAGTGTTGCTGTCTGATACATTTCCTTGAATCATTGTTGCTTTCCGGTACATTTCCTTGAATCATTGTTGATGTCTGGCATATTTCCTTGAATCAGTGTTGATGTCTGGCATATTTCCTTGAATCAGTGTTGCTGCCTGGAATATTTCCTTGAATCATTGTTGCTGTCCGGTATATTTCCTTGAATCATTGTTGCTGCTTTGTATATTTCCTTGAATCATTGTTGCTGCCCGGTATATTTCCTTGAATCATTGTCGCTGTCCGGTATATTTCCTTGAATCATTGTCGCTGTCCGGTATATTTCCTTGAATCATTGTTGCTGCCTGGTACATTTCCTTGAATCATTGTTGCTGTCCGATATAGTTCCTTGAATCATTGTTGCTGTCTGGTACATTTCCTTGAATCATTGTTGCTGTCTGGTACATTTCCTTGAATCATTGTTGCTGCCTTGTATATTTCCTTGAATCAGTGTTGCTGCCTGGTACATTTCCTTGAATCATTGTTGCTGCCTGGTATATTTCCTTGAATCATTGTTGCTGCCTGGTATATTTCCTTGAATCATTGTTGCTGTCTGGTATATTTCCTTGAATCATTGTTGCTGCCTGGTATATTTCCTTGAATAATTGTTGCTGTCTGGTACATTTCCTTGAATCAGTGTTGCTGCCTGGTATATTTCCTTGAATCATTGATGCTGTCTGGTATATTTCCTTGAATCATTGTTGCTGCCTGGTATATTTCCTTGAATCTAATGATTGTATGCATGTAAGACTTTTTAGCATTTTATTTATCGAACTACAAGCCAAACATTATTGAAAAGTCATCTTCTCGTAGATCGAAGAAGGCAAAGAAATAGCGCAACATCTGCGCGCACAGATAGACGCCCTGAAACGACAGCTGACTGAACAAGAAGTCGAGAGGACGGATCTTGTAAATAGAATGACAACGGAACGTAGAAATTGGGACGTGGATAAAGCGCAGTTAATAAGTACAAATAACCAGGTATGTCCATGAAGCTAAAACGTAGAGAACACGCAACATGTAAGTAAAATAACCAGATATATCGAAGAAACTAGAACTTAGAGAAGAAAACACAGGCTATAGGTATTTGACGTTAGTTCATTATTGGAGTCTATAGTAATTGCGTGCTACTATCGCTTAGAGATAATTTCAGTCAAACTAGTCTCAAAAATAAATATGTAAATGCACAACATGTGATACAGGCGTTGTACATTACGTGTGGCTGTTGACCCTATTAGATGATCTTATTATGTCAACAAACGATGTTTGTATACGAAGTTTGTTTATTAGTTAAACTACTCAGAATATTTGGAGATAACAATACCATAATATAGGAAATTACCTTCAATAGAACTTAGTGTCGCTTTAATGTGTTTGCTATTTTAAGAACTTCATGTCGCTTTAATGTGTTTGCTAGTTTGAGAACCTAGTGTCGCTTTAATGTGTTTGCTATTTTGAGAACCTAGTGTCGCTTTAATGTGTTTGCTATTTTGAGAACTTAGTGTCGCTTTAATGTGTTTACTATTTTGATAACTTAGTGTCGCTTTAATGTGTTTGCTAGTTTGAGAACCTAGTGTCGCTTTAATGTGTTTGCTAGTTTGAGAACCTAGTGTCGCTTTAATGTGTTTGCTATTTTGAGAACCTAGTGTCGCTTTAATGTGTTTGCTATTTTGAGAACCTAGTGTCGCTTTAATGTGTTTGCTATTTTGAGAACTTAGTGTCGCTTTAATGTGTTTGCTAGTTTGATAACTTAGTGTCGCTTTAATGTGTTTGCTATTTTGAGAACCTAGTGTCGCTTTAATATGTTTGCTAGTTTGAGAACCTAATGTCGCTTTAATGTGTTTGCTAGTTTGAGAACCTAGTGTCGCTTTAATGTGTTTGCTAGTTTGAGAACCTAGTGTCACTTTAATGTGTTTGCTAGTTTGAGAACCTAGTGTCACTTTAATGTGTTTGCTATTTTGAGAACTTATGTCGCTTTAATGTGTTTGCTATTTTGTAACAATATAAAGTTCTACCTTAGCAAAGAAAGAATAATTGTTCACGTATTACACGTGATGTACGATTTTAGTATAGACATGGCTGTCCGATTAGCGCAGTGGTTAGCGGGGTCGCTTTTCACCAATTCAACCCTGGGTCGATCCTCGGACCGGGTAGTATGTGAGATAGTACGGTGGTTGCCCGATCGGACAGGTGGGGTTTCTCCGGTTTCCTCCCACACGAATGACCACATTTACGCTTTCATCCGCACCAACGAGAGTGATTAATATAAGTTGCTAAAACTTGATTCGCAATCGTTGTAAAATAAATTAAGTTTAAACTAGTATTGTTGTATTGTTTATACCAGTTGGAGGAACAGCTAGCAGTGTTTATACAGGCCCAGTCGAAGAATCAAAACGTCCGGTACAACATGGAAGTGGCTTGGGAAAAGGAACGCAGAGAACAAAAGCGTCTCTTAAGCGAGGCGCATGCGCTTGCAATGGACTTACAGGTATAGCATGCGTGTAATGCATGTACAACATCGTCGTAACCTGTGTCTCACATAGTATAGAGTGGTATTCTAGCACTATCGTGTTGACAGGTTAAGCAACATCCGTGTGGATTAGATAGAGGTTGTGAGTTTGAGTACCGACAGAATCACAATGATGGCGTCCTTAGGCAAGACTCTTAAATCCACACGATGTTTTCTCTCTCCTTGATGACGATGGATTCCGAAAAGTAGTTCAACTAATGTAATATGAACTTGCTTCTTGAATGAGCCAAATAAGTTTGCATAAATAGATAACACATTCAATATATGTGTTACAGACGGATCTGTAGTCCAGTAGTAACACGCTAGACTGATAATCCAAGATTCCCCGTCTGAACCTAATAAAATTAACAGTCTTTCAGATGGGACTTTAAACCAAGGTCTCGTGTCGGTGCTGTACATCGTGCATGTAAAAGAACCAGAGGAGACTCTGGAATGGGTCTCTGTCTGTATCATTGCACTATCCTCCAAAAATCTAAAATGAATAATCTCTTCTGGAGGTGGCGCTCATATGGGCAACCGGTAGCGACGATAAATAAACGTAAAACACCACCAAGACTATGTGTGTCCCTACGACATTCTACTTAGATGATCCACCTCCGTGATTGAGTGGTTAAGGTCGCTGACTTGCATACCATTGTAACCTATCATCACTGATGGCAACGGGTTCGAACCCCGCTCAGATCGTATCTCTTTATATGAAAAAGTTGGCAGTTTCTAAACGGAGGTGCACCAACCACTGGAGCCTGTCCAGGAGAAAGGTATTGTTAGGTAAGCTGTCCGTCACTTAATAGGGACACCGGTAACGGCGGTAAATAAACATAAAAACCACAGAGATTAGATGTACATTACATAATGGTTTTTCAGGATCAGTTGTCCAGACGAGACGAGGAGCATGCGCGCGAGAAGAAGAACCTCATGGAACAGTTGCACAAGCAGAGACACGACAACGAGCAGCAGACGATAACAAAGGACAAAATGACACTGGAGGTGAATTTAAATAGTTTATTTAGATTGTATTCTATCATTTTAGTCCTGTATCTCAAATCACATGAACTTTATCCATTATCACAAAATAACATGTATGATGAATGCAGACGATAACAAAGGACAAAATGACACTGGAGGTGAATTTAAATAGTTTATTTAGATTTTATTCTATCAATTTAGTCCTGTATCTGAAATCACATGAACTTTATCCATAGGCATCAAATAACATGTATGGTGAATCAATAACCCTGTATATTTAGTGTGGCGTCCGTGGTCCAGCGTCGGATTTGGAATCGAGTCGGGTTCGATACTCGGACAGGCCACGTATGTAGTGTCATTGAGCAAGGCACCTCACACACATTGCTTAGTACTGGTTAATCGCTTAGGTCGGCTAAGCCTGCCCAAGAAAAATGTCTAGGTCCCCGAGAGGGGTTTGACATTAATGGAACATACATACATATGTATCTCTTATCCTTGTGAAAGAATGGGGAAACAAAACCGACATTCCAGCTCCGTGGTCCAGTGATTAAGGTCGCTGACTTGTTCACCAATGTAACCTATCATCACGGATGGTCACTGGTTCGAGCCCCGCTCAGGCCGTGAAAGGGAAACAAAACAAACAGTCTAGCTTCGTGGTCGAGTGGTTACGGTCGTTGACTTGTATACCACTGTAACCTATCATCACTGATGGTCACTGGTTCGAGCTCAGGTCTAGTCTCTTTATATGTAAAAGGTGACAGTTTATTCCGGAGGTTGGTGCACCAAGTACTGGTTAACCGCTGGAGCCTGCACAGGAAAGGTGTTGCTAGGTAAACTGCCCGCCGGCGATATAGTCCAATATAGGTGCTGATGCAGGCATAAAACCCGAACACACAAAACAAATATGCATATAGATCTATACTATTTACATGTATTGACAAATTAGAAATAGTATTTGACTTGTCGTTGTTTATCGGCGAATAAACCACGGTTTGGGGTTCTGGTGCATAGGAATAAATCACGCAGGCCGTAGGCATAAGAACGGCAAACAGCGGTTTATTCGCCGATAAACAACGTCAAGACAAATATCATTAAGTTTCCATTCTAACATGACCCAATATAATGCTATGAACAAATAAACGTTATTTTGTCTGCTTGTCTGTTATTTGGCTGATTGATGGCTTTACAAATCACCTCCCTTTAAAATAAATTCTGTATTTCAATGTCGTTTTTGTTAAGGGTTGCATGTCATGATAGCAACTGTTGTATTTTGTAGCATTATGTGTGCATAGTCGATATGTTCCGTTTCCATAGCAACGGAACTCTTTGACATTTTCTAATTTAAGGCTATATATAATATAATATACTGTATTTATCATTGACAGGTTAACACGGGAGAAACGAGGGTGAAGCACATTGAAAGGCAGATGGAAGATCTGAGGGAGAAACAGAAGAAGGAACAGGAATTCTGGATGAAGGAGAAGGGCGATCTACTCCGCAGACTGGCTGAAATGAGGAAGATTCATTTACGCGATGTTCACAGGATTGACGACGTGCTTGCAGCGGTAAGAACCATAATCCATGCACACCAGTCACAGCATTCTAGTTCCAGCAACCTAGACCCTGGTATCTACATATCCTTGTTCCATCAACCTGGTACCAGCATATCCTTGTTCCAGCAACCTGGTACCAGCATATCCTTGTTCCATCAACCTGGTACCAGCATATCCTTGTTCCATCAACCTGGTACCTGCATATCCTTGTTCCATCAACCTGGTACCTGCATATCCTTGTTCCATCAACCTGGTACCTGCATATCCTTGTTCCATCAACCTGGTACCAGCATATCCTTGTTCCATCAACCTGGTACCAGCATATCCTTGTTCCATCAACCTGGTACCAGCATATCCTTGTTCCATCAACCTGGTACCTGCATATCCTTGTTCCAGCAACCTGGTATCAGCTACCCTTGTTCCAGCAACCTGGTATCAGCTACCCTTGTTCCAACAACCTGGTATCAGCTACCCTTGTTCCAGCAACCTGGTATCAGCTACCCTTGTTCCAGCAACCTGGTATCAGCTACCCTTGTTCCAGCTACCCAGAAGCCTATATCCAACAACCTTATGCAGGTACCATTGTCCCGGCAACATATTGCCAACACCCCATTGCTAGTCTGGCCAGGTTCCGATGTTTATCTGCTATCAAATTATCTCTGCAAAGCTGGAAATAGAAGCCAATATGGTATGCTGATGGCTAAATATAGGTTAGGAGTGCCCAAGGTTATAACACTTGTCTCCAATCTCAAAACTCAGTCTCAATCGTCTGATTGGTTCAGCTGACAGTGACACTCAGAATCAACCAATCAGATCAGTTGAGCTTGAGTTTGAGATCTGAGAAAAGTTTTATAACCTTGGTGCCTGGTTCCAAGTTTATAAAAAGAATTACACCAATCTTAAACTCAGTCTTAGTGTAAATCTCAGAATCATCATTCAAGTCACTTGTATGTGTGTTTTACGTTTATTTATCGTCGCTACCGGTTACCCATATGAGCGACGTCTCCTGAAGAGATTAGTCATTTTAGATTTTTGGGAGGATAGTGCAATGATACAGAATACTCCCTAAATGTAAATAGGTTGTTTTAAGTGGTTTCCTCTGTTTTTATCGTTGCTTCCTTTGCACAACATGCTATCATTTTCGTCCTCTTTCTCATCTTATAATTATTACTATATCCCGATATCCTATTATAGTATGCAGCCCAATTGGTAAGAGCCGTCTCTAATGTTGTAAGAACTTGTGGCTCGACCCATTTTTGCTTTCTTTGCATATATTGTATGTCGATTCTGTGTCACAGTAGAGCAAAATAAAATATGATTAAACTAAACTATTATAGTATGCATGTAGCCTGGGAACAGGCGTCGATATATTTTGCCTGGTCAGTCAGATAAATATATTTTAACACCGAGAATATTAATTGGGCCGTATTGAGTTTCTGATCATATCAACACCCTCATAAAAGTGGGTGTAAGTAGATCGGAATCGGAAATCCAGTTTCCCCAGGCTTTTTATTTTGCCAGAAGTTAGTTAAAAAGTGAAAAATCGACAGACTGAAACCCAGGCTAGTATGTATTCAATGGGTAAAGAATTGTTAGCAATTAATTAACATGATTTTGATTTAAATCACATGTATCATACCGCAACATCTGGTTAGGGAACAGCAGTAATAACAAAGGATTCCAACTAATAGGACTGATCATTTTGGGATATATCGAAATTATCTGCCAAGGGAGGTAAGAGAAACATCAGAGTGGTCGCTCATTGTTGCAACTTTGGTTTATGGACATGTATGTTTTATCTTTTGTAGCTTAAACGTCTCCGTGAGCTT
This sequence comes from Archivesica marissinica, assembly GCA_014843695.1. Lineage (NCBI taxonomy): Eukaryota > Metazoa > Mollusca > Bivalvia > Venerida > Vesicomyidae > Archivesica > Archivesica marissinica. The sequence goes on from CM026396.1 coordinate 37,199,517, forward strand.
GCTACAATTGTCATTGAGTCTGACAATTCGGCTATGTTGCCAAGCAACGGAAATGACGTCAGTGTTACATCCGGTGATGCTTCAGCAGCTTCGGCATCGATGCATGCAGGTGAAAATGAAGGTGAAATGGCAGACCTGAAGCAGAACATCGACCAGGTAAATATAGCATGTAGTAAATGTCACCGTTTGGACTATGCATATATAACATGTAGTAAATGTCACCGTTTGGACTATGTATATATACCATATAGTAAATGTCACCATTTGGACTATGTAAATATACCATATAGTAAATGTCATTGTTTGGACTATGTAAATATACCATATAGTAAATGTCATTGTTTGGACTATGTATATATACCATATAGTAAATGTCATTGTTTGGACTATGTATATATACCATATAGTAAATGTCATTGTTTGGACTATGTAAATATACCATATAGTAAATGTCATTGTTTGGACTATGTATATATACCATATAGTAAATGTCATTGTTTGGACTATGTAAATATACCATATAGTAAATGTCACTGTTTGGACTATGTATATATACCATATAGTAAATGTCACTGTTTGGACTATGTAAATATACCATATAGTAAATGTCATTGTTTGGACTATGTAAATATACCATATAGAAAATGTCATTGTTTGGACTATGTATATATACCATATAGTAAATGTCATTGTTTGGACTATGTAAATATACCATATAGTAAATGTCATTGTTTGGACTATGTATATATACCATATAGTAAATGTCATTGTTTGGACTATGTAAATATACCATATAGTAAATGTCACTGTTTGGACTATGTATATATACCATATAGTAAATGTTGCTATTTGGAACATATAAATATACTATATAGTAAATGTCACTGTTTGGACTATGTAAATATACCATATAGTAAATGTTGCTATTTGGACTATGTAAATATACCCTATAGTAAATGTCATTGTTTGGACTATGTAAATATACCATTTAGTAAATGTTGCTATTTGGACTATGTAAATATACCATATAGTAAATGTCATTGTTTGGACTATGTAAATATACCATTTAGTAAATGTTGCTATTTGGACTATGTAAATATACCATATAGTAAATGTCATTGTTTGGACTATGTAAATATACCATTTAGTAAATGTTGCTATTTGGACTATGTAAATATACCATATAGTAAATGTCACCGTTTGGACTATGCATATATACCATATAGTAAATGTCACTGTTTGGACTATGTAAATATACCATATAGTAAATGTCACCGTTTGGACTATGTAAATATACCATATAGTAAATGTCATTGCTTGGACTATGTAAATATACCATTTAGTAAATGTTGCTATTTGGACTATGTAAATATACCATATAGTAAATGTCATTGCTTGGACTATGTAAATATACCATATAGTAAATGTTGCTATTTGGACTATGTAAATATACCATATAGTAAATGTTGCTATTTGGACTATGTAAATATACCATATAGTAAATGTCACTGTTTGGACTATGTAAATATACCATATAGTAAATGTCACTGTTTGGACTATGTAAATATACCATATAGTAAATGTCACTATTTGGACTATGTAAATATACCATATAGTAAATGTCACTATTTGGACTATGTATATATACCATATAGTAAATGTTGCTTGGACTATGTAAATATACCATATAGTAAATGTTGCTTGGACTATGTAAATATACCATATAGTAAATGCATTGCTTGGACTATGTAAATATACCATATAGTAAATGTCATTGCTTGGACTATGTAAATATACCATATAGTAAATGTTGCATTGGACTATGTAAATATACCATATAGTAAATGTTGCTATTTGGACTATGTAAATATACCATATAGTAAATGTTGCTATTTGGACTATGTAAATATCATATAGTAAATTCACCTTGGACTATGTAAATAACCATATAGTAAATTCGACTAGTAAATATACCAATAGTAAATGTCTGATATGTAAATATACATATAGTAAATTTGTATGACTATGAATATACCAAAGTAAATGCTATTTGGACTATGTATATATACCATATAGTAAATGTCATTGCTTGGACTATGAAATATACCATATAGTAAATGTCACTGCTTGGACTATGTAAATATACCATATAGTAAATGTCATTGTTTGGACTATGTAAATATACCATATAGTAAATGTCACTGTTTGGACTATGTAAATATACCATATAGTAAATGTCACCATTTGGACTATGTAATATACCATATAGTAAATGTTTTTGGACTATGTAATATACATATAGTAAATGTCACTTTGGACTATGTAAAATACCATATAGTAATGTCACCGTTTGGACTATGTATATATACCATATAGTAAATGTCACCTTTGGACTATGTATATATACCATATAGTAAATGTCATTGTTTGGACTATGTAAATATACCATATAGTAAATGTCATTGTTTGGACTATGTATATATACCATATAGTAAATGTCATTGTTTGGACTATGTAAATATACCATATAGTAAATGTCACTGTTTGGACTATGTATATATACCATATAGTAAATGTTGCTATTTGGACTATGTAAATATACCATTTAGTAAATGTTGCTATTTGGACTATGTAAATATACCATATAGTAAATGTTGCTATTTGGACTATGTAAATATACCATATAGTAAATGTTGCTTGGACTATGTAAATATACCATATAGTAAATGTCACTATTTGGACTATGTAAATATACCATATAGTAAATGTTGCTATTTGGACTATGTAAATATACCATATAGTAAATGTCACCGTTTGGACTATGTACATATACCATATAGTAAATGTCACTGAAAAGACTAAGTAAATATATGATATAGTAAATGTCACTGTAGATATCAGGTAAATATAACATATTGTAAATATTGTAAATGTCACTGTGCAAACTATAACACACAGTAAATGTCACTACAGAGACTAGATAAATATAGCATATATGAAATGTCATTGTAGCTGCACAAGATCTCTACAAATACAACACTTTGTCAGTTATTTTATATACAATGTTTTCTGGTGACACTTCCTGCAATATTTTACGGTTCTATGACTTCTAGGTTGTGCCATGTTTATTTTTATCATGTACATTTTATTTCAGGTTATCCTTAAATATGTGAAAGAGGTAAGTTATCGTTATCCTTAATTATGTGAAAGAGGTGAGTTATCCTTAAATATGTGAAAGAGGTAAGTTATCGTTATCCTTAAATATGTGAAAGAGGTGAGTTATCTGTGAAAGAGGTGAGTTATCCTTAAATATGTGAAAGAGGTGAGTTATCCTTAAATATGTGAAAGATGTGAGTTATCCTTAAATATGTGAAAGATGTGAGTTATCCTTAAATATATGAAAGATGTGAGTTATCCTTAAATATGTGAAAGAGGTGAGTTATCCTTATATATATGAAAGAGGTGAGTTATCCTTAAATATGTGTGAGAGGTGAGTTATCCTTAAACATGTGAAAGATGTGAGTTATCCTTAAATATGTGAAAGAGGTGAGTTATCCTTATATATATGAAAGAGGTGAGTTATCCTTAAATATGTGAAAGAGGTGAGTTATCCTTATATATATGAAAGAGGTGAGTTATCCTTAAATATGTGAAAGAGGTGAGTTATCCTTAAATATGTGAAAGATGTGAGTTTCCTTAAATATGTGAAAGAGGTGAGTTATCCTTATATATGTGAAAGAGGTGAGTTATCCTTAAATATGTGAAAGAGGTGAGTTATCCTTAAATATGTGAAAGAGGTGAGTTATCCTTAAATATGTGAAAGAGGTGAGTTATCCTTAAATATGTGAAAGAGGTGAGTTATCCTTAAATATGTGAAAGAGGTGAGTTATCCTTAAATATGTGAAAGAGGTGAGTTATCCTTAAATATGTGAAAGAGGTGAGTTATCCTTAAATATGTGAAATATGTGAGTTATCCTTAAATATGTGAAAGATGTGAGTTATCCATAAATATGTGAAAGAGGTGAGTTATCCTTAAATATGTGAAAGAGGTGAGTTATCCTTATATATATGAAAGAGGTGAGTTATCCTTAAATATGTGAAAGAGGTGAGTTATCCTTAAATATGTGAAAGAGGTGAGTTATCCATAAATATCTGAAGGTGTGAGTTATCCTTAAATATGTGAAAGATGTGAGTTATCCATAAATATGTGAAGGTGTGAGTTATCCTTAAATATGTGAAAGAGATGAGTTATCCTTAAATATGTGAAAGAGGTGAGTTATCCTTAAATATGTGAAAGAGGTGAGTTATCCTTAAATATGTGAAAGAGGTGAGTTATCCTTAAATATGTGAAAGAGGTGAGTTATCCTTAAATATGTGAAAGTGTGAGTTATCCTTAAATTGAAGATGTGAGTTATCCATAAATATGTGAAAGAGGTGAGTTATCCTTAAATATGTGAAAGTGTGAGTTATCCTTAAATATGTGAAAGATGTGAGTTATCCTAAATATGTGAAAGAGTGAGTTATCCTTAATATGTGAAAGAGGTGAGTTATCCTTAAAATGTGAAATGTGAGTTATTTAAATATGTGAAAGAGGTGAGTTATCCTTATATATGTGAAAGAGGTGAGTTATCCTTAAATATGTGAAAGATGTGAGTTACCTTTAGTTTGATATGTTTCTTAGTTTATTTTGTAATTATTATTGTATATTATTGTATATTATTGTATATTATTGTATATTATTGTATATTATTGTATATACATTTTGTATTTGGTTCGTTTGCCATTAACATAAGTACAAATACATGTACATGTAATAAAGTGTTAAAGCAACAATTACTCATGTGAAAACACGACTTTTCTATAGAATATCAACCCTTATTACACTAAAGAGTACACTTATTTCGTTCCATATATTCCTCTTTAAGGCTAAATAATTTAACTAAATAAACAAACGTCGTATACGACATTTGTTGAAAAAACAAGTGTATGTAAGCATAGTCAGATCCAACTACACATGTATCCTGAATAAAACATGTCCGATTAGCGCAGTGGTTAGCACGCTGGCTTCTCACCAATGCAACCCGGGTTCGATCCTCGGACCGGGAAGTATGTGAGATGGTAAGATGGTCGCCAGATTGGACAGGTGGGTTTTCTCCAGGTACTCCGGTTTCCTCTAGCACGAATGACAACATACTATTATCCTCTCACATGAATGACCCGGGTTCGATCCTCGGACCGGGAAGTATGTGAGATGGTATGGTGGTCGCCATATTGGACAGGTGGGTTTTCCGGGTACTCCGGTTTCCTCTAACACGAATGACCACACTTACGCATTCATCCGCGCCAACGAGAGTGATTAATATAAGTTGTTAGAACTTGCTTCGCAATCATTGTAAAATAAATAAAGTGGTACACATCTGATTAGTGACCACAACGAGTTTAATAGACATTTACCACCACCCTATCTCATCCCTTGCACCTGCCCATACTTCCTTCTGGACTAATCTGTTAGGAAGCATACCTAAATGACAGTGTAATACGTTGATTTTATACAAATTTATTTTAGCTCGATTGCGAAACAAGTTATTTCAACTTATATAAATCACTCTCGAGACCTCATTCCTGATGGAATCCATCACCACGAGGGAGAGAGAAGAGGCAACGTGGAATTTAAATGCCTTGCCTAAGGGCACAATCGTAATGGCTCCAGTGGGGCTCGAACTCCGGACCTTTCGCACCTGAAGCGAACGCCCATCCACTGCGCTATCACGTCTTCCTCTCTATCACGACTTCGTTGATTATAATACATTCCAATGATATATACAAGTCGCTTCGGAAGCGTGGCTAACCATTATCGGAACGTTCGTACATTGTTTGAAAATAATTGTTCAAAGTTAATTATTTCGGAAGAATGTGTAGTATAAATGGGGATTTATATATGAATATGATTTAATTGTTTTATGCGATTAACTTCCGATTAACTTCCGCTTTAATGCTAATCTGTAAAAAAGGTGTATGTAGTTTGTATTTAATTAATTAGCTTAGTGGATCTTAAGATTGAGCTGACTCACAATAACGTATAGCCTGGGAACAGGCGTCGATATATTTTGCCTTGTTGTCAAATAAATATATTGTAACACCGAGACTATTAATTGGGCCGTATTGAGTTTCTGATCATATCAACTTTTGCTGCCAGAAGTTAAAAAGTGAAAGGCTAGTGTCTCGTATGTCTTTGTTCTTTGTTGATCTCGTCTCGTTTTGTGTTTCAGTCGCTGCGTCAGATTCACTTTCTAGCAGAAGAGTTGGCTATACCTTCAACTGAAATATCACGTGAAGACAAACAGCAGTTGAGAAGGTGCTGTATTGATTATACAATCTAGTGTATACAATACGTCCAAATATACCATGTATACATTATACAATATAGTGTATACAATACGTCCAAATATACCATGTATACATTATACAATATAGTGTATACAATACGTCCAAATATACCATGTATACATTATACAATATAGTGTATACAATACGTCCAAATATACCATGTATACATTATACAATATAGTGTATACAATACGTCCAAATATACCATGTATACATTATACAATATAGTGTATACAATAAGTCCAAATATACCATGTATACATTATACAATATAGTGTATACAATACGTCCAAATATACCATGTATACATTATACAATATAGTGTATACAATACGTCCAAATATACCATGTATACATTATACAAAAACAAACCCAAATATACCATGTAACAAACAAAAAACAAACCCAAATATACCATGTATCATTATACAATATAGTGTATACAATACGTCCAAATATACCATGTATACATTATACAATATAGTGTATACAATACGTCCAAATATACCATGTATACATTATACATATAGTGTATACAATACGTCCAAATATACCATGTATACATTATACAATATAGTGTATACAATACGTCCAAATATACCATGTATACATTATACAATATAGTGTATACAATATGTCCAAATATACCATGTATACATTATACAATATAGTGTATACAATATGTCCAAATATACCATGTATACATTATACAATATAGTGTATACAATAAATCCAAATATACCATGTATACATTATACAATATAGTGTATACAATACGTCCAAATATAACATGTATACATTATACAATATAGTGTATACAATACGTCCAAATATACCATGTATACATTATACAATATAGTGTATACAATACGTCCAAATATACCATGTATACATTATACAATATAGTGTATACAATACGTCCAAATATACCATGTATACATTATACAATATAGTGTATACAATACGTCCAAATATACCATGTATACATTATACAATATAGTGTATACAATACGTCCAAATATACCATGTATACATTATACAATATAGTGTATACAATAAGTCCAAATATACCATGTATACATTATACAATAGGTATACATAGTCCAAATATACCATGTATACATTATACAATATAGTGTATACAATACGTCCAAATATACCATGTATACATTATACAATATAGTGTATACAATACGTCCAAATATACCATGTATACATTATACAATATAGTGTATACAATACGTCCAAATATACCATGTATACATTATACAATATAGTGTATACAATATGTCCAAATATACCATGTATACATTATACAATATAGTGTCTACAACAAGACAGATATACCATGTATACATTATATTGTTTACGGTTTATCTGGAATGGGTCTCTGTCTGTATCATTGCACTATCCTCCAAAATCTAAACTGACTAATATCTTCAGGAGGCGTCGCTCATATGGGCAACCGGTAGCGACGATAAATAAACGTAAAACATACATGTACATACATGTTCTTGAACTTTCTTCAAATATTCCTTTAAATATTAACCATTTTCTTTTTTACATCCAAAACTATTGATTCACTAATTAAGTTCTGAAATTCTTTAGCAAATACCTAGAATAGATTTCATGTTTTTTCATTGTTATATTATATATTATTCTCCTGCCTATTGTATATCATCAATTGCTAGGGAGAAGAACTATATAAGTTTTCTCTCGTTCTAAACCTTTTCAGTCTACTGCCGTTAAATTATATGTAAGATGTTCATTTCTTGATTACATGTACAAATACTGAAATAAATAATGTTTATTTAACCTAGAATCTAGACTTCCCTGCTCCACTTATATTACATACATACCACAATATGTGTCTTAACAAAATACTTGCAGGAGCTTATCCAGTTCCGAAATAGAACTTCTCAAAGATGAATTCCTAATCGGACCTCAGGATCCAGGCCTAGCGATCCTGAGTCATCACGAGACAATACCGGAAGTGAAATCACAGGACATTGGGCGTGAACATCCGGTTATTCATAGACAAATAACGCATGATGGGACGACAGTAAACAAGGATTACGCTAAACCTGGCTACATTGAAAATATTCTCATGGAACAGTCTTCGTTTTACAATGACGCAAACGATTCTAGAATTGAAGTACATCGGGTGAAAACTACAAGGGATGTTACTCGGGTAGAAACACAAGTTACCTCCCTTCCTAAACCGCCCCCAAGCTTTATCATTCCAAGATCTCGCAGCACTAGTCCCGCACCAGCTACAATGTCAAAAACCAAACCGACTAAGCCAGTACTGAAAAGCATTTCTTTAGAAACGTCTCACTCACACAGACTTTCGGCTCCGGTAACCGGTGCAAGTTCAAGAAGTTCCTCAACTGATTCATCCCCCGTTGGAACATATGCGTTCATTCCGTCTCAAAATGGCTGTGGTCTTTACGGAGCAGGTGGGTTACAATCAGGTAGCTTAGATAGACTTTCACCTAATACAGCAAGGCGAAAATTCTTTGAATCGCAGCCTAGCACATCGGCAGGTTTCATGTCTTGGCCTGACAGAAGAAAACGCGAATATAATCCGAACAGAAACAGTCGAAGCTTAACGGGATCAACCGAATTGTTTATATCAGAAAGCAGTGATGACGTCAGCGGAAATGGGAGATTACGTAATTCAGTATCAATGGATGACGGTGCAATTAGTGATGATATCCCGGGACAATCTGGTGTTGGTACAAAAAGGTCACGTAGCGCCGAAAACACATCAAAACACTCGGGAATAAGAGACATTTTTATCGCTATGAAACGGAGGTTGAAACCAAAAATAAAACGCTCACAAAGCGCACGCGAACATGATAAAGTTCAAACGTTAAAAGCTGTGAAAGAAAATGAAAAACTGGACAAGGGAGGTGACTCTGGTGATTCGAGAAACAAATCAGATGTTTCAATCGAAGACAAATCTGTGGAAGATTTGAGTCACGTTACTCAAGATCAATTGATACCAATACAAATACCAGATGATAGTGACGCGAAAGATAAACAACGTGGAACAGACGGACGGTGCAAAAAGGTGTGTATAACTACTTCACTCTTCTATACCACATTAAATCAGTAAAAGATATTATAAAAATTGCAGTTCAAACTGATTGGCATAATTTCTAAGAAGTTGCTGTCATATAATAATATTGTATTCCTTACAAAACAGTATTACACAGGTTTTACAGTAATGAAATACATTCATCCAATATGTCACTCTTCAATACCACATTAAACCAGTAAACGATATTATATAATTGCTGTTCAAAGTGATTTGCATAATTTCTAAGAAGTTGCTGTCATACAAGTGTATTCCATTCAAAACAGTATTACACAAGTTTTACAGTAATGAAATACATTCATCCAATATGTCACTCTTCAATACCACATTAAACCAGTAAACGATATTATATAATTGCTGTTCAAACTGATTTGCATAATTTCTAAGAAGTTGCTATCAAACAAGTGTATTCCATTCAAAACAGTATTACACAAGTTTTACAGTAATGAAATACATTCATCCAATATGTCACTCTTCAATACCACATTAAACCAGTAAACGATATTATATAATTGCTGTTCAAACTGATTTGCATAATTTCTAAGAAGTTGCTATCAAACAAGTGTATTCCATTCAAAACAGTATTACACAAGTTTTACAGTAATGAAATACATTCATCCAATATGTCACTCTTCAATACCACATTATGATGATATTCGTTTTATTTAAAGTCGCCACCGCATAAATGCATTTGGGCGACTGTATTTTCTAAGATGGTTATGTCCTAAGGTGATTCTTCTTGTCTAAGGCGATTCTTCTTGTCCTAAGGTGATTCTTCTGTGATGATTATTCCTATTCTTCTATGGTGATTATGTACGTGTTCTGCGATGATTCTTCTACGATGATTCTTTCTGTTTTCGCTGACGAGTAGGGTAGACTAAGATGATTATGTACCAGGTGGCTGAAGGTCTGGTCGCTGACTGGATGAAGAAATGAGGTCATCCAGTCGCTGTGAAGGTGCTTCTTCATCGTTGACCCAGTTATGGAGCGATGCCAAACGACAGGGTGACGTTCCCTGCGCCTGGCATCATCTCCCCGACAACAGGGTGACAAGCCCCGTGCTGGTTTCCTGGGTCGGCTCACAGCAGCAGAATGTTTCGGTTGTTCCGTCGTTGTCCACCCCGCTGACGCATCCGAGGTCGAGGTCGCATCCCTCCGTCCCCAACGGACTTCATTGGTAGACGGATAAAAGAGTTCGAGGGTGTGCCTCTTCAGCGCCCCAGTGTTAGCTGTCGCTGATCTAGGTAAGTGTTGATACTCCGAAGAGTCGATGCGGGTCCTCGTCTGTATGCGCCAGCGGTGTGGATTGGTCACTTCGGGACGGTGACTCAATCTCCCGATGTGAGCTCAGGATGACATCCCCAGGAGGTTTCTTGATTCCGTGGCAGGGTGACAAAGCCTGGTCTTTCTGTACTCGGTCCCTTGTAGGGCCACACTCCTCACTGTTGGTCACCCCGCAGCAGCATTAATACGGATCTGACAGTTAGACATCTGGTCGTCGATTGTCACTCAGGGGAGCGTGGATACCACGACTATTGCCGCTCCCTCAGGTCCGCCGTCTCGTCTATCCGCCGGAGAAGTAGAAGAAGGAAGAGAAAGTGTCGAAACGAGCCGGCGAAGATATAGTGCCAAAACATCACTATCTAGAGTGCTCGCTATCTAGAAGAGCTGGTGGATCTGTCCTGATGTGCTGTAGCCATGGATCCACATGCTGGCGAGCCTCCCCTTCACAAGATCGACGACCAGAAGATCCCAGAATCCTACGCTGCTGCTGCGGAATGTGCCCCGGTCACGACGTGCACGTCGTGAGGAGATCGACCGGGAATATCACATTAAACCAGTAAACGATATTATATAATTGCTGTTCAAACTGATTTGCATAATTTCTAAGAAGTTGCTATCAAACAAGTGTATTCCATTCAAAACAGTATTACACAAGTTTTACAGTAATGAAATACATACATCCAATATGTCACTCTTCAATACCACATTAAACCAGTAAACGATATTATATAATTGCTGTTCAAACTGATTTGCATAATTTCTAAGAAGTTGCTATCAAACAAGTGTATTCCATTCAAAACAGTATTACACAAGTTTTACAGTAATGAAATACATTCATCCAATATGTCACTCTTCAATACCACATTAAACCAGTAAACGATATTATATAATTGCTGTTCAAACTGATTTGCATAATTTCTAAGAAGTTGCTGTCATACAAGTGTATTCCATTCAAAACAGTATTACACAAGTTTTACAGTAATGAAATACATTCATCCAATATGTCACTCTTCAATACCACATTAAACCAGTAAACGATATTATATAATTGCTGTTCAAACTGATTTGCATAATTTCTAAGAAGTTGCTATCATATAATAATATTGTATTCCTTACAAAACAGTATTACACAAGTTTTACAGTAATGGCATCCATCCGTCCGATATAACAGTGTTAAAGCGACATTACATCGCAAAAAGCAAATAAAATGCATTTTTCACGTATAAATGCATCTACTACAAATTCTTCTGAATACATCAAACACTAACATTGAATAAGTTTAACAATGTTTTTGTGGTATACAAACTTTCAACCGTGAAAGTAGGATTTCATATAACGGTCATCCAGGCTCCTGAATTTACGTTTGTTGTAATTGAAGTCAATATTAAACACGCTTTACTTTCGTTTAGAGATAATTATTTAAGATTAGTCTACAAATAAATATGTATAGGCACGCATGTGAGATATCACGGTAAATATGTACCATACCTCGTGTTATTCAGGATAAAAGCGTTGTATCACGCATGTATGTCGACCCTATTTACATTATTTTGTTATATCAACAAACCGCGTATACAACGTTTGTTTATTTGTTGAAATACTCAGTTTTTGAGCCAAATATTTGGAAATAAATTATACCATATTCTACATTATAATGTCGTATTACGCTATTCTAGAGTAAGTCCAGATCTCGATCACCCACGGAGAAGGATGACGTACATGGTTCACAATCAACATTACAGAAGATCAAAAGGCGCTTCCGGTCCAAGTCGGCTGATCGGGCACGTGACCACCATGTACATCACGTGACTCCGATTCTTGTAGGCCATACAACTACATCACCAGAAGACGACCCGTCACTACAGCAATACAGTGAAACGTGTGTCTGATGAACATATATACGACATGATAACAACCGAACAATCCATGCCCATAGATCAACGCATGACATTGCAAATTGTAATGTAAACGGTGAACATGTGAGAATCCTTCATTGTAAAAAATACTACTCAAGATATTCGTTGTGGAGTATATTACACAATAATTAATATTGTTGAAACTGGTGAAAGCAGACTAATATAGACGTCACATTTACCTAAATAGATATTCATGATGTATACCAGGTTTCATTAAAATACAAATAAAATAAACTGACTTGTCATCAGAAACCATTCTTTATATTATTATTAGTAGTATTGGGGTATTTATGGGGCGTGTGTTATCTCCCTTTAAAGTCAAATTCCTGTTTCTAACTGCCTGTCACAATGAGTGAACTCGCTGGCTTTTATATTACCTCCCCTTGGCAGATAAAGTCCGATTTATCCCTAGATGTATAGCGGTCCTTTCAGTTGGAATCCTTTGCTTTTACCGTTGTTTCATAACCAGATGTTGCGTAATGATACATGTGACTGTATCCAAATCATGTTAGTTAATTGATAAATGAAATTTACAGATTTTTTACCCAATGGATATTTACTGCAGGTTATTTGTCGAGATATAGGAAGGAACATAGTAATCATAGTCTGAGACAATGGAAGTAATAGATAGCATGTTGTGCAAAGGAAACAACGATAAAAACAGAGGAAACAACTTAAGAGGACCTTAGTTTAAACTTTATTTATTGTTCCTCTTTTGTACAAAGAGCATATATGCATGGACATTGTAAACACACAGGTTGCAGGAAGATAATAAAGGATTGGAAAACAAGATAAATACAATCTTATATAAATTCCTCTCCTAAAAGTTCTTACAACTTATATTAATCACTCTCGAGGCCTCATTCCTGGTGGAATCCATCGCCACTAGGGAGAGAGAAGAGGCATGTGGAATTTAAATGCATTGCCTCCCTGAAACAAACAAGTATCCTATTATTAATATGTTGAAGCTGATGATGATTGAGCTTATTTACCCTCGCCTCCGGCGAACCATATGGGCGAGCGTACTAAGAAGTTTAGTTAACACTCCTATGTTATAAACTTAAGTGACTAATTTATGTTGAAGCATCCGCAGAACGCCATTATATATTTTCGTATTTCACTACTGTATTAATTATGCAAATGAGCAATATCCAAACCTTTATGTATTCATACGCGCTGTCACATAAATACGCAAACAGCATGGCGTCGAAAGCAGAATTATTTTAATTTCCATTAGCATAAAAATATCCCCCAGTCATCAACACTATGCATCCTGCATGGCTGGTTAATTGAAAGTTACACATTTTGACTGACTGACACAGTCAATTGCTCCATTCACACGATTGACATAATAATATACATGTAGAACGCACACCAGTTACCAGTTGTTTGCTTTATAATAGCTTCATGAATTTAATAGCTGTTAATCATTAAACAAAGTAATAAATACGACTAAAATTACAATTAAAATGTGGTGAACATGTGAACTACTTTTTATTGCGTTTACTTATTAATTTAGAACCGACCACAAAACGCACTTCAACGTGTATTGTAACTGAACCACAGGAACATGAAACTACAAATAACGTGTGAACTACTTTTTATTGCGTTTACTTATTAATTTAGAACCGACCACAAAACGCACTTCAACGTGTATTGTAACTGAACCACAGGAACATGAAACTACAAATAACGTGTGAACTACTTTATATTGCGTTTACTTATTAATTTAGAACCGACCACAAAACACACTTCAACGTGTATTGTAACTGAACCACAGGAACATGAAACTACAAATAACGTGTGAACTACTTTTTATTGCGTTTACTTATTAATTTAGAACCGACCACAAAACGCACTTCAACGTGTATTGTAACTGAACCACAGGAACATGAAACTACAAATAACGTGTGAACTACTTTATATTGCGTTTACTTATTAATTTAGAACCGACCACAAAACACACTTCAACGTGTATTGTAACTGAACCACAGGAACATGAAACTACAAATAACGTGTGAACTACTTTTTATTGCGTTTACTTATTAATTTAGAACCGACCACAAAACGCACTTCAACGTGTATTGTAACTGAACCACAGGAACATGAAACTACAAATAACGTGTGAACTACTTTTTATTGCGTTTACTTATTAATTTAGAACCGACCGCAAAACGCACTTCAACGTGTATTGTAACTGATGCACAGGACCATGACACATTTGCAATTCAGTGAATATACATAATTTTACGCGCGATTATGCTATATAAGTAATATCTTATATTCGTGTTCATTTACCTTGTCCTGACAATAGAGACTCGATTTTATCATTTTCACAACCATTCATATAATATCGTATATATATGTGCAATGAACAGCTATATGCAATAAATAGCTATGTGCAATAAAACGTTATATGCAATAAAAACGTTGTATGTAATAAAAACGATATGTGCAATAAAACGTTATGTGCAATAAAACGTTATGTGCAATAAAACGTTATGTGCAATAATACTCTATGTGCAATAAAAAAGTTATGTGCAATAAAACGTGATATGCAATAAAACGTTATGTGCAATAAAACGTTATGTGCAATAAAACGTTATGTGCAATAATACTCTATGTGCAATAAAACGGTATGTGCAATAATACTCTATGTGCAATAAAACGTTATGTGCAATAATACGTTATGTGCAATAAAACGTTATGCGCAATAAAATGTTATATGCAATAAAAACGTTATGTGCAATAATACGTTATGTGTAATAATACGTTATATGCAATAAAAACGTCATGTGCAATAATACGTTATGTGCAATAATACGCTATGTGCAATAAAACGTTATGTGCAATAAAACGTTATGCGCAATAAAATGTTATGTGCAATAAAAACGTTATGTGCAATAATACGCTATGTGCAATAATACGCTATGTGCAATAAAAACGTTATGTGCAATAATACGTTATGTGCAATAATACGTTATATGCAATAAAAACGTTCTATGCAATAAAAAGGTTTTGTGCAATAAAAAGTTATATGCAAGAAAAATGTATATGCAATAAAAAGGTTTTGTGCAATAAAATCTATAGTATTCATTTTATATGCAAGGTCAAATCATTTGTGTCTAATACTTGTATTTCGTTTACACCCCAACCGAAATGTTGCCAATAATAAAATTATGTGATAAAACCAGGTTCTTGTTTGATTGACATATATACATTGTATATACATGTATAGGTTCCTGATAAAAACGAAGCACGAGCATCGATTGAAACAACTGCATTGCTCTTTCATTGATTTCATTTGATTTTCGTCTTTCGTTGTATAAACAGTTCACAGTATACGTTTTGTTGTTGTATCGTGTTACATAGGGTGCGATAGCATATGATAATAATATTTTATATTATATGAAATAAATCGACGCCATATTCAGGAGTTGAGGATGAACTGCTCAATATGTGAGCGATGCCATTTGACAACCAACATAGTGGGCAGGAAAACAACAATAGACGATATAACATTAAAGCGACACTACAACAGTGAAAACGCAAATTTATATAGAATGTAATTTCCTAATTACATGTATATGGTATACCTTTTATCCCCAAATATTTGCCTCTGAGTATTTCATTAATAAACAAGCGTCGTATACGCGGTTTGGTGAAATAATAAAATAATGTAAACATGGTCGACATACATGCGTAATATAGTTTTCGCACACTATATTGGCTCACCCTAAATATAGAACATAAATAACATGTATACATATCGAATGTGTTTATTTATGTTCTATATAGTGTGCGAAAACTATACAACCTGTGTATCCCGAATAATGAGATTTATGGTACAGATTTACCGTTGTATCTCACATTTTGTGCCTATGCATATTTATTTGTAGACTAATCTTAGACTAATCTTAGTTAAGTTTATTATCTCTAAGCGACAGTATCAAGCGTTTAGTATTGACTACAATGACAAAGAAATGTCAACATTCAGGAGCGTGGATGACCGGTATATGAAATCCTACATTCACTTTTGAAAGTTTGTAGACCACAACTACACTGTTTATTGATTCAATATGTGTGTTCGAATGTATTCGGAAGAATTTGTTGTAGCAATGCAATTATACGTGAACAATGCATTTGTTTTGGATTTTTGCGATGTAGTGTCGCTTCAAAGGAAAGTGATCAAACATATTCGTGTTAATCTTGAAAAGTGAAGCTCACTAAAACCAAAAATGTTGTAAAAAATAATTTTGAAAATCATTGTTTATCTCAAAGAGAAAGCCTCATTTTATGTAAATATTTAATTGAACATTTCTACTACAATCTGCTTGTTTAGCTACACATTATATATTATTTAACAAGCCTATTTCTGTGACAGTTGCGCATGTTTTCACTATTTTAACGAACAGGAAGTCAGTGTTTACATAGCTATGACGTCATAACTACCCACAGATATTCAAAAAATGGCGGCCATTTTGAAAAACAATATTTCAAGTTCAGAAATTGTTTCAGCATCGTGCTCACATATCCAATTAGATTGTACATAAATGAGTAAACATTTTGCCGAATTATTCCTGTAACTGGTATCATACTGAAGGATAACAATCAAGATTATTGCCCGCTATGTTGGTTTTCTCATGAAACTGCTCATTGATATTTAGAAAGTGCATTATACGTTAATCACAACCACACACACGTTTTATTTGAGCTTATATTAGTATTAAACTTTATTTATTTTACAACGATTGCGAAGCAAGTTCTAGCAACTTATATTAATAATTCTCGTTGACGCGGATGGAAGCGTAAATGTGGTCATTCGTGTGGGAGGAAACCGGAGTACCCGAAGAAAACCCACCTGTCCGATCTGGCGACCACCGTACCATCTCATATACTTCCCGGTCCGAGGATCGAACCCGGGTTGCATTTGTGAGAAGCGAGCGCGCTAACCACTACGCTAATCGGACAGCGGAGCTTATACTAGACTATGCTAGTGCCTTTCTTATACATGTAACTAAATACTAGAGCCCCCGTATAGCTGCTTTCCGTACATTACTAGTGTAGAGACATGTTTAATATTTAAGCTCATTTCACAACAGACGCTTGAGGGTTTGGACAATTCAGTTGCTTTACAAGTAAGCTTAGGTACTGAAAAATTACGACCGTTGAATTGTGTTGCACGCTGTTTGTTCACATTTCCGACATTGTGGTATATCAGTATATGGTTTTGATAGTTAGTGACGGGGTGTCATTTATAGACTTGCTTGGATCACCATGTAAACTATCGTACATAGCAACGGCTACAACTTCACGCTACACTGAACCCAATATGACGCAAAAAGTCTGCCGTAAATGTAAATGACGTTAAACACTAAATAAAGTGAAAAGTTTACACTTTAGAAACATTGACGAAGCATAATTAGATTATCGATACATAATTATTACCGATACATAATCATATTATCGATACATAATTATTATCGATACACAATTAGATTACCTATGCATACTTAGATTGATACATAATTAGATTATCGATACATAATTAGATTATCTATGCATAATTAGATTATCGATACATAATTAGAGTATCGATACATAATTATTACCGATACATAATCATATTATCGATACATAATTATTATCGATACACAATTAGATTACCTATGCATACTTAGATTGATACATAATTAGATTATCGATACATAATTAGATTATCGATACATAATTAGAGTATCGATACATAATCAGATTATCGATACATACTTATTATCGATACATAATTAGATTATCGATACATTATTAGATTACCTATACATACTTAGATTGATACATAATTAGATTATCGATACATAATTAGATTACCGATACATAATTAGATTATCGATACATAATCAGATTATCGATACATAATTATTATCGATACATAATTATTATCGATACATAATTAGATTATCGATACATTATTAGATTACCTATGTATAATTAGATTATCGATACATAATTAGATTATCGATACATAATTATTACCGATACATAATTAGATTATCGATACATAATTATTATCGATACATAATTAGATTATCGATACATAATTACTATCGATACATAATTAGATTATCGATACATAATTATTATCGATACATAATTAGATTACCTATGCATACTTAGATTGATGCATACTTAGATTATCTATGCATAATTAGATTATCGATACATAATTAGTATCGATACATAGTTAGATTATCGATACATAATTAGATTATCGATACATTATTACATTATCGATACATAATTAGAGTATGGGTACATATATAGATTATCGATACATGATTAGATTATAGATACATAATTAGATTATCGATACATAATTATTATCGATACATAGTTAGATTATCGATACATAATTATTATCGATACATAATTAGATTATCGATACATAATTAGTATCGATACATAGTTAGATTATCGATACATAATTATTATCGATACATAATTAGATTATCGATACATAATTAGTATCGATACATAATTAGATTATCGATACATAATTAGTATCGATACATAATTAGATTATCGATACATAATTATTATCGATACATTATTACATTATCGATACATAATTAGATTATCTATGCATAACTATAATCATGATTTTGTTATTATTATTATTACATTAATAAAGTCCTGTACCGCACACTCGTGTTTATTCTCTGTCTAGCGGTCTAACCTTTGTCAAGGTAATCTTTCCAATACAGCTAACTTCCCCTAAGCAGTGTTTCTAAAGAAAACCACCTCACTAACAGAAGCCACTTGCCGTTACACAAACGGAGGTATCGGACAATCGCTTCTGTCAGAACTCTAACATGGATACTGTGCTATCCATTTACAGACGGATCTGTAGTTCAGTGGTAACACGCATTGAACTAGTCAACACGATTTCTCAACTATATCTATATCCTAGTTGGTGGTAGTATTACCTTGGCACCTGGACATAATGAAATAATAGTCTTAGCTGTCCATAGATTCATAGAAAAGTTGAGTTGAACGTTTCTAACAATATATATGTACGTCCGCCTCAGTGGTCGAGTGGTTAAAGCAGCATTACATCGTAATAAAGGATGTTTTGTGTAAAATATAAATACTAATGTGTGTGTGTTTACAAACATCGAAATAGTCGCTCAGAAACGATAAAATTCCAATAAATTTAAACCGTCGTATACGCGAATTTGTTTATCAACACACGAAATTTAAACACGCACAGCGCGCATGCGTGAAACAACAGAGGATGTAGAAAACAACGTATATATTTTGAACATGAAAGACTATCTATCTATCTTCCTCTAATGTCGAACCCCTCGCGGGGATGTAGACATGTCCCTAAAGACTTAGCTAACAGAAGTATGAATCATTAATTAAAAAAGACAACGTGGGACAAATGGGGACGATGCATTCCGAATGTAAACAAGTACGGACGATGCGTTCCGGTTGTAAACAAGTGCGTGACCGATCGACTCGGAAAGTTCTACTTTCGGTTTCGTGTTTATTTGATCGCAAACAAACACTGTTTACCAAATGAACATAAGCATCCAAAGTATAATGTTAGAATGTGTAGCAGCATTGCTACCCATACATAAAAATTTAATTTTTCAAATTTCATACGATGTAATGCTGCTTTAAGGTCGCTGACTTGTATACCACTGTAACCTATCATCACTGATGGTCACGGGTTCGAGCCCCGCTCAGGCCGTGTCTCATTTATATGAAACAGTTGGCAGCTTCTTACGGAGGTTGGTGCACCCAAGTACTGGTTAACCGCTGGAGCCTGTCCAGGAAAGGTGTTGCTAAGTAAACTGCCCGCCGGCGATATAGCCCGAAATGGTGCTGATGCAGGCGTAAAACACGAAATATAACATATAATATAACATAACAATATGTATGTACAGGGACTGATGTGCTTGCATAGTGATACACCATGACAACTGTATGTGTTATTTCATCGCTTTCTACCCCCTCCCATTCCCAGTTTATCTAGCTATAATTTCATACACTTATTATATATTTTGGTTTTACTACATAATACGTATACGTCTTAGTCGCCTATAGTGCACACATTATATATGTAATGGAGATAATCTCAATAAGCTTTAAGCTTTCGATTAAATCCATGTTCATTCTGTATACAATAGATATGCACTGTACATTATGAATGAATAAATATGTTTTAACCAACACGCTGGACTGGTAATCCAGGGTTCGCAGGTTCGATCCCCCGTCGGACCCCTAATAAAATTAGCAGTCTTTCAGATGGGACTTTAAACCGAGGTCTCGTGTCGGTGCTGTACACCGTGCACGTAAAAGAACCAGATGAGACACTGGAATGGGTCTCTGTCTGTATCATTGCACTATCCTCGCTGATATGGGCAACCGGTAGCGACGATAAATAAACGTAAAACACACAAAACATCCATTTAGATATATTTTTATTAGCTTTCGAGAATTGAATAAAAATCGAATTATGGATATCCATTAATACTGAATAAATAGGAAAACCTGTATTGATGGATAGCCATAAATTGAAGTATGGATATCCAAAAATCAGTATATAACCTTGATAGTGACGGGGTGTCATTTTTAAACTTGCGTGGAATGGCGAACTAAAATGTGTATGTATAGTGTCAAGCCTATTGTGTATCAATAGTGTTCTTAAAAACAAAAGCAAACAATTAAAACAGTGTTGTGGTTTTGAACCCGCAAATATTTGTAAAGACCCCAATCGTCTGTATGTTTATATCGGTATAAATCGACCACATGCAGCGATCGCATGTGACCATTACAACTTCCTGTGTTGAAATATCGAAGTGGGTGTGTGTTTTACGTTTATTTATCGTCGCTACCGGTTGCCCATATGAGCGACGCCTCCTGAAGAGATTAGTCATTTTAGATATTTGGACGATAGTGCAATGATACAGTCCAGCGTGGGCAACCGGTAGCGACGATAAATAAACGTAAAACACACACGCGTTAGTGAGCCGTAAAACCCAAGAATGAATCATTATGCACTGTGATATAATTGTGTCCAACGATTTGTTGTGCATTACACGCGAACTGCTTTATCTGTAACATAATCGTGTACTTCCTCGTCACCTTAAAGTAATGCACGTCGTGACTAAATCAGATATTTATACCAATTCAAAAATAACCCACATTGATAAACTGGTACCCGTTTTATTTTGCGTAAACCACAACTATTGCCATCGATTACTAGAGGACCCTACAGTATATGAGTATTACTACATGAAAACGAGCTACAAAGGATTTCATCAAAGATATATCACATCTTTATTACTAAACACAAAGTGAAAATATTCCAAAATGTTTAAAACTATGTATTTATATAGTTATATTTGCCCATGTAAAACGACACATATTCGAAGTGTTGTGCGTTTTCTATGTCCTCTAGTATACATGTATATACAACTACAGCTAACTAATACAAAATTAGCTTAAAAAATAAAATGTTTTAAACGGACACGAAAATGAAATGAAAATATGATGTATATGGTCTTATATGGTGTATATTGTATTATATGGTGTATATTGTATTATATGGTGTATCTTGTATTATATGGTGTATATTGTATTATATGGTGTATATTGTATTATATGGTGTATATTGTATTATATGGTGTATATTGTATTATATGGTGTATATGGTCTTATATGGTGTATATTGTATTATATGGTGTATATTGTATTATATGGTGTATATTGCATTATATGGTGTATATTGTATTATATGGTGTATATTGTATTATATGGTGTATATTGTATTATATGGTGTATATTGTATTATATGGTGTATATTGTATTATATGGTGTATATTGTCTTATATGGTGTATATTGTATTATATGGTGTATATTGTCTTATATGGTGTATATTGTATTATATGGTGTATATTGTATTATATGGTGTGTATTGTCTTATATGGTGTATATTGTATTATATGGTGTATATTGACTGGTAATCCAGGGATCGCAGGTTCGATCCCACGTCTGAGCCTAATACAATTAACAGTCTTTCAGATGGGACTTTAAACCGAGGTCCCGTGTCGGTGCTGTACACCGTGCACGTAAAAGAACCAGAGGAGACTCTAGAATGGGTCTTTGTCTGTATCATTGCACTATCCTCCCAAAATCTAAAATGACTAATCTCTTCAGGAGGCTTCGCTCATATGGGCAACCGGTAGCGACGATAAATAAACGTAAAACACACAAAGCGTATGCTAATTTTAAATTAAAATACAATGTACTGTAAAAACCGACAATATTTGATACCAACAGAAATTGTTCTTGTCACAAGTTTTATTTCTACTTATACACCGTTACTATTTTAGTGCATATATTTTCAACTCATTTATAGTTCAACCAATCTTGTATACAATATACTTAACACAGACGGAGCTGTAGTCCAGTGGTCAACACGCTTGACTGGTAATCCAGGGATCGCAGGTTCGATCCCCCGTCTGACCCTAATAAAATTAACAGTCTTTCAGTTGTGACGTTAAACCGAGGTCTCGTGTCGGTGCTTTACACCGTGCACGTAAAAGAACCAGAGGACATTCTGGAATGGGCCTCTGTCTGTATCATGCACTATCCTCCAAAATCTAAAATAACTAATCTCTTCATGAGGCGTCGCTCATATGGGCAACCGGTAGCGACGATAAATAAACGTAAAACACACAAACATATACTTAACCCAGCGCGAAGGCCTGACATTGTGCTTATTCAGCGTTAAACAAAATACTCGCCCACCTACTCCAGCCAGAAAATGCAATCATAAAATAACAAGTCCATACTATATTAACCGAGCTGGGTTCAAGCCTGGAGTTCAACGTTTGGTTATCGGGTACACAAACAAATCTAGTGTTAGCGTTTCAAATGTGTAGTGTAGTGTACAAGTTCCAGATAGTCAGTGAATTAAATGATGCATTCAACATATGGATTGTAGGAGGCCGAAGGGTGTATTATACATGTAAGTAATTACGTAGTTAGAGACCTGGAGTAAGTTGGCTGTTCACAGAAAAGTGTACAGCACTTAAAATATACTGGAAAATCATAAACCATTTCTCAGCTATTCTCAATCTAGTGAAAGTCGTGATAGCGCAGTGGATGCGCGTTCGCTTCAGGTGCGAAAGGTCCGGAGTTCTAGCCCCGCTGGGGCTGTTATGAATGTGGCCTTAGGCAAGGCATTTAAATTCTACGTTGCCTCTTCTCTCTCCCTCGTGGCGATGGATTCCATCAGGAATTAGGAATGAGAGTGATTAATATATATTGTAAGAACTTGTTTCACAATCGAGTTCAAATAAATTTGTATAAACTAAGGGACACGGCTCCATTCTTACTGCTTTTGGAGACAGGGGGGTCTTTATATCAGAGGTAGTATTTAACACAGGTAGTACTATATTTGAGAACGATTCAAGGGAGGTAAGAAAACAAACTTTATAAAAAATGTACAAAACATTGACTAATCCTCCTTTGCATACAATTGTTGATACAGATATACAGTGAACTTAACTGTTAACCTGTTAATCACGACTAAAGTCGCTTTTGCAAACAGTGTAGAGCCAGATCAATCAGCTCAGAATGTGCCGTCTCATCAGGCTCCCTGTTGTTTGCTATTCGGAATAGTGGAGCTAAAACACATGGCTGAATTAATGTGGCCATATTGTGTTTCTGATAATGTCATTTTGCCAGAAGTTAATAAGTGAAATATCGACAGACCGTAACCCAGGCTAGCACTTACCAATAGTTTAGCTATTCAACCTGAATGTGTGTACGTCCGTCCGTCCGTCCGTCCGTCCAAACGCCCATGCATACACACCTCAATCGCACGTGGGATGCGAGAACAAGACAATTATGTTATAGATATGTTATATTTCGGGTTTTACGCCTGCATCAGCACCATTTTGGGCTATATCGCCGGCGGGCAGTTTACCTAACAACACCTTTCCTGGGCATGCTCCAGCGTTTAACCAGTACTTGGGTACACCAACCTCCGTAAGAAACTGCCAACTGTTTCATATAAATGAGAAACGGCCTGAGCTGGGCTCGAACCCGTGACCATCAGTGATGATAGGTTACAATGGTATACAAGTCAGCGACCTTAACCACTCGACCACGGAGGCGGACTAAGAGAACAAGACAAATATACCATTACCCACCCGGCTATGTACAGCATCACACCTGAACATAGAGACACATAAACTTGAAACTTATTTATTTGCTTTTAAACGCCTATTTCTACATATAAATACATATTCAATGGCGCTGTACAATAATGATTTAAACGCCTATTTCTACATATAAATACATATTCAATGGCGCTGTACAATAATGATTTAAACGCCTATTTCTACATATAAATACATATTCAATGGCGCTGTACAATAATGATTTAAACGCCTATTTCTACATATAAATACACATTCAATGGCATTGTACAATAATGAATTAAACGCCTATTTCTACATATAAATACATATTCAATGGCGCTGTACAATAATGATTTAAACGCCTATTTCTACATATAAATACACATTCAATGGCGTTGTACAATAATGATTTAAACGCCTATTTCTACATATAAATACATATTCAATGGCGCTGTACAATAATGAATTAAACGCCTATTTCTACATATAAATACATATTCAATGGCGTTGTACAATAATGATTTAAACGCCTATTTCTACATATAAATACATATTCAATGGCGTTGTACAATAATGAATTAAACGCCTATTTCTAAATATAAATACATATTCAATGGCGTTGTACAATAATGAATTAAACGCCTATTTCTACATATAAATACATATTCAATGGCATTGTACAATAATGAATTAAACGCCTATTTCTACATATAAATACATATTCAATGGCGTTGTACAATAATGAATTAAACGCCTATTTCTACATATAAATACATATTCAATGGCGTTGTACAATAATGAATTAAACGCCTATTTCTACATATAAATACATATTCAATGGCGTTGTACAATAATGAATTAAACGCCTATTTCTACATATAAATACATATTCAATGGCGTTGTACAATAATGAATTAAACGCCTATTTCTACATATAAATACATATTCAATGGCGCTGTACAATAATGAATTAAACGCCTATTTCTACATATAAATACACATTCAATGGCGCTGTACAATAATGAATTAAACGCCTATTTCTACATATAAATACATATTCAATGGCGTTGTACAATAATGAATTAAACGCCTATTTCTACATATAAATACATATTCAATGGCGCTGTACAATAATGAATTAAACGCCTATTTCTACATATAAATACACATTCAATGGCGCTGTACAATAATGAATTAAACGCCTATTTCTACATATAAATACATATTCAATGGCGTTGTACAATAATGAATTAAACGCCTATTTCTACATATAAATACATATTCAATGGCGTTGTACAATAATGAATTAAACGCCTATTTCTACATATAAATACATATTCAATGGCGTTGTACAATAATGAATTAAACGCCTATTTTACATATAAATACATATTCAATGGCGCTGTACAATAATGAATTAAACGCCTATTTCTACATATAAATACATATTCAATGGCGTTGTACAATAATGATTTAAACGCCTATTTCTACATATAAATACATATTCAATGGCGCTGTACAATAATGAATTAAACGCCTATTTCTACATATAAATACATATTCAATGGCGCTGTACAATAATGAATTAAACGCCTATTTCTACATATAAATACACATTCAATGGCGATGTACAATCATGAATTAAACGCCTATTTCTACATATAAATACATATTCAATGGCACTGTACAATAATGAATTAAACGCCTATTTCTACATATAAATACATATTCAATGGCGCTGTACAATAATGAATTAAACGCCTATTTCTACATATAAATACACATTCAATGGCGATGTACAATAATGAATTAAGCGCCTATTTCTACATATAAATACATATTCAATGGCGCTGTACAATAATGAATTAAACGCCTATTTCTACATATAAATACATATTCAATGGCGCTGTACAATAATGAATTAAACGCCAATTTCTACATATAAATACATATTCAATGGCGTTGTACAATAATGAATTAAACGCCTATTTCTACATATAAATACATATTCAAGGGCGTTGTATAATAATGAATTAAACGCCTATTTCTACATATAAATACATATTCAATGGCATTGTACAATAATGAATTAAAAGATAATAAAAACAGTACATCAATCCAGACACAAACATTAAATAACCAGTCATCAATGAAAAAAATCACATTAGAATATCCAGACCAATGCGTAGTAGTCTCTGAAGAAGTGAGTGTTCAATTGTTTCTTGAATAGGTTAACTGCCTAACTTTGTCTAAGGCTCAAAGGCAGTTCATTCCACAGCTTGGGTCGAACAGTACTAAAACCTCTGTCACTGAAGGTCTTATTATAAGGAACAAGGTAGCATCCTACTGATGATTCAGAGGATCGTAGTGAGCGTTTTGAGACTTTACTGGACAACAGTTCAATAAGGTATTGAGGAGCATTTCCAACAGGCCACAAACTATTTATTTGTATAATAAGTTTTATCTGAAATGAAGATTAGAGACAGAGCTTAAAGCGACACTACATCGGTGAAAACGCAAATGTCTGCAGAATGTAATTTGCTTTTATATAGGGTTTTTGTTCTGTTTCCGCTTTAATATCACAAGTATTAATATTGGAGCGTCGGTGGTGTAGTGGATAAGGTATCCGCCTCGCAATCGATATGTTGTGGGTTCGTGCCGCGTCAGAAACGCCATGGTGGTCTCCTTAGGCAAGACACTTAAATCGACATTGCCTCTTATCCCTCTCTACTGGTGATGGATTCTATCATTATCGAGCATGCTTAAAGCGACACCACATCGGTGAAAACGCAAATGACTGCAGGATGCAATTTCCTATTATATGGTATAAATTTGTTCTCAATATTTGCCTCAAAAACTGAGTATTTCGACAAATAAACAACCGTGGTATACGCGGCTTGTTGACATAACAAAATAATGTAAACAGGGTCGACATTCATGCGTAATACGATGCGTGTATCTTGAATAACACAAATTATGGTACAGATTTACCGCTATATCTCACATTTGTGCCTATGCATTTATTTGTAGACTAATCTTAGTTAAATTATCTCTAAGGGGAACTGTCGCACGTTTAGTATTGACTCCAATGACAAACAAACGTCATTTCAGGAGCGTGGATGACCGTTTATATATGAAATCCTACTTTCACTTTTGAAAGTTTATAGTCCACAAAAACACTGTTTATTGATTCAATGTTAACCTTCGAATGCATTCCGAAAAATGTGTAGTAGCAATGCATTTATATGTGAAAACATGCATTTTATTTGCTTGTTGCGATGTAATGTCGCTTTAATCTAATATTGCAAAAAATTTGATTCTCAATCGAACTAAAATATTTTTATAATCTTACACTTATCATTTATGGATTACAGCAGACGAATAATTGAATGTGCAGACAATTATAGGAGTCAAATATCAAGTATGCAGTGACGTCAGACTGATGCCATATTTACATGCAGTACGTCACAATGAGGTTGTCAAATTCACGATGCGCATACTACATCTAAATGGGTAAAGAAAAGAGTACATCCGAAGACACCGGAAGTGTTCGTGATGTAGAAGATGATATCGGTTTAACTGGTTACAAGTTGATCGGTATTTATTGTGTGTTGAGTGCGCTATTGGTTACTGTCCTGTTTTTATTATATTTACTGTGTAAGAATCACAGAACAAACCGTTGCTATAGACACGCGTCATGCAACAATCAACCACAGTGCGTCTGCAGCTGCCGTCGCCCGCCAAATTGCAACCACATGCTAACAACACATGATATTCACAATGGTGTCTACTCACAGCCGCAGTATGTCCCATCGATTAATTACCCTGGTCAAAGAGTGTCTGCATTTCCGGTAGATCAAACCAGCCAACTACATGTGCAAGCAATGGACGATATACATCCGGGTTGTCAAATTACTTCCCCCTGGTCAGCAGTTTCAAATCCTGCTTATACCGACTCTCCCGACGTTCATGAATGCGATGATGTTGTTGCAAACACAATAGAAGAACCTAAAAACGATTTGTTTAAAGTGACGGAACGAAGCTTAACCCAAACAGTGTGCGGGAAGCTGATTGTCAGTGTGGCACGTAATGTAGGGTATGAAGGGTGTGTGCTATATTTAGACAATATGGGGATATCGTTACACGTTCCAGAGGGTGCCGTCAGACAAGGACAGTCTAAACTAGTAGTGCTTGTGCTAAATTGGGACTTATCCGACAACCCGGCTATGAATAAAGAAGAAAGTTTAGTTAGCCCTGTCGTATACGTCGGGCCTCGTGAACTAAAACTTGATAAACATTGTACGCTGACGTTCCGCCATTGTTCCTTTGATCCACGTCACATCCGTGTCATGCGCAGTAAGACAGAACTTACAAGCAAGAAGGCTTGGGAAACGGCTGTGAACGACCGAGACAGCCCCTCGCAACTAGTCTACCTTACCTCTGACGAATGCCAACTCAATATAGATACATATAGCTTGTATACATGCATACATGCCCCGATAGACGGCAACATTGGGAAAAAGTGGCTTCAGGTTGCTGTGTTTGCATGTCCACTGCGGAAAGTGATCAACCACCACCAGGTAAGCCAATCTACAACTTGCATATACCTATACAATATATAAATTGATCACATAACAGTGATTGTTTTCAGCTTTATACAGCTATCACATCTGTGCTTGTATGTGCAAACGTGTAATACAACCTGGAAATATTCTGATTGGTCGCGACATCACAACTTGCGTGTACCACATTCGACATATAGTTTGTGTTCATGCTGGATGTGTTGAACATCAACTCTCTGGTTAAATAAACAAAAGGCAAAGTATGCACTAGTTGCATACAGAGTGATTAAACGAATTGTGTCGATATTTGTGTGGAGATTTTTATTATCAGGGACCATTTACTATGGCGAAGGGATGCATCTTACTGGTGCCATTGGGATGTAATAACGCGTTTTTTTCTGGAATGTATGTGATAAGA